>CM038624.1:13481582-13956582 GCA_021554675.1 Leuciscus idus
CGCGCTCTGCGAGAGGGCGTGAACTAATTACAGATAATTAGATGAGACGGGAGAAACTGTACTTCTCTTTAGTTTCATACAGATTACATTGCAGGAGAATATTTGTTTTGAATGTGAACTGTTTTATTTTAAAGTAGAAATTTAAAGCTTTCTTTAGATGCATGTTTCATGGTTGTGTGATAAGTATTCGCTGAGTTTTCCAGACTTGTTTCAGAAAGATTTTTGCGGAGACAGAGTGAGCTGAAAGCGCACCCTGTTTATTTTATTTATTTAAAAATAAAAACAAGGTTTTGATGTTAATGTGAGTGTACACAAAAAAAAGAAGACCCTCTATAGTTTATAATCATGTATTTATTTTATTTATATGACCATAAATGACGGATTTTTTTAAGTTTATGTTGCTGCTATGTGAAAAAAATCCAGCAAAATGCGTGGGCGCGTTTCTCGACCTCAGAGGGTTAAGTTAGCGATTTAAAAGCCCCCAGCGGTGTCACACGTCGATTAACCGACATCCCTAATATATTTATATATTTAAACAATAGGCCTACCTGAAAGAGAATTTGGCTTGCCCGACCAGAGTAGCCTGATTTGAACGTCAATGACAAAAAATAACTTGGGAATCACTAAAACGAGAGATTATTCTAATTTTATTACATTCATTTTAAGTTGCAATCAACAGTTGATAATAAATGTATTACTGATCAATGGTAACAAGGTTGCGCTGCTGAGGCTCGTGCAGCTTCTCCAGGAGGAACATAAACAAATGAGCGCAGCACACAAAAAAGAAACCCAGTTAACAACATACTGACTATAAAAATTACAAATATGGAGTTTTTATATATTTTATAACCTATGATAGAGTTAAGCAACCTCACTTGACGAGTAGGCTACTGTTTCCTGAATACAATCACGATTGAAACTGTGACATTGATTTCATACAACAGGTTAATAAACAGTTATAATTAAGTCACTTACATTTTAGATGCAATATTGACTGTTTTTGTTCTGTTTCAGTAGCGAAAATAGTTAAACAAAGATCACAGCAGAACCGTCGCGCATCTCACGGCAACTTGTTTTCTCATTACTGAATGATTCAGCATTTTGAACGAATCGGTTGACTCAAAGATTCAATGATCAATCCATAAACATCTGTCTCAATCATGAATGACTCAGTCATTTGAACGAATCGTTTGAACGAATGAATCAATGACTCGCTCATTAAGACGGTCGCCTGGCGACACCTAATGGCGGTTTAGTGTTATGTTTAAAAGTATCATTCTTTCCAACGTGTGTGCACCATTATTAATGTCCGTGCGGACGTCCGAATTTTACTTTCACTTTTATATTAGCGATTTCAAAGCACCCGCTCGTGTCACACGTCGATTAACCGATGGGAAAATATCCTCACAGTCATATACCTAATACATTTATATTTAAATACAATATAGGCCTACCTTGTAAAAAGTTGAATATACTATTTTTATATCCTTTTGGACACAAGAGGGAAGTATAGCCCTATGTTTGTTTTTTTGTTGAACCAAATAGCACTAAATAGCCTGTTTTTAACTTTTTTTATACTTCTTCAATTGCAAAAACAGAATAAAATGGGTTTAGTTCTAATATTTGTATAATTTTATATAAAAATAAACGGTGTATAATTACATTTGTAGAAGATATGAGATGTTTTCTGATTCCTTTTTGGACATTACTTTAA
The DNA here is from genome assembly GCA_021554675.1 of Leuciscus idus. Classification (NCBI taxonomy): domain Eukaryota; kingdom Metazoa; phylum Chordata; class Actinopteri; order Cypriniformes; family Leuciscidae; genus Leuciscus; species Leuciscus idus. The sequence continues at coordinate 13,483,297 of CM038624.1, forward strand.
TCCCTCGCCATAGCAAAACCGTTTGAGATATTTATTATCCGTTCATAATTTAGCATATTTAATGTATTTTCATCATGTTGAAAAAGTTTAGTGGGAATAAAATAAATAGTTTAAGAGGAGTGGCTAAAAATTCAGAGGCTGATTTTGCAAAGAAATCCACATTCAGACCAAAATATCTGACTTCCTGATGGCCGGAGCTAATGAATGTAAATTAGAAAGTTGTCCGGCTTGATGAGTACAATATACAAACAATTTTTTTTTTACTGTAGTTAAAACTAACCCGCCCACTTTTGTCAAAAGCATGTTGAAAGTGACACACTTCCTGCTGCCAGTTGGTGGCGCTATAACTTTGACTCACAATAGTTACATCCATTTGATCGGCCTCTTACCACGAACACACTGCTGAAGTTTCATCAAGATCAGTTAATGTATGCAGAAGTTATTCCACTTCGTGTTTCTCTTTTCTCGCCATAAATTTGTTTCCTCGCCACGGCCAAACCGTTCGAGATATCAAAAATCCGTCCGCAATTTAGAATCCTCAATGTCTTGACTTCATGCACACCGAGTTTGGTGGGGATTGGATGAATTCTCTAGGAGGAGTACTTCGCATTCCACAGCAAGCGTTTTCCAAACAACCCATAATAGCCGACTTCCTGTTGGGCTGGCGTAAAACTTGACCGGGGGAAAGTTGTTCGGCCCGATGATATCTATATGTGTACCGAGTTTCAAATTAATTCATGCAAGCGTGTTTGATCTCTTGCGATAACGATATACAGTATATTATAATAAAACCATTTCAGAACAGATTACACAGACCCATGCTAAACAACTGCTAAATGTATTTTTTTTAAAGGGTGTATGTAGTTTTGAGAACATATATTGTGCAAAACTGTAAGTATACAACATAATTTTGCAGATAAATAAAATTTAAGTACACTAGCTGCAGAGACTTAAGTAGGTCTAATGTTTATTATGTCTTGGAGCTTATGAAACCCCAAATTTAAAATTAGAATATTGTCTAACTGATGTCTTTTCAGTTAAAAAGAAACACAACAACGATTCTTAAAATCGAGATTATGTGCTACACCACTAAGATATATTGGAATGGGAATAATACGCGCGCGCTGGTATTCAGTGATGATATCATGTTTCGTTTTGAATTTGAGGTGGTAGAACGGATTAGTCGTGTGTTAACTTACCGAACTGTTACCCCACACACTCTGTATATAGTTTGCTGCTGCTCGTCTGACGGCTTAAACCCGAACCAAGTCCAAATAATGGATGTTGCACCGATCTTTTTCACCAGCTTTCACTTTCAGCCGTGTTTACTTAAGATGACGACGAATATGCGTTGCAGCCGGGTTTACCTCGCGGCCGCGGGTAGATTGCGTCATCATAGCTTGTGTAGTATAGAGCCATCTCCCAACCCAACTTGGAGAATAGATTAACGGCGATATTTTTTTTATCGCGCGATAAGAGTCTCGCGTTAACGCAGCACGTTAATGCCGATAACGGCCCACCACTAATATATATATATATATATATATATATATATATACACACATATATATATATATATATATATAATAAAGACAGGAAATTTTACTTGTCTTACCTTATTCTGATTTTATGATACACTCAAAATATTCCACAACAAATCCTTTAAATTGTATGTAAAAATAAAAACGAAAGTAAGTGTTGGGCTCACGTAACCCTTTCATTAGAATCAAAACGTTTCAACAGTTGTGATGTATTTGGATGCTAAACTATTCTTTATTATAGGCTTTGTACTTCACTCGTGTTCCAATATCGACGGAAAAAATCATCCTCTTCACACGCGCAAAAATGTGCTTGGAAAAATCACAGTGGAGCAGTGCTTACTGTGAATGTACGAATTGTACTACTGACTATTTAAACAGAGCAGTGTGTATATGTTAGGTTTACTATTTTATTATATTTTATTAAGGCTATAATGAACAGGCTGCGATGTCAAGTTTGCAATGCTGGAATGTGTGTGTGATTTAACAGTAGACACATAAAAACATAATTGGCACATCATTTTGTTCATACAGGACATCATTCAAACTGCAAAGTGTTTGCTTATATTTATATACACTCGCAATAAAACACAACATTGTGCTTTTGTAAAATAAATTCAAGCAATCCACCCCCCGAAATGGCGTTCATTTTAAAATTAAACTAAAAGCTCTTGGCTAAACAGGCATTCATAACTGTGAGCGCCCACGGCGAGGAACAAGCAGAACAGAGCGAACGTTTTTTAGTTAATTCCTACTTCCATAGGAATTCATTGAAAATGCTCGCTCTACTCAGCACCATTATTAAAGTCTGTGCAGACATCTGTATTTTACTTTAACCCTCTGAGGTCTGAGGTGTTTTTGGGGCCCTGGTGGTGTTCTGACATGCTCTGACATTTGTTTTTTTTTCAGTTATTTATAAACATGTTAATGGCAAAAGTGTAAATTCACTCTATATAACACAAACAGGGCTAGCATAATATCTGATCAACATGCTTGTAAATCTTTGTATTTTTAAGAGAATAATGTTTATGCGTGGTTATTTAAAAAAAAATTCAGCAACTTTCTTTTTTTAAGAACACAAAACACATTCTAAATATGTGCCCACAAGACTCTTGACTAATATATGTTGTCGTTTCTAGTTCTGGCTTCAAAATGATGTGAAATTCATCCTGCCTGATCGTTCTCTTAAAACAATACATTGATTTAAACATTGTAAAACAGTTTTTTTTGTCAGAAGAGGTTTATGCGTGGGAGGGGTAATCGCTCATCAATATTAATGAGATTCAGACCAGGGGTGTGACATAGACACTCCCCCAATGACTAATGGGCCATCAAGAGAGGCAGCCTGAACAAAGAGGAGATTCAAAGGTTTTGTTTTTCACTGTTTTATTGTAATTCCTCTATGAGGAGGAACTAAATGTTTTAAATTTGCAATGTTTTAAACTCAGCTGTGGTCCAGGTTCCCGTGCAGGCAGGAATCTCAGAGTCTGTGGAACCATATCAATGTCAGTCTCTGTTTTCCATGACAGAGTAGACTGCTTGTTGCTTGTCTGAATGTTTGTCTTGGCCCTCTTTGCAACAGGTGTCTGATGATCACCATCACCTTTATAGCTGTAAAACAAACAAACAACTGTGAGCATGTTTATTACACAAAATATAACAACTGCATTTCAATCATTATAAGTAACATTGGCCAGATGCAAAGCCATACAGACACATAATGTTTGTATGGACTATGTAAAACCAGAATATGTAAACAGAATTATACTAATATCTGAAAGAAAGGGAATAAGTGTACGTACTTTTCAGTTGTTCTCAAAACTATTATTATCATATAGAGTACTATTCCAGCACATGCACAACTGATGGGCATTAGCATGCTGATAAGATAGCACAAAGAAAAAATATGTAACATTATCAACCAACCTCCAAAAATAAATAAACTCATACAGGCTCATATTGTAATAAGTATATAAACAAAATTGCACAAACATTGGTAAATATGTACTTACTCTTTCTGACGTTCAACTGTGTTGCTGCGCGCCCTCCGAGTTGCAGATGAAGGAGATGCAGCATTCCTGTTTTAAAAAAAGTTGAAAACTATTATAACATAAATATTTCAAAGTATATTACCATTAGTCTATATGAATAACTGATGTGAATAATTGTAGGCACGTGCTGTAGGCATATATTGTGTGTAATGGGCCATTACGGAGATAGCACAACGCAAACATTAACACATTTGCAATTCATCAGCTGGGCATATTTACACATTTCAGCACATACACACATTTGCAATAGATATTTGCAAGCACTCTTCATTTAAATATAAATTACTCTGAATGGAAAGTATGGAAATGGTCCAACCAGTAAAATCTGTAGCCTACGTTTATTTAAAATAGCTTGTCAACTAATTTCTCTGTACTGTAGGCTAATTGGCCTACGTGTTGTAGCCTAGTCATTAAAATTAAATAAAACAATTTAGTTCATATTTAGGTTTAAATAAAATCATTATTATTTTTTTATTTCATTTATGTTGATTATATGAAAAGTGAAAAGCATGAGTCAGATCATGCGCAATCGCGAGACAAATGGAGTGGGCAGACAAGATTTTGACCATTTCATTAAGTTTATTTTTTGCATAAAGCCTTTCTTTAAAGTGAATTTCGTTTTGTATTAATTGTATCTTAATTTTAATAGTTGTTTCATCAACCAAATGCCTGTATTTAAAACATAAGAATTAAAAATAGCAGGAACTGGAGGCCTCATAAATGAACCCAAACTCATAAGCTTTGCCTAAAATACCAGAGAAATATATAGAAAGCTCGAAATGTGTTATTTTAAACAAAACTATTAAAAACGAAAGAAAACAGACTGCATGAAGCCTCTCTCCTACTTTATAAAGCATAGCCTAGACAATTTAAATATAATTACTCTGAATGACAAGTATGGAAATGGTCCAACCAGTAAAATATGTAGCCTACGTTTATACAAAATAGCTTGTCAACTAATGCAAGTAAATTTAAAAAGACTTACTCATCCGAAATATCCACGGCTGGATCAAGTCGCTCTTCAAAAATACAAACGTTCGTTGTCAGAGTCCTGTTCTTCTTCTGAGGAAAAAGTGAACTCTTCATTGCTATCCAGGACGAGCTGAAGGGCTGTGTGTCATCTTCCAAAGTGAGTGAATGAAACTTGCTGGTTTTAAAGCATTTCAGGGGGCTTTTTACCTTATTTTGCATAGATCACCGCAGCACATTATCTTATGAATAGCGCGCTCTGCGAGTGGGTGTGAACTCATTTCAGGGGGCGTTTACCTTATTTTGCATAGATCACCTCAGCACATTATCTTATGAATAGCGCGCTCTGCGAGAGGGCGTGAACTAATTACAGATAATTAGATGAGACGGGAGAAACTGTACTTCTCTTTAGTTTCATACAGATTACATTGCAGGAGAATATTTGTTTTGAATGTGAACTGTTTTATTTTAAAGTAGAAATTTAAAGCTTTCTTTAGACGCATGTTTCATGGTTGTGTGATAAGTATTCGCTGAGTTTTCCAGACTTGTTTCAGAAAGATTTTTGCGGAGACAGAGTGAGCTGAAAGCGCACCCTGTTTATTTTATTTATTTAAAAATAAAAACAAGGTTTTGATGTTAATGTGAGTGTACACACAAAAAAGAAGACCCTCTATAGTTTATAATCATGTATTTATTTTATTTATATGACCATAAATGACGGATTTTTTTAAGTTTATGTTGCTGCTATGTGAAAAAAATCCAGCAAAACGCGTGGGCGCGTTTCTCGACCTCAGAGGGTTAAGTTAGCGATTTAAAAGCCCCCAGCGGTGTCACACGTCGATTAACCGACATCCCTAATATATTTATATATATATACAATAGGCCTACCTGAAAGAGAATTTGGCTTGCCCGACCAGAGTAGCCTGATTTGAACGTCAATGACAAAAAATAACTTGGGAATCACTAAAACGAGAGATTATTCTAATTTTATTACATTCATTTTAAGTTGCAATCAACAGTTGATAATAAATGTATTACTGATCAATGGTAACAAGGTTGCGCTGCTGAGGCTCGTGCAGCTTCTCCAGGAGGAACATAAACAAATGAGCGCAGCACACAAAAAAGAAACCCAGTTAACAACATACTGACTATAAAAATTACAAATATGGAGTTTTTATACATTTTATAACCTATGATAGAGTTAAGCAACCTCACTTGACGAGTAGGCTACTGTTTCCTGAATACAATCACGATTGAAACTGTGACATTGATTTCATACAACAGGTTAATAAACAGTTATAATTAAGTCACTTACATTTTAGATGCAATATTGACTGTTTTTGTTCTGTTTCAGTAGCGAAAATAGTTAAACAAAGATCACAGCAGAACCGTCGCGCATCTCACGGCAACTTGTTTTCTCATTACTGAATGATTCAGCATTTTGAACGAATCGGTTGACTCAAAGATTCAATGATCAATCCATAAACATCTGTCTCAATCATGAATGACTCAGTCATTTGAACGAATCGTTTGAACGAATGAATCAATGACTCGCTCATTAAGACGGTCGCCTGGCGACACCTAATGGCGGTTTAGTGTTATGTTTAAAAGTATCATTCTTTCCAACGTGTGTGCACCATTATTAATGTCCGTGCGGACGTCCGAATTTTACTTTCACTTTTATATTAGCGATTTCAAAGCACCCGCTCGTGTCACACGTCGATTAACCGATGGGAAAATATCCTCACAGTCATATACCTAATACATTTATATTTAAATACAATATAGGCCTACCTTGTAAAAAGTTGAATATACTATTTTTATATCCTTTTGGACACAAGAGGGAAGTATAGCCCTATGTTTGTTTTTTTGTTGAACCAAATAGCACTAAATAGCCTGTTTTTAACTTTTTTTATACTTCTTCAATTGCAAAAACAGAATAAAATGGGTTTAGTTCTAATATTTGTATAATTTTATATAAAAATAAACGGTGTATAATTACATTTGTAGAAGATATGAGATGTTTTCTGATTCCATTTGGACATTACTTTAATCCCTCGCCATAGCAAAACCGTTTGAGATATTTATTATCCGTTCATAATTTAGCATATTTAATGTATTTTCATCATGTTGAAAAAGTTTGGTGGGAATAAAATAAATAGTTTAAGAGGAGTGGCTAAAAATTCAGAGGCTGATTTTGCAAAGAAATCCACATTCAGACCAAAATATCTGACTTCCTGATGGCCGGAGCTAATGAATGTAAATTAGAAAGTTGTCCGGCTTGATGAGTACAATATACAAACAATTTTTTTTTTACTGTAGTTAAAACTAACCCGCCCACTTTTGTCAAAAGCATGTTGAAAGTGACACACTTCCTGCTGCCAGTTGGTGGCGCTATAACTTTGACTCACAATAGTTACATCCATTTGATCGGCCTCTTACCATGAACACACTGCTGAAGTTTCATCAAGATCAGTTAATGTATGCAGAAGTTATTCCACTTCGTGTTTCTCTTTTCTCGCCATAAATTTGTTTCCTCGCCACGGCCAAACCGTTCGAGATATCAAAAATCCGTCCGCAATTTAGAATCCTCAATGTCTTGACTTCATGCACACCGAGTTTGGTGGGGATTGGATGAATTCTCTAGGAGGAGTACTTCGCATTCCACAGCAAGCGTTTTCCAAACAACCCATAATAGCCGACTTCCTGTTGGGCTGGCGTAAAACTTGACCGGGGGAAAGTTGTTCGGCCCGATGATATCTATATGTGTACAGAGTTTCAAATTAATTCATGCAGCCTATGTAGCCTACGTTTATACAAAATAGCTTGTCAACTAATGCAAGTAAATTTAAAAAGACTTACTCATCCGAAATATCCACGGCTGGATCAAGTCGCTCTTCAAAAATACAAACGTTCGTTGTCAGAGTCCTGTTCTTCTTCTGAGGAAAAAGTGAACTCTTCATTGCTATCCAGGACGAGCTGAAGGGCTGTGTGTCATCTTCCAAAGTGAGTGAATGAAACTTGCTGGTTTTAAAGCATTTCAGGGGGCTTTTTACCTTATTTTGCATAGATCACCGCAGCACATTATCTTATGAATAGCGCGCTCTGCGAGTGGGTGTGAACTCATTTCAGGGGGCGTTTACCTTATTTTGCATAGATCACCTCAGCACATTATCTTATGAATAGCGCGCTCTGCGAAAGGGCGTGAACTAATTACAGATAATTAGATGAGACGGGAGAAACTGTACTTCTCTTTAGTTTCATACAGATTACATTGCAGGAGAATATTTGTTTTGAATGTGAACTGTTTTATTTTAAAGTAGAAATTTAAAGCTTTCTTTAGACGCATGTTTCATGGTTGTGTGATAAGTATTCGCTGAGTTTTCCAGACTTGTTTCAGAAAGATTTTTGCGGAGACAGAGTGAGCTGAAAGCGCACCCTGTTTATTTTATTTATTTAAAAATAAAAACAAGGTTTTGATGTTAATGTGAGTGTACACACAAAAAAGAAGACCCTCTATAGTTTATAATCATGTATTTATTTTATTTATATGACCATAAATGACGGATTTTTTTAAGTTTATGTTGCTGCTATGTGAAAAAAATCCAGCAAAACGCGTGGGCGCGTTTCTCGACCTCAGAGGGTTAAGTTAGCGATTTAAAAGCCCCCAGCGGTGTCACACGTCGATTAACCGACATCCCTAATATATTTATATATATATACAATAGGCCTACCTGAAAGAGAATTTGGCTTGCCCGACCAGAGTAGCCTGATTTGAACGTCAATGACAAAAAATAACTTGGGAATCACTAAAACGAGAGATTATTCTAATTTTATTACATTCATTTTAAGTTGCAATCAACAGTTGATAATAAATGTATTACTGATCAATGGTAACAAGGTTGCGCTGCTGAGGCTCGTGCAGCTTCTCCAGGAGGAACATAAACAAATGAGCGCAGCACACAAAAAAGAAACCCAGTTAACAACATACTGACTATAAAAATTACAAATATGGAGTTTTTATACATTTTATAACCTATGATAGAGTTAAGCAACCTCACTTGACGAGTAGGCTACTGTTTCCTGAATACAATCACGATTGAAACTGTGACATTGATTTCATACAACAGGTTAATAAACAGTTATAATTAAGTCACTTACATTTTAGATGCAATATTGACTGTTTTTGTTCTGTTTCAGTAGCGAAAATAGTTAAACAAAGATCACAGCAGAACCGTCGCGCATCTCACGGCAACTTGTTTTCTCATTACTGAATGATTCAGCATTTTGAACGAATCGGTTGACTCAAAGATTCAATGATCAATCCATAAACATCTGTCTCAATCATGAATGACTCAGTCATTTGAACGAATCGTTTGAACGAATGAATCAATGACTCGCTCATTAAGACGGTCGCCTGGCGACACCTAATGGCGGTTTAGTGTTATGTTTAAAAGTATCATTCTTTCCAACGTGTGTGCACCATTATTAATGTCCGTGCGGACGTCCGAATTTTACTTTCACTTTTATATTAGCGATTTCAAAGCACCCGCTCGTGTCACACGTCGATTAACCGATGGGAAAATATCCTCACAGTCATATACCTAATACATTTATATTTAAATACAATATAGGCCTACCTTGTAAAAAGTTGAATATACTATTTTTATATCCTTTTGGACACAAGAGGGAAGTATAGCCCTATGTTTGTTTTTTTGTTGAACCAAATAGCACTAAATAGCCTGTTTTTAACTTTTTTTATACTTCTTCAATTGCAAAAACAGAATAAAATGGGTTTAGTTCTAATATTTGTATAATTTTATATAAAAATAAACGGTGTATAATTACATTTGTAGAAGATATGAGATGTTTTCTGATTCCATTTGGACATTACTTTAATCCCTCGCCATAGCAAAACCGTTTGAGATATTTATTATCCGTTCATAATTTAGCATATTTAATGTATTTTCATCATGTTGAAAAAGTTTGGTGGGAATAAAATAAATAGTTTAAGAGGAGTGGCTAAAAATTCAGAGGCTGATTTTGCAAAGAAATCCACATTCAGACCAAAATATCTGACTTCCTGATGGCCGGAGCTAATGAATGTAAATTAGAAAGTTGTCCGGCTTGATGAGTACAATATACAAACAATTTTTTTTTTACTGTAGTTAAAACTAACCCGCCCACTTTTGTCAAAAGCATGTTGAAAGTGACACACTTCCTGCTGCCAGTTGGTGGCGCTATAACTTTGACTCACAATAGTTACATCCATTTGATCGGCCTCTTACCATGAACACACTGCTGAAGTTTCATCAAGATCAGTTAATGTATGCAGAAGTTATTCCACTTCGTGTTTCTCTTTTCTCGCCATAAATTTGTTTCCTCGCCACGGCCAAACCGTTCGAGATATCAAAAATCCGTCCGCAATTTAGAATCCTCAATGTCTTGACTTCATGCACACCGAGTTTGGTGGGGATTGGATGAATTCTCTAGGAGGAGTACTTCGCATTCCACAGCAAGCGTTTTCCAAACAACCCATAATAGCCGACTTCCTGTTGGGCTAGCGTAAAACTTGACCGGGGGAAAGTTGTTCGGCCCGATGATATCTATATGTGTACCGAGTTTCAAATTAATTCATGCAAGCGTGTTTGATCTCTTGCGATAACGATATACAGTATATTATAATAAAACCATTTCAGAACAGATTACACAGACCCATGCTAAACAACTGCTAAATGTATTTTTTTTAAAGGGTGTATGTAGTTTTGAGAACATATATTGTGCAAAACTGTAAGTATACAACATAATTTTGCAGATAAATAAAATTTAAGTACACTAGCTGCAGAGACTTAAGTAGGTCTAATGTTTATTATGTCTTGGAGCTTATGAAACCCCAAATTTAAAATTAGAATATTGTCTAACTGATGTCTTTTCAGTTAAAAAGAAACACAACAACGATTCTTAAAATCGAGATTATGTGCTACACCACTAAGATATATTGGAATGGGAATAATACGCGCGCGCTGGTATTCAGTGATGATATCATGTTTCGTTTTGAATTTGAGGTGGTAGAACGGATTAGTCGTGTGTTAACTTACCGAACTGTTACCCCACACACTCTGTATATAGTTTGCTGCTGCTCGTCTGACGGCTTAAACCCGAACCAAGTCCAAATAATGGATGTTGCACCGATCTTTTTCACCAGCTTTCACTTTCAGCCGTGTTTACTTAAGATGACGACGAATATGCGTTGCAGCCGGGTTTACCTCGCGGCCGCGGGTAGATTGCGTCATCATAGCTTGTGTAGTATAGAGCCATCTCCCAACCCAACTTGGAGAATAGATTAACGGCGATATTTTTTTTATCGCGCAATAAGAGTCTCGCGTTAACGCAGCACGTTAATGCCGATAACGGCCCACCACTAATATATATATATATATATATATATATATACACACATATATATATATATATATATATATAATAAAGACGGGAAATTTTACTTGTCTTACCTTATTCTGATTTTATGATACACTCAAAATATTCCACAACAAATCCTTTAAATTTAATGTAAAAATAAAAACGAAAGTAAGCCGTGTTGGTCTCACGTAACCCTCTCATTAGAATCAAAATGTTTCAATATTTGCGATGTATTTGGATGCTACACTATTCTTTATTATAGGCTTTGTACTTCACTCGTGTTCCAATATCGATGGAAAAAATCATCCTCTTCACACGCGCAAAAATGTGCTTGGAAACATCACAGTGGAGCTCTGCTTACTGTGAATGGTACAAATTGTACTACTGACTATTTAAACAGAGCAGTGTAATTCGTATATGTTATGTTGACTATTTTTATTATTATATTGTATTAGGGCTATAATGAACAGGCTGCGATGTCAAGATTGCAATTCTGGAATGTGTGTGTGTGTGTGTGTGTGTGTGTGTGTGTGTGTGTGTGTGTGTGTGTGTGTGTGTGTGTGTGTGTGTGTGTGTGTGTGTGTGTGTGTGTGTGTGTGACGCGGTTGCGGTTGAACAGTGGACACATAAAAACATAAATAAAATGTATTAGTTTATTCCTACTTCCATAGGAATACATTGAAAATGCTCGCTCTACTCCGCACCATTATCAATGTCTGTGCGGACATCTGTATTTTATTTTCGCTTTTAAGTTAGCGATTTAAAAGCCCTCAGCGGTGTCACACGTCGATTAACCGGTGGGAAAATGTTATCACAGTCACATCCCTAATATATTTATATATAAATACAATAGGCCTACCTGAAAGAGAATTTTACTTGCCCGACCAGAGTATAGCCTGATTAGAACGTCAATAACAAAAAAATTACTTGGGAATCACTAAATTGAGAGATTATTCTAATTTCATTACATTCATTTTAAGTTGCAATCAGCAGTTAATAATAAATGTATTACTGATCAATGGTAACAAGGTTGCCCTGCTGAGGCTCATGCAGCTTCTCCAGGAGAATTGTAAACAAATGAGCGCAGCACACAAAAAAGCAACCCAGTTAACAACATACTGACTATAAAAATGACAAATATGGAGTTTTTATATATTTTATAACATAGAGTTAAGCAACCTCACTTGACGAGTAGGCTACTATTTCCTGAATACAATCACGATTGAAACTGTGACATTGATTTCATACAACAGGTTAATAAACAGTTACAATTAAGTCACTTACATTTTAGATGCAATATTGACTGTTTTTGTTCTGTTTCAGCAGCAAAAATAGTTAAAGATCACAGCAGAACCATCGCGCATCTCACAGCAACTTGTTTTCTCATTACTGAATGATTCAGCATTTTGAAACGAATCGGTTGACTCAAAGATTCAATGGTCAATCCATAAACATCTGTCTCAATCATGAATGACTCAGTCATTTGAACGAATCGTTTGAACGAATGAATCAATGACTCGCTCATTAAGATGGTCGCCTGGCGACACCTAATGGCGGTTTAGTGTTTAAAAGTATCATTCTTTCCAACGTGCACCATTATCAATGTTAGTGCGGACGTCCGTTTTTTACTTTCACTTTTATATTAGCGATTTAAAAGCACCCGCTCGTGTCACACGTCGATTAACCGATGGGAAAATATCCTCACAGTCATACCTAATACATTTATATTTAAATACAATAGGCCTACCTAGTAAAACGTTTTATATACTGTTTTGATTTCCTTTTGGACACAAGAGGGCAGTATAGCCCTATGTTTGCTTTTTTGAACCAAATAGCACTAAATAGCCTGTTTTTAACTTTTTCATACTCCTTGAATAGCAAAAACAGAATAAAATGGGTTTAGTTCTAATATTTGTATAATTTTATATAAAAATAAATGGTGTATAATTACATTTTTAGAAGTTATGAGATGTTTCCTACTTCCTTTTTGACATTAATTTAATCCCTCGCCATAGCAAAACCGTTTGAGATATTCAATATCCGTTTACAATTTAGCATCATTAATATATTTTTATCATGTTGAAAAAGTTTGGTGGGAATAAAATAAATAGTTTAAGAGGAGTGGCTAAAAATTCAGAGGCTGATTTTGCAAAAAAAATCCACATTCAGACCAAAATATCTGACTTCCTGATGGCCGGAGCTAATGAATGTAAATGAGAAAGTTGTCCGGCTTGATGAGTACAATATACAAACAATTTTTTTTTTACTGTAGTTAAAACTAACCCGCCCACTTTTGTCAAAAGCATGTTGAAAGTGACACACTTCCTGCTGCCAGTTGGTGGCGCTATAACTTTGACTCACAATAGTTACATCCATCTGATCGGCCTCTTACCACGAACACACTGCTGAAGTTTCATCAAGATCAGTTAATGTATGCAGAAGTTATTCCACTTCGTGTTTCTCTTTTCTCGCCATAAATTCGTTTCCTCGCCACGGTTCGAGTTCGAGATATCAAAAATCCGTCCGCAATTTAGAATCCTCAATGTCTTGACTTCATGCACACCGAGTTTGGTGGGGATTGGATGAATTCTCTAGGAGGAGTACTTCACATTCCACAGCAAGTGTTTTCCAAACAACCCATAATAGCCGACTTCCTGTTGGGCTGGCGTAAAACTTGACCGGGGGAAAGTTGTTCGGCCCGATGAGATCTATATGTGTACCGAGTTTCAAATGAATTCATGCAAGCGTGTTTGATCTATGGACCAAGTTTTGGGACCCCGTTCAAGGGGGCGCTGTTGAGCCCCCCTGCCACGCCCGGGTACCAGCTTCAACCCGTCCCTGATGGCAGGGGGTTCCGACTTGTATGTAAAGTTTCAAGAGTTTTTGAGCACGTTAAGGACCCCAAAAGCCCCTGAAACCTTGATTAACAATATAAAAGCAATAGTCAAATCCCCCCTCCCCTCACACACACAGAGACACAGAGAGAGGGAGAGAAAATTCTTCAGAAAATCCACATTCAAACCAAAATATCTCTCTTCCTGTTGGTCGGAGATCATTAATGTAAATTAGAAAGTTGTCCGTCTTGATGAGAACAATACACATACCAAGTTTTGTTGCTGTTGATAAAACTAACACCCACACTTATGACTAAAGGTGGCGCTACTGAGCCCCTCACCACGCCCGTTTCTGAAACTTTGCACATGTCTACGGGCTAATAAATGTGATGTGTCTGTCGAGTTTCATCCAATTTCAAGTATGTTAAGAGTCTCAAAAGCATCAAAAAAGAATATTAAAGTTTGAAGCGTTGCCATGGCAACAGTATTAAAGATATCAAAAATCCTTTCACAGGTCTACATCTGCCGTGTGTTTACATTATACACATAAACTTTGAAGCAAATCGGGTAAAAATAAGAGGGTGATTTCAAAGCATTTTGAAAGGGACACACTTCCTGCTGCCAGTTGGTGGCGCTATAACTTTGACTCACAATAGTCACATCCATGTGATCGGCCTCTTACAACGAACACACTGCTGAAGTTTAATCAAGATCAGTTAATGTATGCAGAAGTTATAACACACTTCCTGTTTCTATTATTCGCCATCAATTCGTGTCCTCGCCACGGCCAAACCGTTCGAGATATCAAAAATCTGTTCGCAATTTAGCATCCTCAATGTCTTGACTTCATGCTGACTGAGTTTGGAGGCGAATGGATGAATTCCCTAGGAGGAGTACATCACATTCCACAGCATGCGTTATCAAACAACCCATAATAGCCGACTTCCTGTTGGGCTGGCGTAAAAAGTAAAAGTACGAAAGTTGTTCGGTCCGATGAGATCTATATATGTACCGAGTTTCATATTATTACATGCAAGCGTGTCTGATTTATGGACCAAACTTTCGGACCCCGTTCAAGGGGGCGCTGTTGAGCCCCCCTGCCACGCCCGGGTACCAGCTTCAGCCCGGCCCTGATGGCCGCAGGTTCTGACCCGTGTGCAAAATTTCAAGAGTTTTCGAGCATGTTAAAGGCCCCAAAAATGCCCGAAAGGTTGACAGAAAAATAATAATAATAATAATAATAATAAATAATAATCCTACCGGAAACAATAGGGCCTTCGCCCTTTCAGGGCTTGGGCCCTAATAAATAATCCTACCGGAAACAATAGGGCCTTCGCCCTTTCAGGGCTTGGGCCCTAATAAATAATCCTACCGAAAACAATAGGGCCTTCGCCCTTTCAGGGCTTGGGCCCTAATAATAATCCTACCGGAAACAATAGGGCCTTCGCCCTTTCAGGGCTTGGGCCCTAATAATAATAAATAATCCTACCGAAAACAATAGGGCCTTCGCCCTTTCAGGGCTTGGGCCCTAATAATCCTACCGAAAACAATAGGGCCTTCGCCCTTTCAGGGCTTGGGCCCTAATAAATAATCCTACCGGAAACAATAGGGCCTTCGCCCTTTCAGGGCTTGGGCCCTAATAATAATAAATAATCCTACCGGAAACAATAGGGCCTTCGCCCTTTCAGGGCTTGGGCCCTAATAATCCTACCGAAAACAATAGGGCCTTCGCCCTTTCAGGGCTTGGGCCCTAATAAATAATCCTACCGAAAACAATAGGGCCTTCGCCCTTTCAGGGCTTGGGCCCTAATAATAATAAATAATCCTACCGGAAACAATAGGGCCTTCGCCCTTTCAGGGCTTGGGCCCTAATAATCCTACCGAAAACAATAGGGCCTTCGCCCTTTCAGGGCTTGGGCCCTAATAAATAAACCTACCGAAAACAACAGGGCCTTCGCCCTTTCAGGGCTTGGGCCCTAATAATAATAATAATAATAAATAATCCTACCGGAAACAATAGGGCCTTCGCCCTTTCAGGGCTTGGGCCCTAATAATCCTACCGAAAACAATAGGGCCTTCGCCCTTTCAGGGCTTGGGCCCTAATAAATAATCCTACCGGAAACAATAGGGCCTTCGCCCTTTCAGGGCTTGGGCCCTAATAATCCTACCGAAAACAATAGGGCCTTCGCCCTTTCAGGGCTTGGGCCCTAATAATAAATAATCCTACCGAAAACAATAGGGCCTTCGCTCTTTCAGGGCTTGGGCCCTAATAATAATAATAATCCTAACGAAAACAATAGGGCCTTCGCCCTTTCAGGGCTTGGGCCCTAATAATAATAAATAATCCTTACGAAAACAATAGGGCCTTCGCCCTTTCAGGGCTTGGGCCCTAATAATAATCCTAACCAAAACAATAGTGCCTTCGCCCTATCAGGGCTTGGGCCCTAATAATAATAATAAATAATCCTACCGGAAACAATAGGGCCTTCGCCCTTTCAGGGCTTGGGCCCTAATAATCCTTCCGAAAACAATAGGGCCTTCGCCCTTTCAGGGCTTGGGCCCTAATAATAATCCTACCGAAAACAATAGGGCCTTCGCCCTTTCAGGGCTTGGGCCCTAATAATAAATAATCCTACCGAAAACAACAGGGCCTTCGCCCTTTCAGGGCTTGGGCCCTAATAAAGAGCGCACGGATGGTAGCCTACGCTAACAGGCTAGTGAATTTCAAGCGTGTTGTGCTAGCAATAAAGATTTAGATTGAAGCTAGCGATGTCAGGTTAATGTGTGATGTTGATTAAGTTATATTTAGCAGTATAAATAACAAGGAATGATAGTAAATAATGATTAAAAGCGAAAGATACGAAGCTTACAGACGCAAACCAATGCAACGCAGCAGCAGAGCAGCAGGGCAGACAGGAGCAATCGAGAATCCTGTAATGAGAGATAGTCTAACATTTCAGTTACGATCTGGCTTTAATGCATGCATGGCTTTCCAAAATGTCACAAAGCGTTTTGAGATTGTTTTGAATCAAATATTGAAGTTTATAATTGCGTTTTTTGGCACACCAGGCCGAGTGGCGCTACGCATTATTCTAAAATCGGGTTTTATTCTGGCATTGAATTAGCGTTCGGCGATTTGAATTTATTTCCACTAGGGTTGTGCCGATAGACCTAATCGTCCATCGCGATGGCTGACAGACATCACGATGTTGAGCCGGCATCGCGATTACTTCCCCCCCCACCCACCACCATGTTTCCATGGTGACGCGTCATGCTTGGCACGTGATTCACCACAGCCAAAAGAGCGCTGTATGACAGATGTAGCGCTTTTATTTCTAAATATTAACAAACTTGCTCACCATGTCATCAACTATCTTCTATTCAAATTCTCAAATACGTGTAAGCGAGTTTGTTTTGTCGTTTAAAAACCTTTATAAATTATCTTGATCTGTAGCGGGAGATGGGCGCCGCCATGTTTGTTTGGGCCGCAGTTCAGAGTTTGTTTGTTGGATTTATTAAAGCACGTGAATTCATCGGTTTCTCCCGAAATACATGAAATTAAGTGGCCGGTGAACTGGGAGAAGAATAGAGTAAACTTTATAGTTACTTATAGGCATTATCTAAACATGAACTGTTGATGAAACGCATTCATGCCAACTAGAAACGAATGCGAGTGAACAGCAGATATAGAGCGCTTTTATTTTAAGGTGAATTCAACAAGGCATTCTGTTTCTTTTAAGCAACAAAGGCTAAATCATTTGTTACAGTTGTTTTTTGTAATTGGTGTGGATGACACGCAGCGACATATACAGTATTATTAGCTGTATGATGTGTTTCTACCCAGAAACATTTAATTTCAATAGAGACCCGCTGTGAGGGAGACAAAAGAAACTTGCTAATAAAAGATCCAGTGCGAGAGAGGCAAAGAAAAACGCCTGTTCTTAATGTTAGTTATGTTGCTTTGTACTATTTTCATTTTGTACTGTTTTAATTGTACACTGCATAGCTGCAATTTATTTGGCAATACAAATTTAAAATATTCTGTATTTCTCATTTTGCATCGCAAAGGGAATAAACGCTATACTCGATGCAACCCTGTTTTAAATAAATAAACTGCCTCGAGACTTTATTTAAACCTTGAAATGTGTGATTGGATTTTAATTTTAGTGTTCTTTTACATTTTCATTGTTTATATATATATATATATATATATATATAGCGTCGAAGCCGCTGGCCGAGCCGCCTTCTGCCGCCGTTCCTGCTGCGCTATCCGGCGCACTATATCCTTTTGCATACTAGTGTGTGTTCGCCGCCGTGACACACACTCTCTCTCTAAAAGAGCTTGAGCGTCTTTTTTAAGATGTCTCGCAACTTCTGTGGCTCGTGCCGAGCCCCACTCAGCGACGGGGACCGCCATGTCATCTGCGTTTCCTGCCTGGGTGAAGGACATGCAGCTCTCGCTCTCGCTGACGGCGGATGCCCTCACTGCGAGCTACTGCCTATGGCGACTCTGAGGACTCGCCTGGCATCCTTCCACGAGACTGCACTCCCGCCCTCTGCGGTGCCGCACCGTAAAAAGTGCTGTGCTCAGCGGATCCCGGAGCCTCCTCCAGCCGATACAAGCTCGCCGGTTCGCCCGCCAGCTTCACTGCCCGCTTCACCTGAGTCTATCACTCCCGGACAACGGCCGCCGTCTGCCGCCGCTTCCGTTGCGAAGTGGCGATTGTAGAGGAGGACACTGCTCTATCCTGGCGTCGGGCAGTGAGGATTGGTAGAGCTCTGTGGATCTCGCCCCCTCTGCTCGCGAGTCTTCCAGGAAAAGAGCGAGCATTGAAGCAGAACTGATGCGCCTGCTCACACAGGCCGTGGAGAGCCTCGGCCTCGAGTGGTCGACGCCCGCGGAGCCTGCGCACAACCGGCTGGATGGTTGTTTCCTGCTAGGAGACCGCGTTTCGCCGCCTTCTAAACCCGCGCCGTTTCTTCCTGAGCTTCATGAAGAACTCGCGAAGTCCTGGTGTGCCCCTTTCTCAGCCAGGGTGCGTGCCTCTGCCTCAGCAGCATTCTCCGTGGTGGACGGTGCTAAAAGCAGAGGATACCATTCTCTTCCTCCGTTGGAAGAAGCTTTAGCTGCCCATCTTTGCCCGCCCTCTGCTGGACGGCGCGCAAAGACGGCGCTTCCATCTAAAGCCTGCCGCACTACTTCAGCCATGCGCTTACACCGCCGCTGGACAGGCTGCATCTGCGCTGCACACAATGGCCACCTTGCAGATCTTCCAAGCCAACCTTCTCCGAAAGATGGATGAGGAAGGACCGGAAGCTATCAGCGTGCTGGATTTAAGAAGCGCTACGGATCTTGCACTCCGCGCCACTAAATCCGCTGCACAGGCCATAGGGCGGAACATGGCCTCTTTCACCGTTGCTGAGAGACATTTATGGTTGACGCTCTCTGAGATGCCGGACTCGGAGCGTGCTGCGTTCCTCGACGCCCCCATCTCTCCTGCCGGTCTCTTTGGATCGTCCGTCAAAGATTTCGTGGACAGATTCGCTGAGGTGAAGAAAACGTCACAAGCCATGAAGCATTTTCTGCCGAAGCGCGCTAGCTCTGCAACAGGCCGCTCTAAACAGCCGTCTGCTCGAAGCTCCCAGCCGCAGCCCACCGCCGCCGCTTCACAGCGTCGACAGGCCCGAGACTCGAGACCGCGCTCTCGCTCTGCCGGCCGCCGCCCCCCACGTGGGCCCCGGCAGAAGATTGAGATAAAGCCCGAGGCCTCAAAGTCTTCCTAGCCCGCCTAGGAAAACGACGGTGTTCAAGTCCTGCTGCGGCCAGACTTCCACCAAAACTTCTCGCTCGTTCAGTTCCAGAAAATGCGACTGTTCCAGTGTATTATGCAGTAAACAAGCCGGTACCATGGCCCGCTTGCCTGCACACAAACGCCGTTTTTACGGCGACCCAGATGAATCTCTCAAAGAGTGTTTTTCCTGGTATTCCGGCCACGGCTGATGGTGTTATGAGTGTAGTAAAAATGCCCACTGCCCAGTGCTCATTCCTACACACAGACACAGCCCGCCCCACAGGGCTTACGCACATAAAATCGACTCATGTCGGTTGTGCATTAAATGTAGTGAACGTGCCCACGATCCAGTGCCCACAAACACTACACACTGCATGTCTTTCGGTTTCTGTAAAAACGAAACCAACACACATACAGTCAGCTCAGGCCGACGGTGTTTTCAGTGCAGTAAATGTGCCCGCGGTTATACGCCCACATTCACTCACAGACATGACAAGCCCCACGGGGTTCCCCCCGCTCGTTCTCTCTCAGCTATCCGCCCAAGGAGAGTCGAGCGCAGACAGGCTGCACGCTGTGATCAGTGCGCCCCCCGCCTCAAACACTGCAGATGTGGCGTCTATGTTACAGCATACCGAAGCTCTACGGCCGCCACTATGTCACGGCCAGAGCCCAGATCTCATTCAACTCCTAGCTATTCATGCGAACGCATGGGCAAAGCTCCCCGGGGTATCAGAATGGGTGCTGAACATTATAGAAAGAGGCTTTTCGCTACAGTTCGCTCGACGTCCCCGCAGTTGCGCGGCGCGAATCGAAACCACGGTGGAAAAGGAAGTAGCACATCTACTTCGAACCGAGATTGCGAAACTGTTGAGCAAAGGGGCCATAGAGCCTTTATCTCAAGCTCAGAGCGAAGGGGGTCTGTACAGCAGATATTTTCTGGTACAGAAGGAAGACGGGGGTCTCAGACCCATTCTAGATCTAAGACAGCTGAACAAAGCGCTTGCAAAGCGCCGGTTCAAAATGCTCCTAACCAGGAAAATCCTCTCGCAGATTTGCCAAGGGGACTGGTTTGTGTCAATAGATCTGAAGGACGCGTATTTTCAAATACAAATAGCGTCACGTCACAGGCGATTTTTGAGATTCGCCTTCGAGGGCCAGGCATATCAATACACAGTCCTATCGTTTGGCCTGTCCCTAGCACCCCGTACATTCACGATGTGCATGGACGCGGCCCTCGCTCCCCTGAGACTTCGGGGAATGCGAGTTTTGAACTACTTGGACGATTGGCTGGTTCTAGCTCAGACTCACTCAGAGCTCATAGAAAACAGGACCATGTTACTCGAACATCTCGAGAACTTGGGTCTCAAAGTCAATTGGGCGAAGAGTTCACTGTCTCCCAGTCAGAGAATATCTTTTCTGGTCACAGAACTGGACTCGCTGTCTATGACAGCTCAGCTATCGCCACAGCGCAGACTGGACATTCAGCGCATGACGGAAACCTCATGCGGCGCTATAGTCCCGCTCAGAAAGTTTCAAAGGATGCTGGGTCTCATGGCCTCAGCATCATCAGTACTCCAGCTGGGTCTGCTTCGCATGCTCCCACTGCAGTTCTGGTTAAAAGCGCGAGTGCCGCGCCGAGCGTGGACCTCCGGTCTTTTTCGCCTCAAGGTCAATCAGGTACCAGTCAGGTGTAAGCCTGGGGACTTCCTCGAGTGTGAAGGTGGTGTCTACGGACGCTTCCACCTCGGGATGGGGAGCGCTGCTCGAGGGCAGACCGTTCTTTGGCCAGTGGTCAGAACGGGAAAAGCTTCTACACATAAACTGCTTGGAAATGATAGCAGTCGACAACGCGCTGAGGCGCTTTTGTCCCCAGATAGCAGGGCACCACGTCTTGGTCCGTTCAGACAACATGTCAGTGGTGGCCTATATAAATCGCCAGGGAGGTATCAGGTCCCGAAACCTTTACAGGCTGACGGAACGCCTCCTGGTCTGGGCTCAGCACATTTTGCGCGCGCTGAGAGCAGCGCACGTGCCCGGCCACCAGAATGTGGGACCAGACAGACTGTCCAGGAACAATGTTCCAGCAGGAGAATGGTCTTTACACCCACAGACAGTCCAGCTGCTGTGGGAGACATTCGGCAGAGCGGAAGTAGACCTGTTTGCGTCTCAAGAAAACGCTCACTGTCCGAAATTTTTCTCCAAGAGCATGGACGCGTTGGCCCACTTCTGGCCCCGCTGCCCGCTCTATGCTTCGATCTGGCATCCTCACCCGGAGCTTTGGTCCCTACATGTGTGGGCCATCAACGGGTACCCGCTAGCCTCCCGGAGGGAGTGCTAAACACGATCACGCAGGCTAGAGCCCCCTCTACGAGATGGCTCTATTCCTCGAAATGGTCTGTGTTCTCTAGCTGGTGCACAGCCTGTGGCATATCACCCCCAGATTGTAGGGTGACGGAGGTTCTTTCCTTCCTACAAGAGCTACTGGATAAGGGCAGGACCCCATCCACGCTCAAAGTTTACGTGACGGCTATAGCAGTGTTTACTGAACCAACTTGGAAAGAACGATCTTGTCATTCGCTTCCTTAGAGGAGCTAAGAGGCTAAATCCTCCCAGACCTCCCTCAGTTCCCATATGGGACCTTTCCACGGTCTTGGAGGCCATGAAAGGTGCCCCATTCGAGCCAATCCAAGCAGTAGATATCAAACACTTGTCTTTCAAGACAGTCTTTCTTCTGGCTCTCACTTCAGTGAAGCATATTGGGGACATGCAAGTGCTCTCAGTGAGCGCAACATGTATGGAGTTTGGGCCAAATGACTCGAAAGTCATACTCAAACCGAGGCACGGGTACGTTCCTAAATCCCCCCAATCCGTTCAGGTCTCAGGTGATTTCCCTGTCAGCCCTGCCGGTCTTTAACGAGGAGAAGGACGCCAGCTTCCTTTGCCCGGTCAGGGCATTAAGGGCTTATGTGTCTCGCTCATCTGTCTTCAGACAGACAGAGCAGCTCTTTGTCTCGTTCTACGGACGTTCTAAGGGACTAGCTGTGTCAAAACAGAGCCTATCCAGATGGATAGTCGATGCTATAGCGCTGGCTTACGCCTCTAAGGGCTTGCAGTGCCCGTTAGGTGTTAGAGTGCACTCCACAAGAGGCATGGCCTCGTCGTGGGCTTGGTCTAGTGGGATTGCCTTACAAGATATCTGTATGGCGGCAGGCTGGGCCTCCCCGTCTACATTTATAAGGTTTCATAACCTAGAGGTTCCCGCTTTACAGGCTAAGCTGTTTTCGGTCTGATAAATCGGTATTGTCTGCTCCGATGTTTTCGGCCCAGAATACTGAAACTACTTGAGCAACGCTCGCTGATCGATCATGCAGCTCTATGGGTAGTGTGTAAGACCCATAATATTCACCAGACTAGGCAGAGTTTTCGCCCTGGCTGTGTGTGAAACACTATCTATATAATTGCTCCTTGTAGGATGCTATTTATTATTAGGAATGATGCTATTCTAGCCCCTCTTCCTGGACTCTCTGTGAGTCCCTTATGATCGTGTGCTATATGGGCACCTGCCCTTGGGACTTTGGTACTGGATCTCAGCACCCACAGCGTTTTACACTGTGTTCCCCATAGCGTAAGATACTTACGCAGTACGAGAGAACCTCTCGTAAGAGAACGTACTCGGTTACTAACGTAACCTCGGTTCTCTCTAGAAGAGTGAACGAGTACTGCGTATCTTGCCGTGCCTGCAACACGCTCTGGTTCGCTCCGGCGATGAAAACCAGCTATACCAGCCTCTCGAGCTATATTTATAGCCCAAGGCCACGCCCGTTTCGGCGGGACGTGACGTAGTGGGCGCGAAGCGCCCTCATTGGAGCTGACGTCACGACGGTGCCTTTCGATAGGCTGCTGCAGTTGCCGCAGAGCAGCCAATAGGCGCGCGAGCTGTTTCGCCTATGTCTGCGTGCTGCCGCAACGCGTTTTTCATTATTCCAAAATTAAGGATCATTTTTGGCTTCAATATCTCGCGGAAAAGAGATTTCCCCATAGCGTAAGATATTACGCAGTACTCGTTCCCTCTTCTAGAGAGAACCGAGGTTACGCTAGTAACCGAGTACGTTATTGCGATTGTTATTTATACTTGTTCATCATTGTGTTAGTCTTTTATTCACTGACTTTACTAGGGATGAGAATTGATAAGATTTTATCAATATCAATGCCTCTGACGATTCTGCTTATCTATCCGATTCTTTAACGATTCTCATCGATTATTGATAGCACTGTGTGGAAAAATGTAGTCATATGCTTTTCAAAAAAACAAGTGGTTTTATTTATTTTAAAGCTTAAGCTTGAGTAAGCAAACTGTACTTTTTATGTAATTTATGTAATAAATAGAACCTTATTGTAAAGTGTTACTGATTAGTTATACACCGATTCAGATGTCTACTGAGTTCACTGTTGGAAAGATCGGTTGTTTTAACCATTCATTAAAATTAATCGGTTCAAAGGAGTCATTAGTTCGCGAATTGGACGTGTCATGTGCGTTGTGTGATTATCCCAGCAGTTAGGACATGGACATCCAAGATTTGTGTCAACACAGAAAACATTTCATCACTGGATAGTTTTTTTCGTTTAATTAAAGTGTTGTTTTATGTCAGCTGAATGTCCGGAACGCTTTTCAGAGAAGAAAAGGCAACTTACTTTTTACTTTACTTTATTTATTATCCCCAAGGAGGGGCAATTTGTTCCACAGCAGCCATTGGCACAGCCAACACATAAATACAGTAAAAAAATACAAAAAATACAAAAAATAACACAATTAACCCATAAATATCATCCTGGAAAAGTTACAAATTGCGATGTTTAGAGCTGGTTCAAGTATTTAACAGCTAATGGTACAAATGATCTTGTGTATCGATTTGACTTTGCCTTTCTAGAGAAGGCAAACCTTCTCCCTGACGGCAAGAGCCGAAACTCTGCGTGTAGAGGGTGATAAGGATCTGCCAAAATGGCATTTGCCCTCCGGACACACCTAATCTGGTAGACCAGGCTCAGATCATTAAGATTGACACCAATGATCTTCTGACACTGTTTAACAAAGCTTCCCAGCCTATTCTTCCTAATCAAATTAAGATTGCCGAACCAGCAAATCATTGAAAATGTGAGAATTGACTCAACAAATGATGAATAAAACATTTTCATAAGTGAATTTCCTACATTAAAACTCCTCAATTTCCTTAAATAAAACAGTTTTTGATTGACCTTTTTGCAGATCCTATCTGTGTTGGCCTCAAAGGTCAATTTATCATCCAGTATAATTCCCAGGTACTTATACTGACTGACATTCTCCACTGCTGAGCCATTTATAATGGTACATGGCAAGGCAGATGGTTTCCTACGGAAGTCAAACCGCATGTCTTTAGTTTTTACGACATTTAACTGTAGGAATGACTCCTCACACCATTCTATAAAACTGTCCAAAACTGGACCATGGCCCACCTCATGGTCCTGCATAAAACTAAGTATCACTGAATCATCAGCATATTTAATTATGGATGATGATTCAGAACTACTGCGACAGCGATTTGTATACAATACAAATAACAATGGCGATAAGACACACCCCTGGGGTGATCCAGTAGAGCACACCAGGGCCTCAGACAAGGTGCCATTTACACGTACTCTCTGTGGCCTCCTAGTCAGCCAGCCAACCAACCAACATATAGTACCAACATCTATTGCAGGAATTTCAGAGAGCCTCTGAGCAAGAATATGGGGCTGCATGCAATTAAAAGCTGATGAGAAATCAATAAAAGTAGCCAGTACATGTGTCTTTGTGCCCTCTAAGTGCCCCGTAACACGGTCCAGCAGTGTTGCTGTGGCATCCACCCCTTTGCCTGCCTGATATGCAAATTGGAGTGGGTCAATAATATTCTGTGACATAGCAAGCAAGCTCTTCTTCACAATCTTTTCTAGCCCTTTCATGACTAATGACGTAAGAGCCACAGGGCGGTAATCGTTCAGTCCCTTAGGTGATGGAATCTTAGCCACAGGAACAATAATTGATTCTTTCCATAAAGCAGGAACATCCATCTGAGCTAAAGAAAGCTTGAAAATACAAGAAAAAATATCACATAAAAATAAACCACAATTTTTGAGCAGGCGGCCACAAACGCCGTCAGGCCCGGGACTTTTTCTCTGGTCAGTCCCCTCCAAAATTCTACAGACATCCATTTCACTAATCTGAATTTTACTGCCCTCAGGAGCCTCCCTAAATTTAGACAGATCCTCAGAGAAATCATGACAGTCAAATCTCACATAGAATTGGTTCAACTCCTCAGCCAGGGCAGTGTCAGACTTATCAGGGTGAAACACCCCCTTTTTTTTATCCTTAATACAGACCATAGATTTAATTCCCTTCCAAGCACCACGAAAGTTATTATTCTTCAGTTCATCCTCTACTTTATCTTTAAACCTTTTTTTGGCCAGCTTTATCTCTTTCTTAACCAGCTTATGGGCCTCTCGTTGCTGGTGAATATTACCCTGGCGGAAAGCTAACTTCTTCTGATTAAGGACACTTTTAAGGGATTTACTAACCCAAGGTTTGTTATTTGGATATATTCTAATTGTCTTCTTGGGAATAATAATATCTTGCATATGTAGTACATAACTTGTTACAGTATCAAGCAATTCATCTAAGTCATTACAAGCATATTTAAAAACATCCCAATCAGTGTTATAAAAACAACCATTTAGTTCTTTAATGGCACTCTCTGTCCAAAGAACAACCTCTTTGTGTTCAATCTTCCCTCTCTTAAGGGCTGGCTGATAGACAGGGGCTAGAAGAACACAATTATGGTCAGAGGATCCTAACGGAGCCATTGCATATGATTTATACACCCCTTTTATAGTGCCATAACACAAGTCTAGCACTTTGCCATGTCTAGTTGGGCAATTTACATATTGGTAAAAATGACCGAGGGGCTTTTTAAGACAGCAAGAGTTAAAATCCCCCAGAATAAAATGTGGAGCATCAGGAGAAATACTCTGCAAACGGTGCACAAGTTTGACAATGGTGGATGTGGCATCTGCCAAACTGGCTTTAGGATGGATGTACACCACCGTCAAAAATACTTGCGGAATTTCACGTGGCAAGTAGAATGGACGCAGTGAAATAGATAAGAGTTCAATATTGAAAGTGCAGATCGATTCTCTCACTATGACTGTCTTACACCAGCGTTGATTGACATACAGGGCCACGCCCCCCTCCCTGTGTCTTTCCAGTCAGCTGCTCATCACGATCGAGCCGGATAGGTTGACCAAAGCCATCGATTTCATAGTCGTGGCTCGGGTATTGATCTTTCAACCAGGTTTCAGTCAAAGCAATCACACACGCGTTTTTATATTCAGGAATACTCTTAACATGTGCCTGCAGCTCGTCGATCTTATTCCTTAGTGACTGCACGTTTCCTAAAATAATAGAAGGCAGTGGCAGGCGACGAAACCCTTGCCTGCGTAGCCTCTGTCGCACTCCTCCTCTTCGGCCCCGCTTCCGCTTTCGTCCAGCGGACTGCTGCCGGCTGCCTCCAGTCCCGTGTCTATGTGACAAGTGTAGCCACACTTGCCCTCCTCCTTCCCGGCCGCGCCTCCTCGCTCGCACCGCTGTCAGCACATCCAAATTAGCAGCTCCGTGACTGTAGATCTCCGGCGGAATGCATTCCTCCGCTGCGTGATTCTAGTCAGCTGGATTGCTTGAGCACTGGTCTACTGGAAAAATAATAGAGTCGTTGCAAATGTAACAATACATAGCTTAAGCTACATGTCGCAATAAACTGAAAGATTTTAGAATGTTAGGCATTCTAAACTTTTGAATAAGAAATAATATCAAGTCGTCAAAATACAACTCGTCAGAACTCCGCGAATCACAACAAGCGTATCGGTGAGAACACTCATTTAAACAGTATACACACACCCGAACTTGACTGCACATCATATTTTACCTATCAGCAAAGTCCCGACAGCTGATTGGCCGCACCCTATGAGGAAATCCCGGCTGTATTGGAGCCTACACGGCTGGTTGTTTACTCCGTAGCACTGAACATTTGTTTGGAAGCTCAAGATGGTACCAAGAGTGACAATGTTCATAAGCAAAGCATTCATAAGTTCCATGATGATTTCACGCAATTAAAAAAGTGTCAAAAAAAACAAACACCATGCGCACGACGGTAAAAAAAAAAAAACATAAATAGACAAATACACGCAGACCCAACCACTGCTGTTCGTCGCCGCAATGCAGCGCCGCTCTACTTATCTACTTATACTTATTTAGCACAATTCACACCCAGTGGTAATTCAGAAAAAAAAAAAAATCTCTGAATGCTCCACATGAAACTTTGGTCTTCCGACCTTTTACCACCGTGTCGATTTATTTTGATTAATATGTGCAAAGGGAGAGAGAGCAAGACAGCGCTTAGTTTGGAGACGGTGAAGTCTTGTTTACACTTTCGCCTGGCTCCGAAGACAGAGAGTGCTAGCTCTCTCTCTGCTCGTTCTTTCAGTTAAACATGCGCCCTGTCACAAGCGCAGTAGTTCATCTACATTGCTCACCGATCAAATAAGACTTTAGCGGGACAAAAATTTGCTTTGGCGGGCACTAAAACAAGTTAAATGCAGGAAAAACCCTGTTATTGCAAAAAAAATCAAAATTTTAACAAATGTCAAAAATATGATGTGCAGTCAAGTTCGGGTGTGTGTATACTGTTTAAATGAGTGTTCTCACCGATACGCTTGTTGTGATTCGCGGAGTTCTGACGAGTTGTATTTTGACGACTTGATATTATTTCTTATTCAAAAGTTTAGAATGCCTAACATTCTAAAATCTTTCAGTTTATTGCGACATGTAGCTTAAGCTATGTATTGTTACATTTGCAACGACTCTATTATTTTTCCAGTAGACCAGTGCTCAAGCAATCCAGCTGACTAGAATCACGCAGCGGAGGAATGGAAAGTTGACAAGCCATTAAAAAGTATTGACTTAAGAAACACTTATATTTTCTCAAATATTTTAAATAAATCATGTTCCCATTCACTCCGGCGACGAATTTTTAAATTAATTAAACTAAATTATATTTATAAAGTTTAACATTTTTAGGCATTAACTAATTCCAATCCCTAATGCCAAAATGTTTATATTTACTGGTCAGGCATTATTGTTAAACTCGCAAGACAGTAAAGAGAAAATGACAATTTAATGGATAATTTAAATATATTCTGCAATCACATTTTGGTAATGTATTCATTCTGCCGTCACATCTGAGCACGAAACGCTGCTTGGGTAGTTTCAAGATATAAAAATAATTAATAATACAATAATTATTTAATTATTTATTCTTGTAAGAAGATTTTTTAATCATGAAATTAATCATGACAAACCAAATTAATACTATTAATTAATGAATACCATACCATTGATGAAAACAAGCTGATACCAAGGTATTTTAGGCCTACAATTCTAACATAATTTTTCATGAAAAATCATGATTGTATTTATTTATTTTTTCGAAAGTAAGGTTAATGTAAGCAGCTTCTTGCAATACTCTCCTAAATGCGTAATAAAACCTAAGTGCAAACATTACCGCTTTAATGACCGTCCTTTATTTTTCAGTGCATTTGTTTTACAATGTATGGCTATTACTGTTATGGAATTAATATTATAACTATTATTATGTAGTAGTGTAATGTAGACAGACACAATTAAAAGAGGTTTGAATTTTTCTTTGTTTAATTTGTACACTGAATATGGTTTGGAGCTTTTAATTTTGAACTCTCAAAGTGCACCAGATTGATGAATTTAACATTAAAATGCACAAAATTTTCCTTGCATGCCCCCGAACCCCCCTAGAAGGCCAGAGATCCACTCACCACTGATTTAACAAAAATCCTGTGAGAAACACTTGTATTGCAATGCCAGTGCAGTTTTTAGCTTGTTTTGGGGGATTAATCACTGTGGAGATTAGTTCAATTGTATTAATAAATAAAAAATTTCCACTTAATTCATCTGTTAACTCTCACTCGTTAGTTTGGGGGTGGGGGGCGTTCAGGGACCTGGATATTGGATAGGGGGCGCTGGCCCAAAAAAGGTTGAGAACCACTGGTCTAAACGCATGCTAATAAAAAAACGACAGAAAATGAATAACAAAGCTCCACAAAGTGTTTCGAATCAATAAATAAACAATTTCAAAAGTTTTTATTTTTGACAAATATTAAACTAGCGACAAAATTATGAAGATGGTTTATAGCGCTGAGATTCGAACTTGAAGCCCTCTCGAGGCACATGTTGAAGCATTGACCCCACAGCTATAGTCTGAAAGCTATCAAGTCATCTTCATTTATATAGCACACAATGTAGATTGTTCCAAAGCGGCTTTACAGAGATACAAGGATAGTTTAAAGTAACAGAGATTGTTCTGTCTTTATTGCAGTTCTTGAATAAAGTTATTTTCCAGCTAAAGTTAATTTGATTGATTCACTTCTGTCGCAATGCTCATTAGTTATTAACTTAGGGGCCGCTAACACGACACTGTTTTAACAGGAAACTCTACACAGACTTTAAACGTAAAACCTGTGAGAACGCTGATGACGTGCACATGCGTATTACGAGTTCAGTTTATTGGTATGCGCGTTTGAATATATGTGCGCAGGTTTGTAATTCCCTACAAACCAAGCCTTAAAAAACTACTTGTCTGGCCTTAACATTTTGATACAGAATTGTATCACTTCGGGGTAGATACGCGAACCGAATTTTCCCAACAACGCTTTATCTGTAGAGTGGTAAAGGGATCCTCCATAAGGAGAAACGTCTCGGTTACGTATGTAACCCTCGTTCCCTGAGTAGGGAACGGAGACGTTACGTCGGATGACGACGAATGGGGTTTCGCTTAGAAAGCCTGTCATCTTCGAGTATATAAAACGAGCCAATGGCAATGAAATGCCATGGGTCTGCGGAATTTGCATTGCGTAAGTCCGCCCCACCCTGGGGGTAAATAAGGAAGTACGCTGGCAACATGCAGATATGTCTTCGCTGAGGAGCCGAGACTGAACTCAGGCGTTTCCCAGCGGTACAGCGGAAGTGGCAGGGAGACGTTCCCTTTCGTTGTCACTCCGAGTTACGTCGGATGACGACGAATGGGGTTCCCAGTGAAATCACGCCACCTCTCGACTGTCTTCCAGTGCCCTGCATAAGTCTGAGCTCCCTGTCGTGAGACTGGCACGGACGAAGGACTCCTACTTAACACAGGATATACCAAGGTACACTGGGAAGCATATCTCAGTGGAAATATGCAATCATGCCCAACCCGAAGGGGGGGACTTGGAATACACATATGACCCCGGAGGGCTGCATATGGAGAACACTGGGGTGTCCAACCGCAGGTGGAATTTTTCAACCCCAGGGGTGGCAAGGTGGCTTGCCGAGGGAAAGACACATGCTCAAGGAGGCTTACAGTGGAAATACACATGTGGGGGTCGCCCAGAGGGGGAACCATGCACATGGAGGCACCTAGCCAAGCGCGAAAGCTGCCGGTGGCAAACTCTGGCGTTGACATCGTCAGTGCTGGAGGAGACTCAGGGCTTATGAGGCTCACCTGAGGAAATATCGCACGTATCCCGTCCGTGGAGAGGAATGGCGAGCAAGCGAAGACACCTGAGCAGAATCTATTACCGGCTAGTTGAAGCGAGTACATGAGAAGAAACTGGCTTCACTCGGAGATTATAGAATCTCGCGAATGTGTTAGGTGTCGCCCAGCCTGCAGCTCTGCAGATGTCTGTTAGCGAGGCGCCATGCGCTAGAGCCCAAGAGGATGCCACACTCCGGGTGGAGTGGGCCGTCACACCAAGGGGGCATGGTCGACCTTGCTGCTGGTAAGCCAAGCAATAGCGTCCACTATCCAGTGAGACAACCTTTGCTTGGAGAGAGCCTTTCCCTTCAGCTTCCCACCATGACAGACAAAGAGCTGGTCAGAGGTCCTGAAACACTGAGTTCTGTCTACGTAAGCACGGAGGGCGCGTACTGGACAGAGCAGTGCCAAGGCTGGGTCTGCCTCCTCCAAAGGCAGCGCTTGCAGGTTCACCACCTGGTCTCGAAAGGGAGTGGTGGGAACCTTGGGCACATATCCAGGCCGGGGTCTCAGGATCACGTGAAAGTTAGCCGGCCCGAATTCCAGGCACGCTTCGTCAACCGAGAATGCCTGCAGGTCCCCTACCCTCTTGATAGAGGCCAATGCAACCAGGAGCGCTGTCTTCATAGACAGGAACTTAAGCTCCACTGATTGCAGAGGCTCAAAGGGAGCACTCTGCAGGGCAGTTAAAACCACTGAGAGGTCCCAAGAGGGAAAGAGAGGAGGGCGAGGAGGATTCAGTCTCCTCGCTCCTCTCAGGAACCTGATGATCAGGTCGTGCTTTCCAACGGACTTACCTTCGACTGCGTCGTGATGTGCAGCAATGGCGGCAACATACACTTTCAGGGTGGAGGGAGACAGCCTTCGCTCCAACCCTTCTTGCAGGAAGGAAAGCACGACACTGATCGGGCATTTCGTGGGTTCTTGATGTTTAGAAGAACACCAGTTGACGAAGAGGTTCCACTTCAACGCATAGGCATGTCTCGTGGACGATGCTCTAGCGGAAGTGATGGTAGCCACCACCGCTGGTGGTAGGGTACTCAAACCTACCTCGTCCCGTCCAGGAGCCACACGTGGAGGTTCCAAAGATCGGGATGAGGGTGCCACAGGGTGCCCCGTCCCTGAGAAAGCAGGTCCTTCCTCAGAGGAATAGGCCAGGGAGGTGCTGTCGCGAGGAGTAATAGTTCTGGGAACCAGGTGCGGTTGGGCCAATACGGGGCAACCAATATCACCTTCTTGCGCAAAGTCTGCGCAAGAAGGCTCACTGGGGGAAACGCATACTTGCGTAGGCCCCGCGGCCAGCTGTGCGCCAGTGCATCCGTGCCGAGCGTGCCCTCGGTCAGGGAATAAAACAGGTCGCAATGGGACGAGTCGTGGGAGGCAAACAGATCTATCTGAGCGTCCCCGAACTGATCCCAAATCAGCTGGACCGACTGGGGATGGAGTCTCCATTCTCCAGCGAGAGGCCGAAGCCGAGACAGCTCGTCGGCCGCACGGTTCAGCTCTCCCGGGATATAAATGGCTCGAAGCGACCTCAGATGCTTCTGACTCCATATGAGGAGGTGGCGGGCGAGTTGCGACATACGGCGGGAGCGTAGACCACCTTGACGGTTGATGTACGCTACTGTGGCGGTATTGTCTGAACGGACTAGTACATGTTGACCCCTGAGCAACGCCTGGAAGCGGTGCAGGGCAAGGCGTACAGCCAGCAACTCGAGGCAAATGACATGCCAAAGGCGTTGGGGACCTGTCCAGGAGCCCGCGGCAGCATGTCCATTGCACATGGCGCCCCAGCCCGTGGTGGAGGCATCCGTTGATACAACAACATGCCTGGAAGCTCGTTCTAAGGGCACTCCGGCCCGTAGAAAACTGAGGTTCGACCACGGGGTGAAGGTCTGACGGCAGGCCGGAGTCACTGGGACTCGGAGCGTGCCGTGTTGCCATGCCCACCTCGGGACTTGATCGCGAAGCCAAAGCTGAAGCGGTCTCATATGAAGCAATCCGAGCGGCGTTACTGCGGCTGCAGATGCCATATGCCCCAGGAGCCTCTGAAAAAGTTTCAGTGGAACCACACTCTTGCCCTCGAATTGACGAAGGCAAGTCAGCAGTAGCTGCGCGCACATGGCGACCGAGTCGATATCCATACCGAGAAAAGAGATCCTCTGCACGGGGCAGAGTTTGCTCTTCTCCCAGTTGACCCGAAGGCCCAGACGAGCTAGGTGCCGGAGCACTAGGTCCCTGTGTTCGCAAACCTGGTCTCGAGAGTGAGCTAGTATCAGCCAGTCGTCGAGATAGTTCAGGATGCGAACCCCGTGTTCCCGTAAGGGAACAAGGGCTGCCTCGACGACCTTCGTAAAGACGCGAGGAGACAGGGCTAGCCCGAAAGGGAGAACCGCGTACTGGTATGCCTGCCCCTCGAAAGCAAACCGTAAGAATGGTCTGTGTCGAGGAAGAATGGAGACATGGAAGTAGGCGTCCTTCAGGTCGATCGCTGCAAACCAATCCTGCGGCCGCACGCATTCGAAAATGCGTTTGGCCGTGAGCATCTTGAACGGCATCCTGTGAAGGGAGCGGTTCAAGACGAATAGGTCCAGGATTGGTCGTAACCCACCGGTTTTCTTCGGTACAATGAAGTAGGGGCTATAGAAACCGGACTTCATTTCGGCTGGAGGGACAATCTCGATCGCACCCTTCGCCAGTAGGGTGGCAACCTCCGCTCTCATGACAGGGGCATTGCCACCGACCATAGTGAAGCGGACTCCCCTGAAGCAGGGAGAAGACCGCGCGAACTGAATCGCGTAACCGAGCCTGATGGTTCTCACGACCCGGCGGGACAGTCTGGGAAACTCTAGCCAGGCCTCCAGAAACTGCGCCAGCGGGGTCATACGAACCACAGACGTACCGTCGGTGGTGCAGCGAGGCGGAATGACCGGCCCAGGCGAGGGTGGCATAGCGGCCCTGTGCGGGGGCACGGTCATTAGCCGCGTCCTGCCAGAGGAGGCCAGGGGAGGACCAGCGTCCCACGGGGGCGTGCTCTGGCAGGGGTCTGGCAACAGAGGGGGATGAGAGGAGCGTGGCCCGTGGGCGGCGCGTGCTGTCATCCATAGCCTCTTGGGGCTCAGAGAAAGAGCATCAGTTCTTTTGAATGAGATTCTCACCCAGCCCTCCACCGGGGGAAGGAGTGGTCCTGCTACCAGCTCCTGAAAGAACTGAGCCCTAACTCCAGGCTACCTGTCTCAGGAGTGCTGCTTAGCCAGGTGTTAGCCGGCTAAGGGCAAGGACAGGCGGTGCCAGCCTCCAGCGACCTCCTCGTGCTCGGGCCAGGAAGGGTCGAGGGGAGGAGCCGCATGGAAGCGGCGTCGGCGGGAAGCAGACTAAGGAGACCACACGGACGGATGACCGTCAGTGCAGAAGCCTGAGTCCGCTTCTGGAGTGATCGAAGACTGTTGGGCGCAGTCCTCAACCACACCGCCGACCAAGCTGCCCGTCTCAAGAGTGCTGCTTAGGCTGGCGTGGCAGTCTAAGGGGCGGAGACGGGCAGCGCCGCCCTCCTGCGACCTCCTCCTGCTCAGGGCCAGTGAAGGCCCGAGGGGAGGAGCCGCATGGAGGTGGCCTCGGCGGGAAGCAGACTAAGGAGACCGCACGGACGGATGACCGTCGGTGCAGAAGGCCTCAGTCTGCTTCTGGGGGGGGGTCAAAAACTGTAGGGTACAGTCTTCAACCACACCGCCGAGGAGCCCAGCCTGGGACATGAGGGAGCTGAGAAAATGAATTCTCAGACCCCCTCACATCAACCTGGCTGAGCCCATGTCTGGACCACTCTAGTGGACACCACCTGACCCAGGATCACGCAGGTACCGATGTCGCCCGAGAGCGAGGTCAGTAGTGTGCGCGGCGGAACGACCAGGCCGGGCATGGGAGGCATAGCGTCCCAGCAAGGGGGCGTGGTCGAGTTTCCGCGTTCTGTCAGTGTTGGCCAGGGAAGGACTAGCGTTCCACTGCGGCCGGTTCTGACAGAACTCCCGAGTCAGCACTGCCTCGAAGGTGAAGGCGACACACAGCACTGCATGCCTGTGCCACGATAGTGACAGAGAACATACAGCCCATGATCGCCACGCGATCGAGTGCAGCGAAGGCGGAGGACGCCCGGAAGCGTCCTGATGCACATCCGGGAAGCCTACAGCGCTCGGGGGGAGGGCGGCGCCACTCCAGCCGATGCTTTCAGCTGCCCGGGAAAGCATGGCCATCAGCTCTGGATCTGACTCACAAGGCGGGCTAATCAAGCCCGCCTTGTGATGCTGTGAGTGACATGACACCACCTGCTGGAGCCCCGAATGAAAACACTGGGTCCCCAAGAAGAACCAGGTACACACGGAAGCCCCACGGTTTGCGATGTGGAGGGGGGCGTGGCCCGAGGAATGCTCGTCGGTATTATGCCACACTGTAACCCTCAGATCACCCTGGCCACCAGCCAAACTATCCCCTCTCGAGGAAGAGATAGATTGGGGTGTGGCAGAGGGGACTCTACCTACACGGGGATCATTGAGTCTCGATCTATAAACATCGCGATGGTCACGTTCCCGCAGAGAAAACGTGACTCACCCACGAGCGCTGCCGAGCGTGAATCAGCCCAACACGCGAAACAGCGCTCGTGACCGTTAGGCAGATGAATCACGCGCCCACATCCAGTAAATACACGGGCGAGCCGTCTTGAAAAAGACGTGCCGCGTGCAGCTCTTTTAGAGAGAGGAAAAGCTCAGCAGAGTGCTGAAGCGCCCAGGGAGAAACACACACACTGTCGGCAGATCACTGCACAGATCAGCAGCAGGCAATGCGATCTCGCTGGAACACGCCGTCACACCAACACACTGAAGAGCTGCTCGTCTCGTAGAGTGAAGATGATACAGAATAGCTTGTAGGAGTGAAGAAAACTCTTGGCTCCGAAGCGAAAACATATCTGCATGTTGCCAGCGTACTTCCTTATATACCCCCAGGGTGGGGCGGACTTACGCTATGCAAATTCCGCAGACCCATGGCATTTCATTGCCATTGGCTCGTTTTATATACTCGAAGATGACAGGCTTTCTAAGCGAAACCCCATTCGTCGTCATCCGACGTAACTCGGAGTGACAACGAAAGGGAACTAGTTGTCTTATGTTGTAAAACATAAGTTCTAAAAGCTGGCTTATGAGCATGAGCTTGACGTGTTTTGCTAATGCAAATCCTCATTGATGTAACATTTTTCTATTGCAGTGTTTTATGTTGAAATGTTTTCATTATTTATTAAAGAAAATAATGCTAATCATAACAAACTACTGTAAGCCTATTAATTCTTAATATAATAAAGAATGCTAAAACACAAATGATGCCAACTAACATCGGTAAGCAAGTCCTGACAATGTTTTAATTTTACGATAATTAAGTTTAATTTATTTCATTGTTATGTTTCAGTTAATAAATCTACTAACAAATTAAAATAACACGAAGTATAAGACACATAACCTATTGGCATGCATAGCCTTTCTAAATTATAGAAAAACTGGGCACACAATGTTAACGCTTAGCCTACTTTGCTTAAATTTGATGCAAAAATAGAAGCCTACATTTGTTTCAGTTCTAAATTTGTCCTGTAATTTCAGTACTGTGATTATGAATTAATTTAACTACAATGTTTCACTTGAATTATTGGCTACCACAGCTCTCAATGAGCCACGGCAGATTACGTTACTGACCCTTTTCAAAGTCTGTGATTATAGCGCCACTTAGCGGTAAAAGGCAGCAAATACACATCCCCAATTTTTCCCACGACGGTAAAAGTATTATTCTGGGTGCGTTTC
Organism: Leuciscus idus; assembly: GCA_021554675.1. Taxonomy (NCBI): domain Eukaryota; kingdom Metazoa; phylum Chordata; class Actinopteri; order Cypriniformes; family Leuciscidae; genus Leuciscus; species Leuciscus idus. The sequence goes on from CM038624.1 coordinate 13,520,404, forward strand.
CCAAAAGCATCATTAGCCAACTATGGTTGTAAGTTCCATCGTTATCAGCATAGTTCAGTGAGTCTTTGTTTCCCGAAACCATCGTTCTAACGAACATTCGCAAACAGCAACGTAAAGTTGTGTGGTTGGAACGACAGCTTTTGACCTGTGGTTAGAAGCATAATTTCTTGTTTGCATGACGTGTGGACTTAATAAATCCTTGTCCTTGTATATATTTTTTATTTAGAATACATACAAATGGCATTACGTCTTTAGTTTGTCAAGAGATTTAAAGCACCGTTTTTGAAGAGTGCGCATGTGCGAACGTGCTCTACCACGTAAGAACGAGACTATGCTTGAATCTGGAAATAAAGCAAAATAACTGAGAAAGATGAGAAATAGTCCTCAAATGCCATGTTCGTAATTTATAGCAAAACATCTAGCATTAATTCGATCTCAAACAGATTAATTAAACAGCGACAGTACGGTTTCGGGAAACAGTCCTGACTGGCTAGTTGATTTCTTCAACAATGCATCGTACTATGGTAGTGAACCAGCGAGTTACGTCGTTGTACGGGAAACGCACCCCTGGTTGACTACCAACTGTAGATCTGGGAATAACTGGTTTGTTTTTCCATTTTTGACAGTCTCTGCACAGATGTTGTTGTTTACAGATAGCCTAAAATTCTCTCAGTCTCCAAAAGTTTCTTTTGATCTCTCTGAAGACTCTTTTAGGTCCTGGATGGCAGAGTTTTCTATCATAGTCTCGGATCAGTAACTTTGTAACCCAGGGATGTGGGTCAAGGATTACAGGGTGTATAACTGATAACTCTAGTCCTTCAGCTTGATATAAACAGCCACTACTTGATAAGATGGCAAGATTGGTCGAATTTGGGGCGAAAGAGCAAGAAGTCAACTAGTGGAATGTACAGGTTTACCAGCTTTTAACAATTGGAACTCATCTGGAAAAATGTTTAATTTAGATTTCTGCAGGATATGCCATTCTGTGGTTTGGTAGTCTGTTGCCGATGGTGGTCCTGTATCTTTTAGACCCTGAACTGTGGCCTCTACTAACTAGGTAGGGTCAGGAATGTCAGGAACAACCAATTCTGTCATAAAGCCACAGAAGATTCCTTTGGGCTGCTCTTTTTTTTTCTGTCAGGAGATTATAAGGGAGAAGTGATAGGCCATGCTGATTCAGCCTTAAGTAGGAATGATGGTCCTTGGTGCCATCTGTTGAGCACTGATAGATCAGAAATAGTTTTTTATTGGGTGAGGTCATCCGCTGGATTGCTGCTGGAATCCACATATCGCCAGGTACATTCAGCAGTCAGCTCTTTTGAGTGAAATACTTGCTAGTGTGGGGTGTTCCCTTTCAAAAGCTGCACTTAATGCTGCACACTTTTTGTGTGACCAGCTGTGACATGTGTGTAACTCGTGTGTGTAACTTCAAACTTTTACCATCATTGTAGACCAGGCAAATGGCCTGTGCTATCGATCATTCCAATGGGTGCTTTGGTCAGCTCAGAGAGGCATCTGTGGCTGAACCTCACAGGCATCAAAGGCCTCATTTACACTGCAGGTCTTGATGTCTAATTCTGATTTGTTGCCTGCATCCAATTTTTTAGACCGTCCGATGTGACCCACATCCAATTCATGTGTTTACACTTGCCATACTATCTGAAACATTGCACATGCTTAAAGGGTTAAATTCTCTTGCACAGATGGACGAACGCGAAATATGCTTGATGCTAGCTTTGTATTTTGAGGCGGAGGAGGAAAATGGCCATCATTGCAACCTGTGCATATGCTTCAGTTATTGTGTGCGAGAGAGATCTCAGGACTGGTGGGAGCATATTGTGGCGGGCTTTAACGAGGAGCAGTGGGTCAAAAATTTTAGGATGAGCAAGCCCACCTTTGATATGTTGTGTCAACGTTTGTCCACATTCCTCTCCTACGGCGACACAACGTTTCGTCGGGCCATCCGTCCCTTTGCAGATGCGTGTTGGGGTTGCTCTCATCATTAAACCGCGGTTGATAGCCTAATGCCTCAGAAAATCATATCTGCCTGTTTACATGACAGTCACTTTGGCACATATCTGATTTGTATATCCAATTTATTTCCACGTATGAATGAGGCCTGAAACCGATCTCGAAATATCCGAATGCATGCGTTTTTTTCCTGTTTACACGGTCATAGAACATCATAGAATCTGTGCCACATATGAGAAAAAAATCGGAATTGGGCCACATTTCACTGACAGTGTAAATGAGGCCAAAGACAGGGACAGAGTGTTCCTGCTTGATGCCCCGATCTCATCTTACGGCCTGCTCGGTGACTCGGTTAATACAGTTGTCGTTTTACAAAAAATTCATAAATGATTAGCAAGGGATATACTAACATTTTATGTATGTTTTGTAAATTCCGTTACAAGTCATTTACTAAGTGATTAGTAAATGATTAACTAATTATTTACGAAACATGACTATGCGTTCATAAATTATTAATAAGTGATGTGTTAATTATTTTATTAGTTTTTTTTTTTATTCAGTTGTAAGTCATTTACAATTGATTAGTTAATGATTAATCATTTACAAAACATGAATATGCTTTTCATAAATGTTTAATAAATGATGTTACTTTTTTTGTATGTATGTAGCAATTAGAGGGTGCAGAAAGTGTTGTAAATGCCTTAAATGCACGTATAGATAATTTGTAACAGGTAAGAAAGATCTACTAATGCTGTGTAACACATTTACAAGTGAGGAATAGTTTACACTTTAGATTAGGGGATGCAGAAAGTGTTGTAAATGATTTATTCATGCGTTTACACATCATCTATAACAGGTGTTGAACACTGTAGTGTGTCCTGCAGTGTAAGTGCTGACTGGTGAGGGTATAGACCGCTGTTTTCTCTGAAACACATGGAGTCTTTAACCACTGTGCACCTGATGTGAGAAAAACATAAAAAAAATTTTTACATCATTTATTCAACATTTATGAAATGCATGTCATGTTTTGTAAATTATTAGTTAATCATGCTGCTGGCCTTGCCCCGGTCCATCTGTAAGACATGAGGCACAAAAACAAGAGTGTAGCAGGTCTCTCTCCCCCTTGTCAAGACTGGGGACCATCTCACCGCCCTCAGCAGCCTCCAAAAAGGCCAGACCTCAGGACTATCATCTCCAAAAAGAACACTTACTTTCACAAGAGCTGCAATCTCTTCTGGTCAAAGGGGCTATAGAATGTTCCCCTTCCAGAGAGCGAGTCAGGCTTCCTGGTTCCCAAGAAAGATGGGGGGTTGCGTCTGATTTTAGACTTTCGAGGAGGCTTGAAGGGAGAAGTGGTTGTACATTGCAGGTAATGCAGATCTAGTTAACTACCAGATTCTGGACAGCTTCAGTTCTGGACTTCCTGCAGGAATAAATTGGGGCACATGCCCCTCCACTCTCAAGGTTTATATGACCATTTTATCGGCTTGCCACGCCTTGATTGATGGGGTTCCATTTGGGAAACATTCTCTGAAAGGACACTCTGTTCTGGAGGGAGTTTGGACAAAAGTCGAGCCAATGTCTCCTTCAGTTAGTCAAATGTCTTATGGAATCCTTCTAGGTTTCGGATTTGAAGAGTAAAGTGTTAGAAGCCTACAGTGTTTCCAAGCTAAATATCTGATGCATCCATAATGGCACATGGCACACAGCAAGTTGGCACACAGGCAAGTTGGTGAGGGTGGCCAAACCTTTCCGTGAGTGCTGCCAGGGTATCTGAGTAGGGAGTGGATGAATTTATAAAGGAATCAGCAATGAGACAAGCATCTGTTAACTTCAGATGAGCTACCAAAACCTGGTACTTGAATAGCTCTGTAGCTTCATCAGGTAGGTTATCCAAGGCTAGGTTAAAACGGGCAAATTCACGAGGGTCTCAATGTGTAAAATCTGGAATGGTTGGCTGTGGACCTCTAGAAATCAGCTGTCTTGTAGGAATAGTCTGCATCTCTGAAAGGTTAGCTGGTGCTACATGCTGCTGACTTTAGGAAGATGTAAGAGGTGTTGAGATAATACAAGCTCTCCTTTCTCTCATTGGTTGCCATGTGACCTGGGTAACTCTGTGAGAGTCAACAGTGCCTGAGGAAATCTGAGCAGCTGCGTTATCTGGAACAAATGCATTTGAGTAATGCTGAAGGAGATGCATGCTGTGCATGATCTTTGTTCTTATGTGGAGAAAGGTGGCATGGTGCAGCTACTGGAAAGGCTCTAGGGGCTGTTGTAGTAGTATTATTGTTGTATTGTAGTAGTGTTATTGTTGTAGTATTGGATGTCAGAAATTGAGGTGCATTAAATTGAGGGCTGCGTTCTACACTGGACTAATTATGTCAGAGGATCAGAGTGCAGAGTATCAAGTTTAAGGAGCACGCCCTAGATGTCCAGTTCATCAACCAGTTTACTAATAAAAGTGAGGGCTTTGTTCGTCTCTCTCACATTTTACCGATCTGTGGTAATATGCCAAGGCTTTAAAGCTAGGCGTGGTGATTCTAAAGAATCAGATGATGCAACAGTCCCTTCTCTTTTGTCTTGATAAATACTGAATGCATGTGGATGGGCCATAGAAATATCTCTGTCCTCATCATCCTTCTGAAAGTCATCTGACCCAGGGAGTTGCTATGTTGCCTGAGGCAGGAGGACATTAGCTCTAGGCAGCCCAGCATACTGCAACTCAAAATATTATAAGTAAGCTGGTTGATGAACTGGTCGTGCTCCTTGAACTTGATACTCTGCACTCTGATCCTTTAAAGTCCCTGTGAACCGGAAGTTGCAAACGACTTTTCTCCAGTGTTGTGACGTATTTCCAAATGAAACGGAATATTGAATACAGGGCGGGGTTTTACTTTAGCGCACATACTCTCCATCTCTTGCTCATAGCAGACTAACGGTTTGAGGGGAGTGGTTAAGGCGTTTTCAACCCAAGCCGTCAAACTGACGTCATCAGAGAAGGAATGCCATTCCAGACCGGAAGTAACTTTTCAGATTTTGATTAAAGATTACCATGACAAACAACTTTTTATTAACTAGTATTAACTTGAACGGATTAATTGTTCACCACAAGACTAGTAATATGCGCTAACAAAGTAAATAGGGTCAATTTTGATTTCATGATGACACACCATTATAGCGTCTCATTACAGGCAGTAACGGTATATAAGAAAGTGCACATAACTCGAATAAAAAACAAATATAAACAAATAACAACATAAATCCACCCAGAGATATTACTCGCACTATGAAATTACTCATTATATATAACACAGGGCTTAAAGTATTCCGGTGGAGGGACGGATTTCCGGCTTGAGGGCAGGTCCGGCCTCCGGCGCAGGCAAAATTTATTTATCAGGCTGCAAATTACAGTCGGAGGCACTTTAATCTGACTTGAATAACACACCGGTCCCCTTCAACCTACCTGTCACCAATATTGTCACCCGCTGGAGAACTCGACTGTTATATATTTGTCCCGATTTTCCGCGCATTTTTGAAAAAAAACTCGCCTTTCCCGCACTTCTTACGGTCCCTGAATGCATCTCACACGCAGCCTCGCTCAAACGTGCTTCTCTCGGAAACCAAAACAATGACTACGCGGATGCTGTAGCTAGTGTTAATGGCTTATTTACAACTTTAAACATCTAAAAGAAGCGGCGATGGGCGCAGGGCAGGTGGAAGACAGGCCTGTTGTTGTGGATTATGCAAAAGAAGTTTTGCAAAATGGACGCTAATGATCGACCAGACGAGTCATCGGATAAAGAGGCGAAGAGCAGCAAGTTCTACGACTGATCCACAGTGAGTGTAGAGTTTATATGCTTATTCTGTGGAGTAAAGTCGGGCGAACGGGGTCGCTGCGTTGACGCGCTTATCACCTGCACTAAAATAAGCACTAAAAGGCTCTGTCGCTCTCATGAATTCATTCGCTGCATCGGATCTGTCCATCCCCGGTACCCCGCACAAGAGCACGGTGTCGGACCATCCCCGTTCCGCTACGTGCCTCCCTTCTGCAGCTGTGCGTGCGGTGAGACAGGTGTGCACGGGAAAGACACGCGGTGTAACCCCCCTTGCTCTTTGTGTAACCCGATTTGGCAAACCTCGTCAATAGAGGATGATGTAGCTGCAATTTGTTGCTGTCCAGTACAGCTACAATATGCTAATGAGACTACCTGAGAAGTAGGACATATTATTTATTATTGTATCAATATGAACAGTTTAGATGCCCTTCAGACTTGCAGTGTAGAGATGTAGCCCAGGACTATATAAGATTTTATAGAGCTGTGCTTCCAAAACAGTGGACCAAGCCCAAAACATGTAGTTGACAGTTATTTAAAAATTTGGTTTGGCTTATTTTGGCTTATTAAAAGTGGTCAAGAACCAACCTCACCCCCTGCCGCCTCAAGTTGCCACCCCACTCTGGGTAGTGCCACCCCTTTAAAAAATGTCTGGCTCCGCCACTGTGCTGGAGACCACTGTATTGTGTGTTTTAGGTTATCTTTGCCAATAAAATGTATTCAAATCTGAATTACATAACATTGTATTGGCTGTCAATCACGATGGGAGATTAGACGAGTTACAGCATGTCCACCATATCTTGTGGGGGTTTTGCATTAAGCCATTTGTGGTGCCCTTACCACATTGTGCCTCATATACTGTAAATGTTAGACCCAGTGACAGGATGGCATGAAATGGCTTGCATAATACTAAGTAAGGAGGCCATAATATTTTTGACTCATGGCTGAAGTTAAGTTTCTCCAGCTCTCCCAAGGTTGGCAAAAAAAAAAAAAATGCATCTCAAAATGCATCAGATTGATGCTTTAAAATATGGAATTTTCTAAATGTTCTTCCCGGGGGATCATGCCCCCGGACCCCCCTAAAGGGGTAGTATCCTTCTCACCTTTTTCACCCCTGACCCGTTTTCATGCCTGAAACGGGCTTGGTAAAAGTCCTGGTTGAGCCACAGAAAGTTCAGGCTCAGGATTTTTTTTCACTTTAAGCCCTGATAACATAACAATCGAACTTTGGGAAGCCGGAATTGCCGCGATGGCAAGCAAACAAGCTTAGAGTAACTCAATAAAGTACACAAATCTGCCATCAAAGTTATTAATTATGCATCAGAGCATTCATAGTTCATCTCTTTCTGACTGCTACGCACTGATTGGATGAATCCTTAATATTCTCTCTCTCTGTTGCTGTAGGAACTGACACAGGGAATTTCAGCACTTTTCAGATGGAATTATCACAGGGCGGCTTCAGTGTGGCTCTCTCTGAGGTCAGTAACATTTCACTATATTTTAAAAATGTTTTCTGTTAATTAAAACGATAATTTATGTTAACATAAATAGTAGACCCTGCTGAAAAATCCAGCATAAACTAGCATGAATTCCATTTTGGTCAAGGCTGGTTAGAACTGGTAGTAAGCTGGTAGTACTGGAAAGCATTTTTTGTCTTTGTCAAGTCAAGTCACCTTCATGTATAAAGCACTTCATACAATACATATTGTTTCAAAGCAGCTTTACATTTAATTAGATTATCGTCAAGTTATCTGAAATAGAAGCAAATAGAGTGAGAGGCTATACATGTAATTTTAATGCTCTGGTATTTACAGATATTTAAATGTGGCCATCTTTAAGCATGATTCTTTGAATTTATATGAACACTTTTCAATAAGATTCTATTTGTAACATTATCTAAGGTTAATAAATGTTGTAGAAGTATTGTTCATTGTTAGTTTGTTCATTTCAACATTTACTAATACATTTGTAAATTTTTATTTTATCTGTTAACTTTAGTTAATGAACAATTGTATCGCTCAAATAATTGCAAAATGCATATAGTTCATGAAAGCTAGCTAATACATTCTTTTTAACAAATGGGACTTGCAAAGTGTTACCTATGAAATGTACGTACGTTTCTACGTTATAACTTAAGAAACACATATTTGACCTGCAATATTTTAATGTTTAAATTATTTTCTGTAGAATGTGTTCTGTTGAACTTCTCATTTTAATATATTCATATTTATATATTTATTTCATTTAGCACGTTTCAGTTCAGCACTGTTTTACTTGGAGTGTTGTGTTTGTTTTTTATCCAGTATCTATTTTAAAACTATCGGTTGATTAATCAGTTATCAGCAAGTTATCAACCTAGTTATCGGTATTGGTAAAATCACCTATCGTTCGACCTCTATTTATTAACTTAGAGGCTGCTTGCATATAACGTTTTCAACTGAAACCTTGAATGTCTCTTTGTACTTTTGTCAGTTAAATAAAGGTTAAAGAGAATGAACAAATCACAGATTCTTGACTTTATTACATTTTACTTTTCTGGATTTGGCATTGTACATAGAACAACAATAATTATAAATAATAAATAAAAAAATAATGTGGACAGAGTTTAAGAATCTTATTTGAATGATCCCTAAGGTAGCCCCCTAAGCTGAATTTTGTTTCTGGTACAAGGTGTTCTGCCTGCTTTAACTAGCTTGACCAAGATGGTCTACCAGCCTTACCCCCCGCACTCTTAAAAATAAAGGTTCTTAATTGGTTTCTATGGTTCTAAGGTTCACATCCATGGACCTTTTCCACTGCACAAAATTTTATTTACAGTGGAAATGGGTTCTTTAGATGATTAAAATATTATTCACACTAAATAAAAAACATTTATTTTAAGAAAGGTTCACTGAAAAGTTCTTTGGGAACCCAAAATGGTTATTCAGTGGCATCACTGTGAAAACCCCCTTTTGGAAGCTTTATTTTCAGGGGGGTACTTTCCTAGTTATGCGATAAAAAAAAAAATATATATATAAATTAAGTTTAATTTGTCTTTGCTATAGGGTTTGAGGATGTTTGGAGCGGTTGGAGCATACTCCTGGTCAGGAGGAATAGTGCAGGATTTCACTCATCAAATGATGAATTCTTCATTCATTAATGCCACAAATACGGAGGAGGACATTAGAGATTCATATCTGGGTAAGGGACCATTCACATTGTCTATTAGTTGGCTTATTTTTTACTTTATTTTTATCATCACTTTACAGGTTACTATTGCACAAACGTTAAATCCTCATATCCATGCAGCGCTCTGATATTATATGTTAAACTTTTGTGAGTAACTAGCCTTGCACAGTAGTGCTAAGGATATACATGGTACCTGCAATATATCAACTGCAGAAAATGTAAAAATCTATTTGAAAGTTACTGTAGGGGGAGAGAGGTGGGAATGTGTGAATTTAAATCAGATTTAGGGTATGTTTATACGACAACAATATGCTTAAAACTGAGAAGTTTTTCTATTGAGTTCCCTTTCGAGGGAACTCGAACTGCGTCGAATGACACTTTGGGGAACGCCCCTCAGCGTAGCACCTCTGAAGAATGAATGAAACTAAACCAATCCTGATTGGTGTTGCGCCATGACGTAATGTTTGATGGCATATGCGGAAGCTACAAAAGGACGCCGGCACACAACAGAGATAGCTTTCTGTTCTTCAGCAAAGCGCTCTCTGTCTGAACTTGTATGTCTTATTTGGTGTTGTTTGTCTCAAAGTCAAAAGCATATATATATCATGGCGAGCAGCAGTTACACAAGATGTGTGCATCCCTGCCCACACCGTATGTGTGTACACTGTTTGGGAGCGCAGCACGCGCGGGCAGCTCTCGAGGGGGCTGCTTGCGAGGATTGTGAGAGATTACCAATCCGTGTGCTGCGCTCCCGCCTGGCCATTTTCAATGAGGATGGTGGTGCGGGAGGCAACGCTCTTCATGGGGCTCGCAGATGGATCTGGCGGGGGATCCCGAGACTGCCGAGGCACGCTCTCGTGATTCATCCGCCAGTTCCGATGCTCTTCCGCACGAGTGGAGAACCCGATGCTTGAGCTGTCTGCTTCCGAGGAAGTAGACGTGCTCAGCATCGAAGGCGGGGATTTTGGGGATGACTCGCCACCCCATATCCCCGCATATGAGGAGCTGGTGGAGGTTGTCTCTCGTGCAGTGGCCCGTCTTAATATCAGTTGGCCACATGAGAGGCAGGAAACGCTTATTAAAAGCAAGTTGGACGAGCGTTTCCTGCAGCACAGAGAGCAACCTCACCACCGGGGTTTACCGTTCTTTCCTGATTTGCATAATGAGTTGTGTAAATCGTGGAAAAATCCACACTCATCTCACATGTCCAACCCCCCTGTTTTGAACTACAGTAACATCTTGGGGGCGCGAGAGAACGGTTATGGGATGATGCCTCGGGTGGAACAGCCGCTTGCCACCTATTTAGCCCCCGAGTCTGCATCATCCCTAAAAAACCCCGGTGCTGCCCACTACACCGTGCCGTGATACATCTACGTTAGTGGGCAGAGCTTATATGGCTGCGGGTCGGGCTGGTGCTAGTCTGCATACAATGGCAGTACTACAAGCGTACCAGGCCGACCTTCTTAAGGATATTGATGAGGGCGAGGGTCCAACTCCGGAAGATATTGCGGAGTTGAGGAAGGCTGCAGATCTGTCTCTCCGAGTCACCAAGGAAACGGCCCGTGCTATCGGCCGTTCCATGGCGGCAATGGTGGTCTCGGAGAGACACCTATGGTTAAATCTGTCGGGCATCAAGGAGAAAGACAGGGCTTTCCTCCTTGATGCCCCGATTTCGCCTTCTGGCCTGTTCGGCGACTCCGTTAATATCGTCGTCAACAGGTTTCAGGAGGCGAAGAAACAATCTGCAGCCTTCAGGCAATATCTCCCTCGCCGCTCCAAACCTAAGAAGCCTGCCCCCAGCAGGCAGCCGCAGCCATCCACCAGCTCCTCCGCCTACTGACAGGCGCAAAAGGAGAGCGTCGCTTCTAGAGCCCCCCCTCAAACAGCATGGGGGCATTAGGGTTAGAGTCGAAGCCTCGGTTAGGGTTAGGTCGAAGCCTCAGCCTCAGCCTCAGCCTCTCAGTCGAAGCCTCAGCCTAAGCAGGGCGACCTGAGGGCCGTCCTGCAGGCGAAGAAGGCTTCGACAAAGAGGTCCTAGCCAGCCTAGGTCCTCTGCGGGCGGCCCCACCCATGGGGGAGCGATCAAGGTCGCCTCCTCCGCGGAGCCCACAGGAATCGATGTCGACTTCCCGCCGTCAAGTGCGCTTCGGGACGCATCGGTTTCCAGCGAACGCGCCCTGCACTGTCCGCCCCACAGGCTTGCGGCCAGGCAGCATTCGCGTCCGCACATCGAGAATCGTTTTCGGTCGAACCCTGCCGGAGATCTGCTTCAGGGGGCCAAGAACGAATCCCGATTAATACCCGAAGCCAGCCTCGAGAGTTCAACGGGGTGGTCTGGACTGTAGTCGACCCAGAGCAGAGTCGGGTATTGGAACAAGAAGTAAACTCTCTGCTGGTAAAGGAGGCTATAGAACGTATTCCTCCTCCAGACAGGGAGTCCGGGTTTTACAGCCGCTACTTCATAGTTCCCAAGAAGGATGGGGGGTTGCGTCCAATAATAGATCTCAGGCACTTGAATCAATATCTGAGGAGATTCAGGTTCAAGATGCTCACTATTCCCATCATCGTGAACCAAATTCAATCCGAGGATTGGTTTGTCACGATAGATCTGAAGGACGCATACTTCCACATTTCCATCCTTCCATCTCACAGGAAGTTCCTGAGGTTCGCTTTCGGGGGCGAAGCGTACCAATATCGGGTTCTTCCGTTCGGCCTAGCTCTCTCCCCTCGCACATTTACAAAATGTATGAATGCAGCTCTAGCACCGCTGAGGCTTCAGGGTATCAGGGTCCTCAATTATATCGACGACTGGCTGATTCTGGCCCAGTCACAAGAGCTGGCAGTTCGGCATCGAGATGTCGTCCTTGCCCACATCCAGAGCCTGGGGTTGAGACATAACACGAAAAAGAGCGTGTTGGCACCAGCCCAGAGAACCACGTTCCTGGGAGTGGTGTGGGATTTGGTCACGATGCGGGCACAATTGTCTCCTGCACGGATCGAATCCATCCTGGCCACGGTGTCCAGGATAAAGCTAGGCCAGGCCATCACTGTAAAACATTTTCAGAGAGTGTTAGGGCTCATGGCAGCAGCATCCAACATCATTCCATTCGGTCTCCTGCACATGAGGCCCTTGCAGTGATGGTTGAAAACCAAGGGGTTCTCCCCGAGGGGAAACCCATTTCGCATGATCAGGGTTACGCGCAGATGCCTTCGTTCCCTATCTATGTGGAAGAAAGCTTGGTTTCTGTCCCAAGGTCCCGTGCTGGGAGCGTCATGTCGCCGGAAAGCCGTTTCGACAGACGCCTCCCTCACGGGCTGGGGCGCGGTCATGGACGGCCGCTTAACGAGAGGTCTATGGCAGGACCATCATTCCTCCTGGCATATAAACTGCCTGGAAATGTTGGCGGTGTCCCGAGCTCTGAGGAGGATCAGGGAGCAGACATCCTGTCGAGGCAGGGGCTGAGGCCCGGGGAATGGAGACTCCATCCCGAGGTGGTGGAGCTAATATGTCAGAGGTTCGGCCCAGTGGAAGTGGATCTATTCGCGTCTCGAGAGACGACTCACTGTCCACTGTGGTTCTCTCTCACACATCCAGCCCCGCTGGGGTTGGATGCCATGGTACAGACGTGGCCGAGGCTGTGTCTGTATGCATTTCCCCCGATCGCTCTGCTCCCGGGAGTTTTAGAGAGGGTTCGTCGCGTCGGGATCAGTCTGTTATTGGTAGCCCCGTTGTGGCCGGCCCGAGTATGGTTCTCAGACATAATATTACTCCTGGACGGCCCTCCATGGGAGCTTCCCATCAGGAGGGACCTGCTGACACAGGCAGAGGGCTCAATATTTCACCCTCGGCCCGAACTATGGAAACTGTGGGTCTGGCCCCTGAGGGGGCACAGTACCGAGAGGCTGGCCTGTCAGCAGGAGTAGTGGAGACCATACTCAGCTCTAGAGCTCCCTCCACGAGGAAATTGTACGGCCTAAAATGGAATGTTTTCACCGTATGGTGCAGAGAGCGTGAGGTGGACCCAGTTAACTGCCCAGTGGCTTCAGTGCTGGAGTTCCTCCAAGATCGCTTCTCGGCTGGTCTTACCCCATCCACACTCAAGGTGTACGTGGCTGCCATTTCAGCTTTCCACGCTCCTCTGAGTGATGGGCCTCTGGGGAGACAGCAGTTGGTCGTACGTTTCCTCCGTGGGGCTTGGAGGATGAGACCTGCGGCTCATACCAGGGTTCCCACTTGGGACCTGACGGTGGTTCTCGAAGGGTTGGTTGAGGCCCCCTTCGAACCGCTGGAGTCGGCTGAGGCCAAGAACCTTTCCCTAAAGGTGGCTTTCTTGTTGGCCATTACTTCTCTGAGGAGGGTAGGAGATCTCCAGGCGCTCTCTATATCTAACGGGTGCCTGGAGTTTGCTCCAGGCAACATCAAAGCAATCCTACATCCTACATCCTATTTGCCCAAGGTGCCATCTAATGTGGCACGGCCTACGGTTCTGCAGGCTTTTAATCCTCCGCCTCACGTGACGGCGGATGAGGAGAGACTTCACCTGCTCTGCCCTGTCAGAGCTCTCAAAATATATATCCAGAGGTCCTCCTCATGGCGGAAGTCAGACCAGTTGTTAGTGTGTTTCGGGTCACCCAAAAAGGGGCTTCCCGCTTCCAAACAGACCATTAGCAACTGGATTGTCCAAGCTATATCTATGGCCTACCAGGTGCGCAATTTGCCTTCACCTCTGGCCGTGAGGGCTCACTCTACCAGAGGCATGGCGTCCTCTAGAGGCCTCCTCTCAGGGGCCCCAATCCATGAAGTCTGCGATGCAGCAGGATGGGCCACCCCTCACACTTTTATTAGATTTTACAGCCTGGACATTCCATCGACACCTGGCACCCTTGTGCTCTCGTCCTAAGTGTGCCTGTGCGCAGCTTCACACTAGGACAGGCAGGGCTCGTTGTGGCATAGTGGGTACTCGTTCCCCCAAAGTGTCATTCAACGCAGTTCGAGTTCCCTCGAAAGGGAACGTCTCGGGTTACGACTGTAACCCTTGTTCCCTGAGAAAGGGAACGAGAACTGCGTCCCTTCGCCACGCCTCCCCCTGCCTGGGAGTGTTTGCTTCATCACAGAAGGCTATCTCTGTTGTGTGCCGGCGTCCTTTTGTAGCTTCCGCATATGCCGTCACACATTACGTCATGACGCAACACCGATCAGGATTGGTTTAGTTTCATTCATACTTCAGAGGCGCTACGCCGGGCCAATAGATGGCAATAGAACACTATAGATTGAACACGTAATACGCATTTGCATGACATCATCGTCTTCAGAGATTCGCGTTTTTGTTTTTTACATGGAGACCGTTTTTAAAAACTTGCACTTTGAAACCTGTTTTCAAAAGTTTGCATTTTCAGGCACCCAAAATGCCGTTGTTGTGTAAATGAACGGCCAAAACACATAAAAAGATTTATGTTTTTAGTTGAAAAGCCCCTAAAACCCATGTTACTGACATTGTCATTTGTCAAGCATTGTCAAGCTTTACTATAGCACTTTATTCAATACAGGTTGTTTCAAAGCAGCTTCACAGTAATAAACATTCAGGGCCCTATCTTGCACCCAGCGCAATTGACTTTGTATCATTCCTATTTTGCACCCGCGCAAAGCGGACTTTTCCCTCCACAGAAGCACGTTGGTAAACTAAGAAATACACTTGCGCTCCCCAGGGCGGTTTAGCGCAAAGAGGAGGCGTGTTCCGGCGCAAACGTTCCTTCATGCTATTTTGCAGGTTTAGAAAACAATTGCGCCACTAACCAGGAAAAAATAGTTTAAAGTCAGTGGCGCGTTGCGCATGTTATTCATATGCTTTTTTAAGGGTGCATGCTTTGCCATAATCATAGTAGCGTGTGCACAACGCGCACTTTGATTCTATCATCTACACAGAAGCAGCAGTTTTCATTTTTGCAAATCATACATTATTACGATAGATAGATAGATAGATAGATAGATAGATAGATAGATAGACAGACAGACAATTTATTATAAAAGCATACATCTAACTTACACATTTACCCAAATTATCATACGCCTGTTTAACCGAAGTTAATTTGAGTGGGTTTCTCCATCCCCAATGTCCCTGACGAGAACGTCGGCCTCCTCGGCTGTGAACCGCTCCTGGCGCGCGCCTGGCAAATCCGCCGTTATAATAGGAATCCACTTTAGAACAAGCACGCCTGCTCTTAAAGGGAATGTGAGATGACGCTCTGATTGGTTTATTTCACGTTACGCCTAAACCACACCTATGAATAATGAAGCTACTTCAGACCAACCCCTTTTAGATTTGCGCCGGGTGCAAGAGGCATTTATCCCGCCGGGAAAATAGCAACAGCGCCGGAGATCCGCCCACAAAGTTACTTGCGCTTTGTGCTTGACACTTGCGTTTCAGATCGTTAAAATAGGGCCCTCAGTCTTGCAAAGGTCATCAAATTAAAATTCATACATATTTAAATTCTGCTGTAAAGCAGCTCTACAGAAGAAACTACCCTGCTTTGAATTAGCAGTTCCATGTTGGTCCAGGTTTGTTTATGCTGTTAGAGCTGGTAAATGGCTGGTCCCAGCTGGTAGACCTAGCTGGTCATGCTGTTCTCAAGGAAAACTGAGCTGGTGTCACTGGTCCACCAGCACTTCCGCTTCCCATGCTGGGGAGCAGCAAACCAGCAACCAGCATTCCATGCTGGTCCCAGCTTGCTAAACATACTTTATGCTGATATGCTGTTTTGCTGACATGCTTCTTGCATGTGTGTCTGTTATGAGTCAGAGAGCTCATTCTCTCTAGAGTCAATCATATTATGTGATCATAACTCCTGCCCATCCGAATGATGGATGTTCATTTCTTCGTTCTGAGTTCCGCACGGTCCTGCACATAAACAACTGAGAGAAACGTTTCCACAAACATGAAGCCAAATAAATATATTATGACGATATTTATTCTGTATGTATTTTTCATATGGCTCAGGGTATTTTTATAACAATAAAGAATAAGAAATACTTACATGAGAAATGCTATCAAGGTGTATTGTTCAGTTTATTGTAAAACACTACAAATAATGCACATCTGCCCATTATTTAATCAAAATCCAGGGGCGGTGCCGTTTACGTATGGCAGAGTAAGGCAGTTCCCTTTCAAGGGAACTCGAGCTGCGTCGAGACGCGGTGGGAACGCCCTGCGTGATTGCGTCGTGAAGCACGTGAATAATCCGTCCAATGGAAAGACGAGACGTCAAAGGCGGGTGACGTCATCGACCAGGAAGCTATAAACCACCCGAGACAGACCGCGACAGCTTCTGTGCCTTCAGCAAGCGATCTGTGTATTCTGTCCTTGTCATATTTATTGTTGTCTGTCAAGTTGCAATACATATATATATATATATATTATGGCAAAAGAGAGCAAGCAAGCGTTGTGTCCACGTTATATCATGGGTGGGGACACACACTTCAGCTTTGTGTTGCTTGTTTGGGAGTGGAGCATGCCAACAGTCAGTTCTCGAGGGGGCTGACTGTGAGCATTGCGAGAAGCTGTCCGTGAGGACCCTCCGCTCCCGCCGGCCGTTCTTCGAGGAGGACGGTTCGGTGCGCGCGCCCCGAGGCGCGAGTCCCGCTGCTGCCGAGGCACGGCGTCGACGCGCATCTTGGGGATCGCAAATGGTTCTAACAAACACCTGTTGGATCCAGTGCCTTATCTCGGGGAGAAGCACGCTCTTCGGTTTCTCCTCCCCGGGATGAGGCACTCATGCTGCGATTTCCAGTTCCGAGGAATTGGTATCGTTAGTGTTTTTGTTTAAAAAATAAAAAATAAAAAATATAAAAATAAGGCAGATGTTTATGAGTTTTCAATAAATAAATAAATAATTAAGTCAGCTCATAACTCTGTTGAATAAAGAGGAGCTTATAAAAGGAGGTTTTATTTAGTGCTGTTGCTAAGTTAAATATTACTGGCCAGCCGAACATATATGAGAGTGAAAATATAAGGAAAACTCTATATCTCAGCCTCCTCGTCGGGGAGTGCCGTTTTTTGAGGTGTCGAGATTGTGGAATAAACCGGTTTCTGTTTATGTGTTTTATCCCTAAACTTCTACTATAGTAATGTTATGGGTATTAAATATCATGGTATGACAGTGCCTCGGGTTAAAGAGACGCTTGCGAGCTATCTCTCTCCCGTGTTGGCGTCATCATAACCCCGACGTTACCCACCAGCCATCATAAATAATAGATAAATATTATTAGGCAGCACTGGTAGGTAAAGTATATAAGGACATGGATGAATGTGAGGATGTAACAGTACTGACGCTATTCGAGAATTGCGTCGCGCAACAGATAAACTATACCGGGGAGGGACGGTTTCGAGAAATCGTTTCTCCTCGGCGTCCTCTGGGTGGCGACACTCTGAGGAGGGTCGCAGCGCTGCCAGTTCGGTTGTTTTCCTGCTGGTGGCCACAAAGTGATATATATATATGCCAGTTCAGTTGTTCCCTGCCGGTTTTCCGTTCAGGGCACAGAGGTGTCAGCGTCCCCATACGATCCTCTGAGGAGGGGCGTAGAATGGTCAGTTCGGTTGTTCCCTGCCGGTTCGCCGCTTCAGGGCACCAAAGTGACTGTTCAACCAAATCCAGAGGCCAGTCTCAAGAGACTGGTTCTCCTAGTAGAATTTCTGGCAGCGTGGAAACTACTGCCATATATTTCTCAGTGGGTCCTGCACACTATAGAAAGGGGTTCAGAATTCAGTTCGGTTCTCGTCCGCCCAGATTTCTAGGGGTCCTCCCCACAGTGGTGGACCCCGAGCAGGCTCTGGTTATGGAGCAGGAAGTACTGATACTTCTGCAAAAGGAGCTATAGAAGGGGTTCCTCCTCCCAGCAGACAGTCAGGGTTTTACAGCCGTTACTTCATTGTTCTGAAAGAGGGTGAGGGGTTGCGTCCTATTCTAGACCTGCGTCAATTAAACAGCAGGTTTCAGAATCTCAAGTTCAAAGTATGCTTATGCTAATATGATTGTGTAACAGATCCAGTCCGAGGACTGGTTTGCCACAATAGACTTGAAGGACGCGTACTTCCATGTATCTATCCATCCTCATCACAGGAAGTTCCTAGGTTTGCTTTCGGGGGCGAAGCATACCAGTATTGGGTTCTTCCCTTCGGCCTAGGTTTATCACCCCGCACCTTTACAAAATGCGTGGATGCAGCCCTGGCTCCTCTGAGACTCCAGGGCATTCGCGTATTAAATTATCTCGACGATTGGTTGATTTTAGCTCAGTCCGAGCAGATGGCAGTTCGGCATCGAGATGTCGTTCTGTCTCACATAAAGAGGTTGGGGTTGTGGCTCAACGCCAAGAAGAGTGTGCTCCTCCCAGCTCAGAGGACCACTTTTCTGGGTGTTTTATGGGATTCGACAATAATGCAAGCACGTCTGTCTCCTGCACGTATTTCTGCGATTCTCACAGCCGTAAAGGGGGTAAAACTAGGCCAGTCACTCACTGTGAAACAGTTTCAGAGACTGTTGGGGCTCATGGCAGCTGCGTCCAACGTAATCACTTTTGGCCCTCTGTACATGAGACCTCTGCAGTGGTGGCTCAGGATCAAGGGGTTTTCTCCAAGGGGAAATCTATTTCGCACGATCAAGGTCACGCGGCAATGCCTTCGTGGCTTGGTCATGTGGAATAAACCTTGGTTCCTCACCCAGGGCCCAGTGCTGGGGGCTTCTTGTCGTCGCGTAACGCTTTCGACGGATGCTTCCCTCACGGGATGGGGGGCGGTCTTTGGCAGGACCATCAACGTTCTTGGCACATAAATCGGCTAGAAATGATGGCGGTATTTCGAGCTCTCAAATACTTTCTGGCAGACCTGAGAGGTCACCATATGGTTGTCCTTCCGGACAACACACTGATGGTCTCATATATCAGAGCAGATATCCTGTTGAGGCAGGGGCTGAGGCCCGGGGAATGGAGACTTCACCCCGAGGTGGTGGAGCTCCTTTGGGAGAACTTCGGTCAAAATTCAAGTCTACCTTTCGCATCGTTTTATACAACGCATTGCCATATGTGGTTCTTCCTGACGCATCCAGCTCTGCTTGAACTGGATGCAACGTATTAGGTGTGGTTGAGGCTGCACCTGTACGCATTTCCCGATATCTTTGCTCCCGGGAGTTACTCTCATCCGGAGTTATGGATACTATGGGCTCGGCCTCTGAGGGGGCCCAGCTCATAGATTCAGGTCTCTCGACTGAGGTCGTGGAGACCATACTCCAGTCTAGAGCTCCCTCCACGAGAAGACTGAATATGCATTGAAATGGAAACCGTTCTCTGCCTGGTGCGGAGAACGCCTTCTTAATCTTGCTATCTGCCCTATGGTACAGTACTTGATTTCTGCAATGAATGTTTCTTTGCTGGGTTATCTCTGAGGAGAGATCCTTATTTCATCTTCTCCGTAGTACTTGAGGCTGAGGCCTGCACGTACTTAGATTTGCACCTGGTATGGTGATAGTCTTTCCTCACCCCTTGCCGGGTTGTATTCCTAGGTCCCTACTAAATTTGTGGGTCATTTGTGCTGCAGGCCTTCTGTCCTCCACCTTAATACAAGCCAGATCAGGAAGAACTTAATCTGTTTTGCCCTGTCCGGGCTTTGGATGCTTATGTCCACAGCGCTGCCCTGTGGCATATACTGTATATAAGAGCAGTTATTTGTCTGCTTCAGGGTTACCTAAGATAGGTTGCCCTGCATCTAAACAGATAATGAGCAAGTGAGTAGTTGAGGCTATCTCACTTGCTTATGAAGCGGCCGGACAGCCTTCACCTTTGGCTGTCCCAGCCCATTCTACCAGGAGTATGGCTGCCTCTAAGGCTTTATTATCAGGAGTTTCACTCTATGACATCTGTAATGCGGCAGGCTGGTCCGCACCGCTTACATTTGTTAGATTTTATGACTTGGACCTAGGCTCCACTCCAGGGCCTAGGGTGCTTGTTTCCTAGTGTGCGCATGGTCTTCATACAGAACAGGCATTTGTCATATGGCGTAGTGGGTATAGGGTTCCCACCGCGTCTCGACGCAGCTCGAGTTCACTTGAAAGGGAACGTCTCAGGTTACGTATGTAACCCTGGTTCCCTGAGAGGGAACGAGACGCTGCGTCGCCTTGCCATACTCCCTGCATGCCTGTGATCGACTTGCTTCGGCTTTCAGAAGCTGTCGCGGTCTGTCTCACCGGACATTGAATCTTTGAATCACCCGATTCGTTCAAAACACAGAATCAATGTCACATTTTCAATCATGATGGAATTCAGAAAAAACAGCACTCGTCGTGTGAGATTGCTTAACTGTATCATGTTAAAAATATAAAAACTCCACATTTAGAATTTTGATTTTTATCGGCAGTATGTTTTTAACCGAGTGTATTTGTGTGTGCTGTGCTCATTTGTTTCCGTTTCTCCTCGAGAGGCTGCGTGAGCCTCAACAGCGCAAACTTGTTAGCGTCAGTAATAGGCTACATTTATTATCCACTATCGATCGCAACTTACAATAAATGTAATAAAATCAGAATCATTCTCTCATTTTATTGACGTTTTAATCAGGCTACTTGTCCAGTCAGACAAGTAAAATTCTTGTCTTTAAAAAAAAAATCCACTTGTCCCCCGGACAAGCGAACAAGCGTTCATGTCGAGCCCTGAAGATAATCCAAATATTTTTGGGATATATATTATATATATATATATATATATATATATATCAGACATCTGAATAATAAATTTTGATCAGGGGAATACACGTTTTAATTTAAACTGTTTTTGTACAAGTGATTTGCCGTTCTAAACTAACATGCTGCTTCCTTGTAGCTTAAACACACACGCATATATAAACAGTAGCTTACATACAGATCGCACGCACAGTCACTGTCCTGTGATTTATAGCATATACTGTATGTAGTTCTGTTTTGAAGTCATTTAAACCCACTTTACTATTGGTAAAGAGACACCACAAAGACCGGCAGGACAAAATCATACATGCAATCATTCTCACTAATGCATTCAAATAAATGTAATCTTACCGTTCCACTTCATCTGTATCTTATTTAGAACAAACAGAAATAGGTAAGTAATGTAACGACCCACAGACAGATAACTGATGAAAATAAACTGTTATGTTGAAGTTTGGAGAATTATGTGTAGAATATGTGTAGAATTATATGTCTGGATAAGTATGGAAAAAAGAAAACTAAAATTAAGACAAATAAAGAAAAGAATTTTTTTTTTCTAAAAATAAATGTATCATACAAAAAACAATGAGTTTTCATGGCAAAAGTTTAGTGATCCTTTAGAGATTGTCAAACACAATTGAATACATTTACCATAAGCGAGTCTCTTTTAAACTTCACTAAATAAATGGCTGTGTGCCACTCAAACCAGCAACAGATAAAGGAACAAACGATTATCTAAATCAGACTGTACTTTATATGATGATCATCCAACATCAAACAACGATTACAGGATGAAACCGATGTGTCAGAGGTGAATATACACGAGTTATAAAGCGTTGTAAGCTTCTTCTTATCATGTAAGCGCATGTCATCACTTCGAGAAAACAAGTGAAAAAAACAAAGAAAATACAAATATTTACAAAAACATTTAATAATCGATCTCTCAGCCTCGCACGCAGCACGCCCAGAAGGGGGGTTGTACATTACTACAATATTAAATTCCATATGTGGGGAAAGAAAAACGTTTAAACACAAACATTCCATCAAAATATTTTCAGGTAATTAGATCTCTGTAGATTTAAATGAATCCTTAATATATATCAACACACCACCTCCTCTACCTTTAACTCTATCTTTTCTGAAACGTGTAGCCTATATCCTGGGACATCAACCTAGTTAAAATATTACGGTGTAACCATGTTTCACTTAAACATAAAAAATCAAGGTTAGACCCACTTAACAAAGTTCTAATTTCATCACGAGAAGCGTTTACCGTCTCTGACGAGTGGAAGCAAGCTGAAGGACTCCAGCGACTCACTGAGTACATTTGAACGGTAAAATGCCACCGAAGGCAAAAGCAGAAGCGAATGTGAATATGTGTCACTCACTCATGTAAATGAACTGATGCAGCAACAAAAGGAAATGTTTGTGGCGCTGCTTGAACAACACCATGATAATTTCAAAGGCTTTGTTAAAATCATTATGGACTCACAAACAACAGACTGGATGCAATAACTAAGGATCTACAGGACATAAAAACAAGCTTGCAATTTACTCAAAAAGATGTGGATGACATTAAAAGTGATATCACTAAGCAATCCAAACAATGCTTGCTGTCACGGACAAATTGGAGTATTTGGAGGGACAATCTAGGCGCAATAACCTGGGCTGAGACGGAGGAGAAAGTGAAGAAAGTACTGGCTGAAAAGTTACAGCTGCAGCGAGAGGTTGAAGTGGAGAGGGCCCACCGTACAGGCAAACCTGGAGGAGATAGAACAAGGCCAATTGTTATGAAATGTCTGAGGCACAAGGAGAGATCTGCCATACTACAACGTACCAAGGCATTGAAAGGATCCAAAATCTTTATCACCGAGGATTTTACGGATACTGTCAGAAGAAAAAGGAAGGAACTGATGCCGGATATGATAGCTGCGAGAGAAAGGGGGGACATTGCCTATCTACGACAGGACAAACTGATCATTCATCCCTGGTCCAGTACACCAAAATAGACAAGAAATATTTAATCTCCAACCAGGTATGCTGAATCGCTGTTTACACAATGACATCTTTTACAACTCACATAGGTAACGGAGTTAATCAACTACGACAGAGGATTGTTGATCATGATAAACTAGAAAACATCTTTCAATACACTGAACATCATTCACAGGACCTGGAAAATGTTATTACACTACACCTGGAATATTACACTAATGAACAGTTTAATAGTTTAGTTAAGACATAAAATCAACAATCAATAATCCACTTTAATAGCAGAAGCCTATACGTTAACTTTTACAACATAAAATATTATCTAAATCAGTTTAAACAGCCTTTCAATATAATTGCTATATCTGAAACTTGGATAAATAGTGAAAAGGGTTTAGATTTTGAAATGAAAGGATATGAAATGTTTTGTATTAACAGAGAAAACAAGAAGGGGGGTGGTGTGGATTTGTACGTGGACAAGAAATTGAATTATACAGGGTGGTGGAAAAAAAATTCTACAGTGGTGGATGATTTACTTGATATGAATGTGTTACAATAGAAGTATGTAGAGAAAAAAAGAAAAATGTAAGTAGCATCTATAGATCACCAGGTTCTAATATTGATTTATTTAAGGATTGGATGGAGGAAAAATGTACAAAAACAAATCAGAAAGTCAATGTTCAACATTGATTTTCTAAATCCAAATAAGCACAATATGACGGAGGATTTTATTAATACAGTGTATAGGCTTTTTCCCCAAAATTACCAGACCCAGTAGAATTACTTCCCACTGTGTAACACTAATTGATAATATTTTTACAAATGATATAGATAACAATACAGTGAGTGGACTATTAATAAATTATATTAGTGATCACCTACCAGTTCCCTTTCAAGGGAACTCGCGTTGCGTCGGAACTGACGCTATGGGGAACGCTTTGCGTGATGACGTCTTGAAGCACATGTCAAATCAGTCCAATGGTGTGGCGGAACGTCAGAGGCGGGTGACGTCACGTACCAGGAAGCTATAAAAGCCGGCCCGAAACAGAAAACGAAAGCTTTCTGAGTCTTCAGTTGCGCTCTGTGTTGAATCTGTCCCTGTTATTTGGTGTTGTCTGTCTATATTATTATATATATTCAGTATGGCGAGCAAGCAGCAGTTTAGAGTGTGTGTCCATCCCTGCCCGCGTTATTTAACGGGAGGTGATACTCACACTCTTTGTGTTGTTTGTTTGGGTGTGGAGCACGGTTCAATCCCGACCACGTTCCCCAGGGCTTGGGTCCCGCCGCTGCCGAGGCACGGCGTCGATCTCAGTCCTGGGGTTCACAAATGGATTTATCAGTGGATGTTGAGACGGGCTCTGCCTTATCTCAACCTCCTTCTGATAGATCCAGTGCCTCTCATCAGGGTGCGGAAGCACGCGCTGCGGTTTCTTCCCCCCCGATAGAGGCACCAATACTGCAATTGTCCAGCTCTGAGGAGTTGGACGTTGTTAGTATTGAAGCTGAGTCTGAGGATTCGCCACCTCAGTCTCACGCTTTTGAGGAATTGCTCGATGTTGTCACGAGAGCAGTTCAAAGATTATCAATTGAGTGGCCAGAGGATAGGCAGGACGTTCGTTCGAAAAGTAAGCTCGACGAACGCTTCCTGCCATCTCGTGCACAGCCTCAGCGCAGAAGCCTTCCGTTTTTCCCCGATCTCCACACCGAGGTGTCGAGATCGTGGGGAAAACCAGTGTCATACAGAGTTTACACACCACAAACTTCCCACTATTCTTCCATTCATAAATATAAAGAATATGGTTATGGGGAGATGCCGAAGGTGGAGGAGACGCTTGCGAGCTATCTCTCTCCAGCAACGGCATCTTCCTTGAAGGCTCCTTCACTTCCCTCTAAGCCAGTAAAGTTCACATCAGCTCTGGTTCATAAATCGTATGCAGCCGCTGGTCAAGCTGCAGCGTGTCTGCATACGATGTCTATTATGCAAGCCTATCAGGCAGAATTATAGGGGGATTTAGAGGAGAGCGGGGGAATTGGTCCTGACACGGTGGCCGAACTACGCAGAGCCACAGATCTGTCTCTCAGGGCCACCAAGGAGACCGCTAAATCAATCGGGCGGTCTATGGCAGCCCTGGTGGCCACTGAGAGGCATCTGTGGCTCAATCTGAGCGATATAAAAGAGAAAGAAAAACACGTTCTCTTAGATGCTCCGGTCTCCACTGTTGGATTATTTGGTGATGCAGTTAACAGTGCGGTAGCTAAATCTCAGCCGTTCTTTCATTGAGGCTGCTGAGCGGGAGCAGCCTCACTCCTCTAAAAAGAGCGCTGAACATCGTGCCACTCAAAAACAGAGTGTGTCCTCTCGTGCTCCCCCACAAAAATCTCGGGGACACGGAGGGCGCTCTCAAACCCAGCAGCCTTCGAGGGGTAGAACGGATCTGTGGACCGTTATTACCGCCAAGAAGGCTGCTGGGAAAAAGTCCTGACGTCCGAGGGCTCAGGACAGATGAGGGTAGTCCCCCCCGAAGCAGAGCGGTTAACACCTCTTTTCACGGTGCCCGTCTCTCTTCGGTGCCCTCAGGGGACCGTTCTGCCAACCCTGCCACCTCTGGTGTTACAGGGCGCAGCGGTCTCCGGCGAGCACATATCTCAAGGTCCACCCGGAAACGTAGTGGCCTCGGGATGCCCGCCCCCTCCGAGGAGGGTGCTAGAGCAGTCTGTTCGGTCGTTCCCTGCCGGTGCGCCGTTACAGGGCGACGAACCGACTACTCAACAGCAACAAAATCCAGAAACCAGTCTCGAGAGGCTGGTACCTCTAGTAGAATCTTTGACAGCGTGGAAGCTACTGTCAAACGTTTCTCGTTGGGTCCTGCAGACCGTGGAAAAAGGGTATCAGATACAATTCAAGAAATGCCCACCTCGGTTTATGGGGGTCTTGCCCACAGTGGTGGGCCCCGAGCAGGTTCTGGTTATGGAACAGGAAGTAAACACTCTGTTAGAGAAAGGGGCCATAGAATATGTACCTCCCTCCAACAGGGAAACCGGGTTTTACAGCCGGTACTTCATAGTTCCAAAAAAGGACGGGGGATTGCGTCCCATTTTAGATCTTCGAGTTCTAAACGAGTCAGTCATGCAGCTCAAGTTCAAAATGTTAACTTTGAGACAAATCGTGCCACAGATCAGGTCCGAGGACTGGTTTGTCACGATAGATCTCAAGGACGCATATTTCCATATTTCCATCCGTCCGTGTCATTGGAAGTTCCTGAGGTTTGCTTTCGGGGGCAAAGCATACCAATATCAAGTTCTTCCATTCGGCCTGGCTTTATCACCCCGCACTTTCACCAAATGCGTGGATGCAGCTCTGGCGCCCTTGCGCCTTCAGGGTATTCGCATTATGAACTACATCGACGATTGGTTGATTTTAGCTCATTCGCATCAGATGGCGGTTCAACATCGAGATGTTGTTCTCGCCCATATGAAAGAGTTGGGGTTACGGCTGAACGCCAAGAAGAGTGTGCTTTCTCCACTTCAGAGGACCACTTTTTTAGGCGTGGTTTGGGATTCAGTGTCGATGCAGGCGCGCCTGTCACCGCCACGGATAGATTCCATCCTTGCAGCTGTGAAAAGTGTAAAGCTAGGCCAGCTACTCACTGTCAAACAGTTCCAGAGACTGTTGGGTCTCATGGCAGCAGCTTCCAACGTGATACCTTTTGGACTGCTGCACATGAGGCCCCTGCAGTGGTGGCTCAGGACCAGGGGGTTTTCCCCGAGGGGCAACCCATTTCGCACAATCAAGGTCACGCGGCGATGCCTACGTGCCTTGGTTATGTGGAAGAAACCTTGGTTCCTGTCCCAGGGCCCAGTGCTGGGAGCTCCTTGTCGTCGCAAACTGCTAACGACGGATGCTTCCCTCATGGGTTGGGGAGCGATCCTAGAGGGTCGCTCATCTCAAGGTCTGTGGGAAGACCATCATCGTTCCTGGCATATCAATCGCCTAGAGATGTTAGCTGTCTTCCGGGCTCTGAGGAGCTTTATCACAGATCTCAGGGGACACCATGTGTTAGTGCATACAGACAACACGTCGGTAGTCGCCTATATCAACCACCAAGGGGGTTTGCGCTCGCGCCCATTATCCAATCTGGCACGCCATATCCTCTTGTGGTCCCAGGGGAAGTTGCTGTCACTCAGGGCAGCCTACATCCCCGGGGTACAGAATATAGGAGCAGACACTCTGTCGAGGCAGGGGCCGAGGCCCGGGGAATGGAGGCTCCACCCCGAGGTGGTGGAGCTGATATGGAGGGAGTTTGGCCAAGCACAAGTGGATCTGTTTGCGTCTCGAGAGACGTCTCACTGTCCACTTTGGTTCTCCCTCACGCATCCAGCTCCTCTGGGACTGGATGCTATGGTACAGACGTGGCCGAGGCTACGTCTGTACGCTTTTCCCCCAGTGGCTCTGCTCCCGGGAGTTCTGGAAAGAGTTATAGCCCCGCGCTGGCCGGGCAGAGTATGGTTTCCCGATCTTGTGTCCCTCCTCGATCTTGTGTCCATCCTCTGGAGCTTCCTGTCAGGAGGGACCTTCTGTCCCAAGCAGGGGGCTCAATATTTCACCCCCGCCCAGAACTGTGGAACCTGTGGGCTTGGCCTCTGAGGGGGCCCAGCTCATAGAGTCAGGTCTCTCAACTGAGGTTGTTGAGACCATTCTACAGTCCAGAGCTCCCTCCACGAGGAAACTTTATGCCCTGAAGTGGAGAGTATTCACTTCTTGGTGTAGTGACCGTCGGTTGGATCCAGTCAACTGCCCAATTGGTACAGTTCTGGAGTTCCTGCAGGACCGGTTCACTGCAGGTCTGACCCCGTCCACTTTAAAGGTTTATGTGGCGGCCATAGGTGCTTACCACATTCCTTTGGGTGGAATGTCTGTGGGGAAAGACCCTCTGGTATCTCGTTTCCTTCGTGGCACTTGGAGGCTGAGGCCTGCAGTTCGCTCTAGGGTGCCACCATGGGATTTGTCCGTTGCGCTGCAAGGCCTTTCCCTGGCCCCCTTTGAGCCCATTGAGGAGGTTCCTGAGAAGTTTCTAACTCTGAAAGCTCTGTTTCTTCTCGCCATCTCTTCTCTTAAAAGAATAGGGGATCTCCAGGCATTGTCGGTTGCTCCGTCATGCTTGGAGTTTGCTCCGGGTATGGTCAAAGCTTTTCTTCACCCTATATCCCCAAGGTCCCCACTAATGTGGCTAGACCTATTGTCCTGCAGGCCTTCTGTCCTCCTCCCTTTCAGAATGCGGACCAGGAGGCTAATAATTTGCTATGCCCAGTTCGGGCGTTAGACGCTTATGTCCACAGAGCTGCCCTGTGGCGTAAAAGTGATCAATTATTTGTGTGCTTTGGGTCTCCTAACAAGGGAGGTCCGGTGTCTAAGCAAAGAATGAGCAAGTGGGTGGTTGAGGCTATCTCACTTGCTTATGAGGCGGCTGGACAGCCTTCTCCTTTGGCTGTCCGGTCGCACTCTACTAGGAGTATGGCGGCCTCTAAGGCCCTTATATCAGGAGTATCGTTACAGGACGTCTGTGATGCGGCAGGCTGGTCCTCACCGCACACCTTCGTCAGGTTCTACTCTCTGGATTTAGACTCTGCTCCAGGGTCTCATGTTTTGTCTTCTTAGTGCTGCTCACTTGACTACACACAGGACAGACATTTGTAGCTATGGAGGCGTTGGTATAGACGTTCCCCATAGCGTCAGTTCCGACGCAACGCGAGTTCCCTTGAAAGGGAACGCCTCGGTTACGACTGTAACCTCGGTTCCCTGAAGAGGGAACGAGCGTTGCGTCGCCTTGCCATATCTCCTTCATGCCTGTCAGCGCGACTTCAGACTTTACGAAGCTTTCGTTTTCTGTTTCGGGCCGGCTTTTATAACTTCCTGGTACGTGACGTCACCCGCCTCTGACGTTCCGCCACACCATTGGACTGATTTGACATGTGCTTCAAGACGTCATCACGCAAAGCGTTCCCCATAGCGTCAGTTCCGACGCAACGCTCGTTCCCTCTTCAGGGAACCGAGGTTACAGTCGTAACCGAGGCGTTTTTACAGTTTACAACAGCAATTACACATCTAAAAAAGGCAATAAACCTCTATTCAGACGGGCCAGACAAGAAGAGTCTATGGTTGCATTTAAAGATGATTTGCTTTCACAAGACTGGGAAATAATATTTAAGGAAAAAGATATTGATAAAGTATATGGTGAATTCCTAAGAATATTTAAATTATTACATGATAAGAATTGTCCGACAATAATTTATTAAACACAGAACTATAGAAGCAGAAAATAAATGTAAGAAATATAAAAATAAGTTAATTAAGATTATGAGAACTTGTAAGAGAGAATACTATAGTAATCTATTAGATAATAATAAAAATAATATGAAGGGAATATGGAATATACTAAACAGTATTATGAGAAGGGGCCCGAGACAGTCTAATTATCCCCAGTATTTCATTGATAATGAAAAGAACATTAATAATTTGGAGGATGTGGTCAATAACTTTAATAAATATTTTGTAAATGTCGGACCAGATTTAGCTGGAAAAATTCCTATTACACAGATAATCGATAATAGATACAATGATCTTATTGAAAGAAATCACTGTTCGATGTTTCTTAAAGCAGTAGAAGAAAAATAAATAATAGATATTGTTAAAAAATGCTAAACTAAAGGATCCAAGGATTGCAACGAAATAGATATGAAGATAGTAAAAAATTTAATTGAGGGGATCTCAAAACCATTAACTTACATTTTTAATTTGTCATTTCAAACTGGTCAATTTCCAACAAAAATGAAAACAGCAAAAGTCATACCTCTGTACAAAACTGGAGACAAACACCACTTCAAAAATTACAGGCCTGTCTCTCTACTGCCACAATTTTCAAAAAAATTTAGAAAAACTCTTCAATGACAGATTGGACAAATTCATTGATAAATACAAATTACTTACTGACAGTCAATATGGATTCAAAAAAAAATAGGTCAACATCACTAGCTTTAACTGAACTCATTGAAGAAATTACAAATTCCACAGACAAAAAGAAATATGGAGTTGGGGTATTCATTGATTTGAAAAAAGTGTTTGATACAATTAATCATGAAATATTAATCAATGAACTGGAAAGGCTCGGGATCAGGGGGATAGTGCTGAATTGGTTAAGCAGTTATTTAAAAGACAGGAAACAATTTGTGAAGTTGGGAGATTATACATCTGAATGTTTGGCTCTTGCGTGTGGTGTCCCCCAGGGGTCAGTATTGGGACCAAAATTATTTATTCTCTACATAAATGACATATGTAAAGTATCTGAACTACTGAAATTTGTGTTAT
This sequence comes from Leuciscus idus, assembly GCA_021554675.1. Lineage (NCBI taxonomy): Eukaryota > Metazoa > Chordata > Actinopteri > Cypriniformes > Leuciscidae > Leuciscus > Leuciscus idus. Next base: position 13,550,449 of record CM038624.1, read on the forward strand.
TTGCTGACGACACAAATATCTTTGGTTCTGGTCAGAATTTACAGCAACTCCTGGACTTAATCACTCTAGAATTCAGAAAAATAAAACAGTGGTTTGACACAAACAAGTTATCATTAAATTTGAGCAACGAAATTCATGATATTTGGCAATTGTAATTCAATCAAGCAATTTCAGTTTCAGATTGAAAGTGTTAACATTGAGTAAGTATATGGTGAAATTCATTGCAGTGATTATAGATGCCAGGATTTGCTGGAAATCTCACATAAAATATATTCAAACAAAACGGTCTAGAAGTATTTCAGTCCTGGCTAAAGCTAAGCACATTCTGGATTACAGATCACTCTACATTTTGTATTGTTCACTGGTGTTACCGTATTTAAATTATTGTGTAGAGGTTTGAACACATATCAAACACATATCAAAATTCATTGCAATCATTATTTATACTTCATTTATACAATTATTTATACTTTATTGCAAAAGAGCAATAAGAATAATTCATAACACTGGATATTTGGAACATACCAACTCATTATTTCTACAGTCTAAAGCATTAAAACTACTTGATCTGGTTGAATTTCATACAGCTATAATTATGTTCAAGGCTAGAAACAATTTATTACCTGGAAATATACAGAAAAGGTTTCTTGAAAGAGAGGGGGGCTACGATTTAAGGGGAATGTCAAATTTTAAGACTCCCAGTTTTCGAACTACTAGGACAAGTTTCTGTTTATCTGTCAGTGGCGTTAAATTGTGGAATCAACTAAATAATGAGTTAAAGCAATGTCCAAACATATTACATTTTAAAAAGATGTGCAAAGAAATTATATTCCAGAGGTACAAAGAAATACAGTGCTAACAATAACCTGAGCTTATATTGAATAATTTATAGTATGTGTATAAATATTGCTGTGTAGGTGTAATATATGTATGTGAATAGAACTTTTGAATATATATTTTCATTGATTAAAGATTTATTATCTCTGTAGATTTATTATTTTGTAGCCATTGCCTTAAAGCAGCACTCAGTAGCTTCGGGACTTCTTCGCTGTATTCTCGCTTTTTGCTCGCAGGTTTCTCTCTAGAGCTCCCCCCACAGCTTCGGAATAGATATTTGACAACACTGTCGTAAAACTCGTTGGTGATTCTCAGACACCAGAGGCTATAGATCAACGACATCAAAGCAGATGGGACGTTCTTTAAAACGTCTTCATTCGGGTTCGGACAGCGTGAGGGAGCGCAATAATGACAGCATTTTAACAGATTTCTTTTGGCCGTAAAGCAATTGTTTACATCGCGAGACCTGATATCACGCGAGACTTCCTGACGCAGCGGCCGGCGGCCCGCCGGCTCAAAGTTGCAAGTGCGTATTTTCCGCTCACGGGCACCAGGGGGGTGTGAAACGACCACCATTCAACCCGAAATAAGTAATATAACCATTCCAATGACTCCGAAGCTGTTCAGTTAAGGTAAAAAAAGTTACTTAGTTCACCTTTAAATATAGTAGTAGGGGTATAAAGGGGTAGGAGTACATACGTTTTACTTCTTCCTACTCATTTTTGTACATGTAAATAGAGTTGTTTTTTTTAAGTACTGGAAAGTATGGAGTTTTATTTTGTTGTTTATATGTTTGTTTTTTCCTCTGATTTTTATTTCTTTTTTTTAATTGTATTTACATATTCAAAATAAAAGATATCAAATCAAATTTTAAAAAAAAATCACATTTCTAATATTTAAATGTCCTCCAAAAATTCCTCTTGGTTTTCTGTAGGGTCCCAAAAGTTTTAAAGAACAAGTTCTGACGTAGTTTAGAGAAAACACAAGCTTGATGTATTTTTCCGTTAGATACTTTCTCGAGGCTGTAGATGTTATTAGAGCAAGACTGGGTAGCTGCCATGGTATCCATTGCTTTGGCTCCAAGTTTTGTTTCTCGCAACGCACGACTGCATTCCAGATTTCCAATCATTTTCTCCCTCACTCGATATAGCCGGATCCATACAACAAGCCAAGCCATCCCGGGAATGCTCCACTATGTCACCCGTTTGGGGTTCTGGAGAGAACATGGGCACGGAGTGGTAGTGGTAGGACTGTATGATTCAGATACTCGTAGAAGGTGACGGCAGTTTCTTAAATAGGTCCTACTATGAGACTGGACAAGTATCAACTCTCTGTGTGAGCTGGGATGCCCTGGGTGAGTTGCACAGGTTGTGCAAGGCTGAATTGTAATAGGGTCCCAGTAAATAACACCAAAAAAGGCAAAAAGTTTAAAGTATAAATTAATATTTATTAAAACTTGAAAAATCCTACCCCAAAAATATAACATTAATGGAAAAATGAAACAAAAAAATAAGGAAAAATTATTATCCAAAAACATCAAATAATCAAAAATACCAACAAAAAACCTGCAGCACTAAGGCTAAGGACTAACTCCATTAAACAAAGACAAGCACATTTATACTGGCACCATTACCCCATGGGGATGGACAGACTTACAACACTTTACACATTTTTCCATAAATATAGAGTCTAGAAGAAACATTTTGTCATAATGCTCAAAATAAATAATCTACTCTCTTGTGCAACAAAATATATAATTTACAATACATTTAACATGAAATAACAAGCAACTGCGTTGTCCTTGAAACAGTCACGCTCAATTAATAAATAGTAGATTTCCAACCTCAGCGGAACCAAAGATTCCCGCCACTGTTTCCACATCGGAGCTCTAAAATTATGGGACAGACAATACTGCACAAAGAAAACAGGGAAGCATCAGCAGATAATGTCACCAGCTTGTGCACATCAAAATACTGTAGGACAGGTGGACTTGTCTGATGTTCTTTGAGTGTGTCCACAGCAACAGCATTTTGTTCAGTACAACACCATTCTGCATCTTGGCGCGGGAGCTGACGAAGGAGCTGTTATCTCACTGTAACAATGTATGAATTTTGAGAGATAATTAGTCATGCCAAGAAACCTCTGCAAACCATGCTTGTCTTCTGGGGTAGGCATCTGGCGGATGGCCTTGGTCTTTTCTGGGTCGGCTTGACACCTTTGACTGTGGGAAAGGTGGTCTCTGAGACCCGGGTTCAGCTACATATTGATGGCTCTGACATGGCGTTTGTCGTGTTCCTCAGAAGAAGAGCACAAGAAGAGAAGAGTCGCAGATTAAGATGTCATCCATGACTATTTCATATGGCTGTCCAGAAAAGAGCTGTTCCATGCATCTCTGAAAGACTTCACTTCCAGTTGAAATCCTGCATGGCATTCGAAACAATTTTACCTTCCGAATAAATACCTTCACATAAAAGTTGTGAAGTCCAGTTGAAATCCTGCATGGCATTCGAAACAATTTTACCTTCCGAATAAATACCTTCACATAAAAGTTGTGAGTTTTAATTATTCCTCGTCCAGACGGATCTGCCAAAAGCCACACTTTGCATCCAGAATGCTGAAGACCTTTGCCTGTGGCATGTCAGCAATCACTTGCTCTACAGTCTTTAATGGGTGATGAGGCCTCAGGAGAGCCTAATTAATTGTTTGCATGTAGGTCCACACCTACGTTTTACCTACCTCTTATTGAAAATAATCTTGGTGGACCCTACTTTCCACTTAATTTACTCTAAAGATGCCGCCATCTGCCCACCTGTATTTTAGTAGCGGGAAGTTTGGATCATAATACTGACTTGGATCTTTGAATCTCGTTCAGCAAAATGAATTCAAGTAATTTCTTTCATTTAGGTTATTTAAGCAGAATATAATTAAAACATTACATGTTAAATTCCCCAACATATCTAGTACTTACGCAAAAGTTAATCATTTGGAATAAAAAAAAAACTATAGGCTAATACAACCAAAGCCAAATTATGAGTAACAGAAATTATTCATTAATTACTTAGCTGGGTCTTCAAGGCTAAGTGTTACGAACTGCTCCGAGACACGAAGGTTGAGATCCAAATGCAGCTTTAATTAAGGGGCAATCCAGACACGTAATCCAATATACAGGCAATAGGTCAAAACACAGGTAGGCCGTCCAAACAAACAAACAAAACAGGCAGGGGTCAGAGGCAAAAGAGTAATCCACGGAACAGGCAAAAAATCCCAAAACCAAGAGACATGAAACCAGGGAAAACAATCGGAAATGCAGTGCAACAACATACAAAACTTCGCCGTGAGTGAATGAGTGAACATAGTATAAATAGGCTAACAGGGTGATGAGACATAGGTGAATGCAATCAGTGATGATGAGTCCGGGCAGTGAGTTATGGGAAATGTAGTTTGTGAGGGAGTGATAATAGTCTGGTGTGGAGTGCCCTCTGGTGGCTCTCAAGGGCACTCCAGCTGGTGACCGTTACACTAAGCAGTCTGTTAGTTCACCTCCCGATCCGAGTCGTTCTTTCTTTTGTGACTTCACATTTATCATGTCTATTCCACGGAAAGATTAGTTCACCTCTCGTGTCTTTTGGTCCAAGTCGTTAGTTCCGTTGTCAGTGTCTGACTGCCCCATATGCAATGCGCTATGCCATACCGGAAACAGAAATGATTAGTTCACCTCTCGAAGCTTCGGGTTTGAGTCGTTCATTCATTCTATCACAGCCTCATAGGCTGAATGGAGAAATAGCCTTGACTATGGGGCTGTGACTTGATGAATGAATGAACGACTCGAACCCAAAGACTCGAGAGGGGAACTAATTATTTCTGTTTCCTTTTTTTCTGTATTTTGAGGCTTGGATCTACAACATTTGGCAAAGTGATTCCATTTGTTGCATGAGTTGCAGCATTTGTTAAAGCCGAGCATTTGTTGCGCTCAATAGCGTGCTCAATTGTTACATCGCCTTTTGTTCTACTGCACTGTGAACACTTCAGCCTCACTTTTTAGCTCCTTAGTACCCCTTTCAGAACGCTCAAACAGAATACATATTCTGATAGCTGATTCTAATGTCAAGCCTTTTTCCTTTAATAGTTGAGAACAAACTGCATCATCGTAGATGCCACAGTCAATTCGGTCACGTATTAGTTCATCATTTAGCATACCAAAGTCATATTTTTTAGCCAACAGTCTTAACGTGCCCACTTAATATTGAATTCCTTCATCAGGTTTTTGCACCGTGATATTGAATGCATGTCTGTCCATTATCACGTTCCGTTCTGGCAAGCATATCTCATAAAAAAAATTAAATAACACATCAGGATCCTCTTTGTCCTCACCCTTTTGAAAGTGAAATGACTCATATTTCACTCAAGTGCATCCAAACCGGCTAAATTGACCTATCGGTAAGCCCCGCCCCCCTTAGTTAATGTTGCTATCTTGGACAAACAAACGGAGTTGCTAACTGTCTTACAATGACACCTGTCAGTACGAAAATCTTGTCCCAAGATGTTCTTGATAAATTTTGGACAGAGAAGGACCACCTCTCATCAAGGAGCATTCAAGTGGGACTTAAATATGCCATGAAGGTATATATAAAAGATTTTAAAATAAATATGGTAGGTAACAATATTAATTTGGAAGCTAGGGTTTACAGATCACAATGCAAGTGGGAGAAGCCTCATGTTACGTCACGATCGCAGATGGCTGTTTTTTAACCCTTCGGGTGTTTTTGACCTACACCACATGACGTGAGAACAGTTAGCTATTTAGGTTTGTACGTTAGCATGGACTCACTAACTTTAATTGTAACTTAATGAGAGTATGACAACCAGAAAATTTATGTTTTCGACTTCATTGGGATTGGGGTTGAATCCTAGGGAACCAGGTTAATGTGCCCACATCATTGATATTTAAATAAACCGGGCTTCAGTCGAATTGCGCAGATAATTGGTCCATTCGTGCAAGTCTTATCACACTTTTTGGTGAATGCGTGCACAGTACGGTGATTCAATACATGAATACCCATGCCCATCCCCTCAGTCAGGATACCTGGAATCAGTGTTACAAGTACCCCAGGCTCATCGTTTTACCATTTTTTGTAGCATAAACACCATAAAACCGATGAGAGCGTTGGATCTTCCAGTGTTTCTGTATGGCGCTGAAACCTAAAGATGTCCAAGTTCCAGTCCCCGTACAACTGATACTCAACTGCCATTGGCTCATCTGCGTTTGAGGGGAGGGGCTTACGATAGGTCAATTGAGGAGAGTCTAACCTTGCTCCTTTTTTAATATGTCCGACAGTCCTGCTTTGCTGTGCACGTCCCATTCCTTCTTGAATTTCAACCCGTTGTTAGCGATGTCGTCATCAAACGCAAGTGGTTCTATGCACAGTAGATTTTAAGCCATGATTTGTCAGCGATCCTGCTGCTGACACCATGTCGTTTGATAACTTTATGATGAACTGATTTAATTTGTGACCTTGGTTGTTTTTCTCTGTCATTTAGTAATGTATTTAGATTTACAGTAGGCTAATATTCTCCCAGAATGCATTGAAAATCTACAGTAACACTGTACACAGATTATACAGTAGAAAAATGTTAAGAATACAGTAATAATACTGTTAAAAAACAACAGGGCCCTTTCTTTCGTGGCCCTGTCTACAGCAACCCCTTGAACGTGGTCCGAAAACTTGGTCCATATATCATACACACTTGCATATGTATAAAAGCCGGTACATAAACATACACATACAAGGGAAACAGAAAGTGTGTTATAACTTCTGTATACATTTAATGATTTTGATGAAACTTCAGCCGATCACATGGATGTGACAATTGTGAGTCAAAGTCATAGCGCCACCAACTGGTGGCAGGAAGTGTCACTTTTCAAAAATGCTTTGTTTTTATTTGCTTGAATGTGGATTTGTTTTTTAAAAATGATGCCCTGAATTTTTAACCACGCATCATCTGAAAGAGTACAGAATCTCGGGATCAAACTCTTCCTTCCACGCATGTTGTTTTGTGTGCGGAGAATAGTGTTCGGACCCCGGCACTTCGGTCTAGTTTGGTTTTGGTTCAGTGTCGGGGTTCGTGCATTCATGCTCCATGTGTTCGTCTTCTGTTGTGAGCGCACAAAATGAACATTCGCTCATTCTCTGTGTGCTCTGGTCTTGTTGTGTGAGCGTGCAAGTTTGATTGGGCTGTACACTCTTTTTTTGATTAATAAAAAGCCCATTACCTCATATCATTGTGTCCTCTCTCCTCCTTCAATTCCCACCCTGACAAAGGTGAGAATGTCTCAGTTACTGATGTAACCCTCATTCCCTGAAGGAAATCACCCGGACATACGGGTAAATAAGCCGTCCAGCAACTCACTCATTCAGGTTTATGCTGAGGAGCTGAGACGGAAATCCTGATAAACTAATAAACAAACTACAGTTGGTCCAAAACGCAGCAGCTCGAGTTCTTACCACAACCAGGAAGTAGGACCATATCAGCCCCGTTCTGTCAACACTGCATTGGCTCCTTATTAAACATTGTATACATTTTAAAATATTTCTGATTCTTACAAAGCACTAAATGGTTTAGCTCCCCAGTACGTGAGCGAGCTCTTAACGCATTATAGTCCTTCACGTCTATTGCAAATTTTTATAATTCAATGTTAGGCTGCATAAATTAGGTCAGCTGGAACTGATACTGATTACATCATAAGAAGAATGGCGTCTACGCTAATTTTAGTCTCTCTGTTTATCCCAGGGTTTACCACTGTCTGCCAGATCCAAGCCGTATCCAGATCTGATGAAGGACATGCGCCTGAACACAACGACAACGCAGTCCTGAAGTGTAAACTAGTCTCTCCCCTGTGAAGGCCTCCTTCCCTTCCCTATACCTCTGTACAGATAAAACGTTGTCAAAATGATTCCAGTTCACAAGGATACGCGGAAATGACACAAATTCTGCATTATTAATTTTTAAGGCCAGACAAGTAATTTGGTGAGGTCAATTTGTAAAGAAAGACTATGCGCCTGCGCACATATATACAGTATATTAAAACGTGCATACCTATAGACTAGACACGTAATACGCATGTGCATGCTGTCAGCTGTTTTCACAGGTTTGCGTTTTTGAGGTGTGCATGGAGATAACGTTTTAAAAAATTTCTCAGCGCTTGCACCTTGGAACCTATTTCAAGGTTTGCGTTCTCGAGCCACTGCTGTTGTGAAAATGAGCAGGCCGGAGCGCATTAGGGGTTTGCTGTTAAAACGGTGTCGTGTAACCCTTAAGTTAATGATCTTTGCAACTGAAGTGAATCAATCAAAACTAACTTTAGCTGGACAATAACTTTATTCTAACAATCTCTGTTATGTCTCGGTTATGTAAAAAACCCTCCGGCTGCATATGGAGTCTCTGTTCCCTGAGTAGGGAACAGAGACGTTACATCGTGGCGATGAATGGGGTTTCGCTTAGAAAGCCTCTCATCTTCGAGAAATAAAACGAGCCAATGGCAAGAAATGCCATGGGTCTGCGGAAGTACGCTGGCTACGCTGGCAACATGCAGATATGTTTCTTCGCTGAGGAGCCGAGACTGAACTCAGGCATTCCAGCGGTACAGCGGAAGTGGCAGGGAGACGTAATGTGGGTTCATACATGCGTAACCGAGACGTTCCCTTTCGTAGTCACTACGAGTTATGTCGTGACGACGAATGGGGTTCTCAGTCTAATCACGCCACCTCGGCTGTCTTCCAGTGCCCTGCGTAAGTCTGAGCTTCCTGTCGTGAGACTAGCATGGACGAAGGACTACTACTTAACACAGGAAATCCAAGGTACACTGGGAAGCATATCTCAGTGGAAATATGCAATCAGTGCCAGCCCGAACCTATGGGATGGGGATGGAGATGGGGGATGGGAGATGGGGGATGGGAGGGGGGGATATCTTACACAATACACATATGACCCGGGAGGGGGCTGTATATTGGAGAATCACTGGGGTGTCCAACCGCAGGTGGAATACACCTAGCCAAGCGCGAAGCTGCCAGTGACATAACTCTGGCGTTGACGTCAACAGTGCTGGAGGAACTCAGGGGGAGGCTCACCTGAGGAGAATATCGCACGTTTCCAGTCCGTGGAGTGGAATGGTGAGCAAGCGAAGACACCTGAGCGGGTCCTAGTACCGGCTGGTTGAAGCGAGTACGTGAGAGGACACTGGCTCCACTCAGAGGTTATAGAACCTGACGAATGTGTTAGGTGTCGCCCAGCCAGCAGCTCTGCAGATGTCTGTTAGCGAGGCGCCCTGGAGTGGGCCTCACACCAAAAGGGGCACGGTCGACCTTGCTGCTGGTATGCCAAAGCAATGGCGTCCACTATCCAGTGAGACAACCTTTGCTTGGAGAGAACCTTTCCCTTCAGTTTCCCACCATAACAGACAAAGAGCTGGTCTGAGGTCCTGAAACATTGTGTTCTGTCTACGTAATCACGGAGGGTGCGTACTGGACAGAGCAGTGCCAAGGCTGGGTCTGCCTCCTCCGAGGGCAGCGCTTGCAGGTTCACCACCTTAACTTGAGAGGGAGTGGTGTGATCCTTGGGCACACATCCAGGCCGGGGTCTCAGGATCACATGAGAACAGGCCGGCCCGAATTCCAGGCACACTTCGTCATCGGAAAATGCGTGCAGGTCCCCTACCCTCTTAATGGAGGCCAATGCAACCAGTAGCGCTGTCTTAATTGACAGGAACTTTAGCTCCTGATGATCAGGTCGTGCTTTCCTAGAGACTTACCTTCAACTGCGTTGTGATGTGCGGCAATAGCGGCAACATACACTTTCAGGGTGGAGGGAGACAGCCTTCGCTCCAACCCATCTTGCAGGAAGGAAAGCACGACACTGATCAGGCATCTTCTAGGGTCTTCTCAGTGAGAAGAGAACCAGCTGACGAAGAGGTTCCACTTCAACGCATAGGTATGTCTCGTGGACGATGCTCTAGGACAATGATCTAGCGGAAGTGATGGTAGCCACCACCGCTTGACTTGACACACACATTCATACGAGTTACAGTAAAAAAGAAATTGAGGAAAAAATTAGTTTTAAGGGCGAGATGATGAAAGCCCTAGTTTCTTGCAATATATGCACTTATAAGACCTGACCTGAACAAACCATCAATCATTCATTTAACCCTTCTATCGTTTTTTAGGCGGGTTATTACATTTTATATCAAAGAACCAGTTCTGCTAAGAGTCTGGAGGCTACTTGCGTTTGTCTTTGCATTCCTTTGGGGATTCTCTTTGTCGGCCCCCGGGTTCGTTGATTCGTCGTGTCTGAATTGATGTCAATCACGTGGTGTGATTTGAAGTGATTTGAAGTCTTTGAAGTTGAAAGCGGGCTTTGCTGTTGAATCGTTTACCGAAACTGTACAGCAAAACTTAACTTAGAACTGAGACTATCAACGGAACAGAAAATAAAATAAGAGATAGAAAAGTGAGATGAGAGTGTATAGATGGCTTGAAATAAATTGTTTAACTCATGTTCCTCTGATCTTGATCTGCAGTCTTTTTACATGAGCGTTTACATGTCTACATGTCTGGTCCAAATCGTCTTCTACTCCAAATCTTTGTTTGTGTCCTAAGATTTTAAACTCAAATGTTTGTCCAGCCTCCTGGATGAGATCTCACCAATTAGACACTGTCTTTAGTTCGGAGGTGGCTGTTTTCTCTTACTGGCTTTCTCTTACTGCAGGTTACTCTGTTGCTGTGGCATCAGTGAATGGTCATGTTGTGTACTTTGCGGGAGCGCCAAGGCATAGACACACTGGGCTGGTGCTGGGATTTATACAGAACCATCAGAACCACAGCTGGACCATCTCTCATAGGATATACGGATCACAGGTGTAAAATTGAATCTACATTATACGCAACATACAGTACTATACACATTATATAATATGTATTTATCAGGGCTGGCACATATATGCTGTGTATTGACTTCATCAATACTTTTATTTAAATATACTCATGCATTTATCACTGTAGTCTCTCCCATCTTTCAGTCCTTGATGCTTGCCTTCATACATCACCTTTTCTTTTTCTTTTCCCTTTGTCTCTCTGTAGCTGGGCTCATATTTTGGGGCAGAGTTGTGTGTGTTGGGTGCTTCTGAGTTGTTAGCAGTCGGAGCTCCGCTATATCACGTTCATGGATTTGGAGGAGAGGTCCGGATATGCCCACTAAACTCTATGGTAAGAGCAACACCATGTCCAGACGGAAGCTGAGATTAAGAAACAAAATACAGATATATACACTACTGGTCAAAAGTTGTAGATAGGTAAGATTTTAATGTTTTTAAAAGAAGTCTCTTCTGTTCACCAAGGCTGCATTTATTTGATAAAAAACAATTAAAAAAACAGTAATATTGTGAAATATTATGACAATTTAAAATGACTGTTTTCTATTTTAATATATTTTAAAATGTAATTTATTCCTCAGATGAAAGCAGAATTTTCAGCATCATTACTCCAGTCTTCAGTGTCACATAATCCTTCAGAAATCATTTTAATATGCTGATTTTATGCTCAAAAAACATTCATTATTATTTTCAATGTTGAAAACAGTTGTGTAATTTTTTTTTTTATTCTTTGATGAATAGAAAGTTCAAAAGAACAGCATTTATTTAAAATAGAATATTTTCTAACATTATACATGTCTTTACTGTAACTTTTGATCAATTTAACTCATCCTTGATGAATAAAGGTATTGATTTATTTGATTTCTTTCCCCCCAAAATAAAATTCAAATTCTTACTGACCCCAAACTTTTGAAGGGTAGTGTTTAATGTTACAAAAGCTTTCCATTTCAGATAAATGCTGTTCTTTTGAACTTTCTATTCATCATAGCATCATGAAATAAAAATGTAAAAAACTGTTTTCAACATTGATAATAATCATAAATGTTTCTTGATCTTCAAATCATCATATTAGAATGATTTCTGAAGGATCATGTGACACTGAAGACTGGAGTAATGATGCTGAAAATTCAGCTTTGATCACAGGAATAAATTACACTTTACTGTATATTCACATAGAAAACAGCTGTTTTAAATTGTAATAATATTTCACAATATGACTTTTTGTTTGTATTTTTTAATCAAATAAATGCAGCCTTGGTGAGCAGAAGATACTTCTTTAAACATTAAAAATCTTACAGATCTAAAACTTTTGACCGGTAGTGCAGATACAGAAGTTATGCAATAACTTCACTATTTCCTGTGTGGCGCACATGAAAATAAACACAGCTAATGCAGTTTTAGTGGCCAAGCACCGAAGGTGCGCAGGCACCTATTGTATCCATTGGCGCTCCTATTATTATTATTATTCTTACATTTCTTCCGCTCTGGAAGTCTATGGCAGCCCATAGAACCGTATGGTAAAAAGTTGTGAAATTTGGCACACTGCCACCATCGCAAATTTGGAGTCTCTAACTCGATCCCCCTAGCGCCACCAACTGTCCAAAGTTGCACTCATGTTTTTGCTAATAACTATGGCTAGAAACCAAATTTGGCCTAGAAACAAAACTTTTTTCCACTGATTCCTTGGCTCAAGATGATTCCAACCAATGTCATTTTCTGTCATGAAATTTTTACCGCCATTTAGAATTTTCCTCTTTGGCCGTTGCTCCGATTTTCACAAAAATTTAACCAGATCATCTTCAGACTGTTAGGGGGTAGCAGTCAAAGACTTTTACTGAAGATAGTTTGCAGTTTCATCAGCAGAAGTCAGCTTCAAGACTCAATGGACTTTGCACATTTAATGATAAAGGCGTTAAACGTGACTCGATTCAGTCTGCCTATCTGTGTCATCGTCGCCATGCGTGACGCGCCAGCAGCAGCGCGACAACAGTCAAGCAGCGCAAAGTCTCTCACCTCAGAAAAACGGACTTTCCTGTCCTCTCAGCGCGCACTCTTCAACTGCACGCGCAAATGCGGCGGAGCGCGCTGTATCACTTAACTAAAGTCATACGAGAATGCAACGTCGTAAATTAGTAAGTTAAGAAATAAAAGTAAAATACCAATAAATTACGTTATTGGTACGCCATGTGAGTTGCTATTTAACAGGAGCAGTTTCCATGTTTCTTTACCAGTGCTTCTAAGTTGTGTATCACCATGATAGCCTAATTGTTGTTTGTTTCCATAACAAAATGCAACTTACTGGTTATTTTGTATATTTGTATATGACTGTGGTGGCTCATACCAAGATTGTATTAACAAAAACTAGTTTGGGACTGCTATTTAATAGCTTAACCTCGCAGTGCCTACTGTCTATCAGTATTTGTCATATTCTTAATTTTTTTTTGTTAAGTAAAGGGGGACAGAACTTGTGTGTCAACAATTTTTGTGTAAACAAATGTATTATAATAGGCTTATATAATTCCTAAAAAGGTGGGTCGCGGCTTGATGACCATGGGGAAATGTGGGTCCCATAGCCAAACTATTCAAAACATCATTCAATGTTGTGATAATCGTAATTAATAATCACAATTACAATTTCAAGGGAATAATCAACAATTATCATTTTTGTCATAATCGTTCAGTCCTACCTATATTAAAATAAAATGTGAATGCATTTGACATTAATTTGTGTTTTACTTGTTTGTTTATATCCATAGTTAATTGATACCTGATTCACTTACAATAATTTTGGGCTAAAAAGTCACTGAATCGATTTCAAGTCACTGAATCGTTTCGGATCGTATCGTTCTAAATGTACCAATATCGTCCTTGAATCGTATCGACAACCATGAATCGTGAATCGAATCGTTGTTAAAACGAATCGTTACACCCCTACCTGTAACCAAAAAGACTAACACACACACCGACACACAACTTCTTCAAGTTTGGATTTGGCCAGGCTCTAACTATAAACAGGAGAGTCCTCTCAAAACATCAAGATAAAACGTTCTTTCTCCCAAGTAAAGGACACTTTAGTATAACGCAGTAAAGTAAAGCTTTAGCTAAGAAATGGTCACTTAAACTATTGGTTCCAATGACCCTTGTGACCCTTATAGTCGTCATGGTGAGCTTGAAGAACAGATATATGTTTTAACACATGTTGAAGACCTTTCTCAAGCAAAACATCTTTCCATATTTAATTTCTGGAAGCCGGGCTAAATGAGAGTAAGCACTGTTACTACTTTCCTGACATCAAATGAAAAGAACATTTCAGTAATCACATGGTAACTTCTATATCAAAGTAAAATCGCATAAGCCTAGAGAAGTCATTCAACTCATGTGATATTTAGAAGGAAAAATATTGATTAATACCTTGATTATAATCACTTATTACAGATACATTGAAGCAGCAGTGAATTCCAAAATCCACCTCCTTCAAGACCATGCAGACAAAAAGTAGACGTAAGGCTATATCTCCTAAACGCTTTATCATATTCACACCAAACTTGATCCATGTCATCACAAGCATGACCTGAGGTTACATTGTGCGTTTCGGCGCAGTGCCACCAATTAGTCTGGAGATACGAAAAATGGCTATTTTTGTTTATAACTTCTGAACGGTTTGTCAAAAAATTCCCAAAAAGAGACAAAAAAGTACACTTGTTACATTGGGGGCAGCATGCTAAATCGAATGATATCCAATTTTCCCATATCGGCCATTTTGGGTGTTGGCCATTTAGAATATTGTAGTAAAATAGTGTATCTTTACGAGACTCTGTTTGGATCATCAGCACGGTGCCCTGAAGGAGCCTGACAATTTTTTTAACCAGTGCCACCTAGTGGTAAAATTAAATATTTACATGCTTATAACTTTGGATTTGGTTGACTTTTCACTGGAGTCATCTCCTTAGATTCCTGAATCCTTGCCGAGTCCAACGATACCAAACATGCTAGGATTTGCCTTATGGGTTGTGCATTGTGATTTAGCGTTTAAACAACTTTCGCAAATATCTTCAAAACCGTTAGTCCGATACTACCGTAGGAAAATATGTTATAGTAATTGGCAAAAAAATGCAATTAAAGTCAGGTGTGGGTCGTTTTTTGTGTTCATACATAATGTCTATAACTCCTAAACAAAATGAGATATTTTCACCAAATTTCATACGCTTATGTATGAAACACTCTGAGGACACACACAAAAAAAAACCTGTGGAACTGCATTTTGTGTCGATAGACAAAACCATTTTTGTTTACTGCATTAACAAAGTTTAGGCATGATGCCAAAACGACTCTTGAGGCTGTATCTCTGCAATGCTTTGGCATAGTTACACCAAACTTTGCATGTGTCATTGTCACCTCACTCTGACCACACACATAAATGTGGTCAAAGTGCCACCTATTGGTCAAAAGTGATAGACCATTTAATCAAATTACTAGTGCCTGTATATATGATTTTTCGGCCATTTTGCCTAAAATCATCTTAATATGTCTTTACTTGTTCATTGTTGCAGTTGGTCTGATGCTCCCAGCCATGTTGGCATAACTTGTCATGTTTTTTGTGCTTGGCCCCGATAATTGTCGCTTGCAGCTATATTTTTACATATGCTTTATCACATTATCCATCATAATCACAAATAACTGTTCAACTTTATTACATCTGCATGAAACTCCCAAGATCCCATTTGACACTGCTCAACTCAACTGCTCAACGTTTCTCCGTGGGGCAGTGGGGAATGAGTTTGGCCGGTTTGGTACTTCTCTGGCTGCCATACAGGACCTGAATGGAGATGGCCTTGAAGAGTTAGCGGTGGGGGCACCTCAAGAAGAAAAGGGCAAGGGAGCCATTTACATATTTTTGGGACAACCAGGAGGTATCAGAACAGAATACAGTCAGGTAGGATACTGTTTTAAATCATTTCACTTTTTATTTATGCATCCTTTTGCTGTAATAACAGCTTAAGGGGGGCAAGCTGGTTTGTTGCTGGTCCAAAGTGGTCTGCTAACTCTAACCAGGCTGAACGTGATGGTCTACGAGTCGATGCATGTCCCTGCTAAATGGACCAGCCACATGGTGGAACAGCCAAAGACGGCTGTCTACTACAGATGTGGCCATTGAGAATGCACTTAAAAAAGAAAAGTAAGGGGCCAGCAGCAGTGTGTTCTCATTGGCTATTGAGTTTTTGATTGGCAGTTTCTAGACCTGGAAGTGAAGACATCAGTGTTGTGTTTACATGTGTGGATGTGAGAGTCTGTAAGCGTGGCTTCCTATTTAATTTTAGTTATATAAAGTTAGGAGTTTTGTTTTTGAATTTTATCTGTATTTATCTGCTGCTACTACTTTGTAGACATAAGCTTTTAGGAGCGCAAAGACATCTATTCAGTCTATTCAGGTGTAATTGTACATTAAAATACTGCATATAATACTGAAAATATTGTATAATGTCAAATGTTTTCGAAGAATATTTGTTTACTCCTGATGTTTCTTTTGAATTATAGGGTCTGATTAGGTTGTGTTGTTACAATTTAAAGAGAATAGTCAGGTCAAGTCAAGTCACCTTTATTTATATAGCGCTTTTTACAATATAGATTGTTTTAAAGCAGCTTTACAGTGATTACAGGAAAATAATGCAACAGAGTTTGTTTCTGCTGTACAGCAGATCTAGAAGAAAATAGCGTCATAGTCCAGCTTAAGTAAATTCAGTGATGGTTCAGTTTTGTTATATAAAAGTTATTAATTCAGTTCTCCTCTGGCCAACGAACGAACAGTGTATGACTATGATTCTGCCAGCATTATAGGTCAGAAGTCAGATTGGATTGGAACATTCAGAATATTAAACATTCCAATCTGGTTGAAGATTGGAGTCATCACGCCGGTATGGAGACGAGTTTGTTGAGGATCGGTGCCGACGGCTGTCTTGTCAACGAGGCCTTCACAGAGGCCTTCTAGTTGACACAATCTCTGCTGACACTTCAGGGATGCGTTGTGGTCGTGTCTAGGCGCAGGACCACCATCTGATCTGGATACGGCCCTGATCCGGCTGATTACAGTAAACCTTGGAATAAACAGAAAGACTAACATTAGCATAGATGTGGCGAGCAGGACGAGGCAGAGGGCTGTGAGAGAGTGGCACGAGGCCAGTGGCGTGAATACTGATGAGCGACACATGTGCGACACACCGGTTTCGTATCTCTCATGGAGGAGCGGAAGCATAAAAGGAGGAGCGATGGCAGTGAAGAGCGAGAGAGGCCAGGTCTGGATTTTATGTTGTGTTTTGTTATATGTTATACTTTCATTTTTTGTTTATTTTATTATTAAAGTATTTGAATGTTCGCCGGTTCCCGCTTCCTCCTTCCCACAACAACGAACTGCGTTACAGTAGATTCCATTCTTCTTATGATGTAACGAGTACATCAGGTGTTATAGGAAGTGTTCCCGGTTTCCGGCTTACCTAATTTATGCAGCCTAAAAATTATTTAACAGATTTGAATAATAGGAATGTATAATGTTCTATGTGTATGCCAGGTTAAAGAGATGTGTTTTTAGTCTTGATTTAAACTGACAGAGTCTGCTTCCCAGACAATGTTCAGTAATCAGACTGTTCCAGAGTTTACATTTAAGCGTCTTACAAATTAGGAGCGGGTCATCGTGAAGAGGCAAAAACTATGCAAGAAGTGCTCAAAATACAAAGTGCAGGCATTGCTTAAGAGTTTAGATGCTAAATGGGAAAAAGATCTACCACCAGCAGTCGATTTTAATATTCTAGGTATTATCAACTGGCCAGAATTTTGAGATCACAATAGACGTGATGGATTATAATGAGCTAAACTACATAAAATGTATATGATGTTTAATAGGGAGCCAATGCAGTGTTGAAAGAACCGGTCAAATATGGTCATACTTCCAGGTTCTAGTAAGAACTCTAGCTGCTGCGTTTTGGACCAGCTGTAGTATGTTTAATATGCATGCAGGGCAACCACCAATTAGAGCATTACAATAATTTAGCATAACTAACTGTTCCGCATTTTTCATTAAAAGCATATGTCGTAATTTAGATATAATTTTAAGATGGAAGATGCGGTTTTACAGATGCTAGAAACGTGGCTTACAAATGAAAGATTGGTATCAAAGAGCACACCCCCAGGTTCCTAACCAGGCTTGGGAGGGTTACTTTAAAAATGTATTCCGTTACAGTTACAAATTACTTCATGAAAAAAGTATTCAGTAACGTAATCCAAGTACCACAATATTAAAGTAATGTAATCTGATTACTTTTGGATTACTTCAAGGTCACATATATAAATAAAGTCAAGCAAGAAGAAATATAATTTTTTTGAAAACCTTTTCTTTATTAAGAATTTGGTCCGGTGTAAAATATTTGCAAAATATAAACTATTTAAGAAAATGTCATATAGCTGTAAGTTGTTTTAGCTATGTTGTAGCTAAAAACCTATTAAAACTAAGCAATCATGTCTCATTTCCACAACTTGGGAACACACAGCCCTGAATATTTATGTATAAACTGACTAAACTTGGGGCGTTAGCAGTGGGAGTTCCCCTACATTACCTAGGCAGCGAACATTCCGTTAAGTGAGAAGAGATTAAGAAAGGACATTTTGGTACAACCATGTTGTTTGCATTTTCTTCTTTGAAAACAAAAATGTCAGCGGAATTTCCATGAATTGAAAGCGTTTTTGTCCCGCGGGCAACGTTTCTACTGGCAGCAGTGATTCATTCAGCATCTGAGGAGATTGTAGACAGCTGTTATTTGCGCATGCACCAGCGGGTGGCACACGTGAGTCATTACTGTCAACAGAACCAGGAACTACTGTATAATCAAGCAGCGCTTAATATAGTGTTATTATGCCAAAATACTGATTTATTAAGTTTTAAATTAAACCATTGTAATCCTGAAAGTATTCCCCCTTTTTTCAAAATGTAACTATAATCTGATTACTACGTTTTTTGACGTAACTGTAACGAATTACAGTTACTGGATTTTTGTATCCTGATTACATAACGCCGTTACATGTATTCCGTTACTCCCCAACCCTGTTCCTAACCGACGATGAAGACTTTGACAGAGCAGCCATCAATTGTTAGATAGTATTCTAGGTTAGTACGTGCAGAGGTTTTTGGTTCAAACATTTGAAAAACTGTTTTTTTCTGAATTAAATAGTAGGAAATTACTAGTCATCCAAATTTTTATATCAGCTATGCATTCCGTTAATTTTGTGAATTAGGTTTCGTCTGGGTGCGAAGAAATATAGAGCTGAGTATCATCGGCATAACAGTGAAAACTAATCCAATGCTTCCTAATGAAATCTCCCAAGGGTAGCATGTACAGAGTGAACAGCAACAGTCCTAGTACTGAGCCTTGTGGTACTCCATACTGAACTTGTGATCGATATGACATCTCTTCGTTTACTACTACAAGCTGATAACAGTCAGATAAGTATGATTTAAACCATGCTAATGCAATTCCACTAATCCCAACATAATTTTTGGGTCTATTCAAAAGAATGTTGTGGTCGATAGTGTCAAATGCAGCACTAAGATCGAGTAACACTAATAGAGAGATACAACCACGATCGGATGATAAGAGCAAATCATTTGTAACTCTAATGACAGCTGTCTCAGTACTATGATACGGTCTAAATCCTGACTGGAAATCCTTGCAGATTCAGTTTAAAAAATAAAAAAAGAACATAGTTGTGAGGACACTACCCTTTTCTAGTATCTTTGACAAAAAGGGTAGATTTGAGATCGGCCTGTAATTGACTAATTCTCTAGGATCAAGTTGTGTTTTTTAAATAAGAGGTTTAATAAAAGTTTTTAGTATCCTAGTGACAAAGATGAATTAATGATATTAAGAAGAGGATCTTTGAGTTTAGACAATTCTTCCTCTCCTATTGCAACGAATGAATGGAATTTTTCTTCTGGGACACAATGCACTTTTCCTTTCAGACGTGGCTCGTTTTTATAACTGTAATCTCATTTAACCCTCTGAGCCCGAAGAACGCAGCGGCAATTTTTCCCCATGACAGCTTAAACGATGTAAAATACTCTGCCATTTTTGGCCATACATATAAGTCTTATACATCTTTATAAACTAAAAAGGGTCTTCTTTTATTTGTGTACACTAACAATAACAACAAATGTGTTTTTGTAAAATAAAGAAAATAAACAGGGTGCACGCTACACATACTACATACACTACAATTTAAGGAAAACAAATATATTGATCTGAAATATAGCACATTCATTTTAAATTCATTTAGGTTCAATAACCAAACATACAATCTTAATTTAATTTAACCCTCTGTGGTCTAAGGTGTTTTTGTGGTCCTTGAGATGTTTTGACATGCCCTGACATTTGTGCTTTTTACAGTTGTTTATAAACATATTAATGGCAAAGGTGTCATTACACTCCATTTAGTACAAACAGGGCTACCATAATATGTGAGCAACCTGTTTGTACTTTTGAGGGAATAATGTTTATGCATGGTTATAAAAAAAAAAAAAAAAGAAGAAAGTTTCTGAAATAAGGCCACTGAACACATACTAAATATGTGTCCACAAGACTTTTGACTAATGGATGTTGTTGCCTAGAGTTTTTGCTTCAAAATGATCTGACAATCATCCTGCCTAATCATTCACATAAAACAATACATTGATTTAAATTTTGCAAGACACTTTTTGTTTGGAAAGCCAAAAGCTTATTTGATGTGGCAATAGTCTATTTTACAGTAAAATTTTATGGGCCCTATCTTGCACCCAGCGCAAGTGACTTTGTACACCGACGCATGTATCATTCCTATTTTGCACCCGCGCAAAGCGGACTTTTCCCTCCACAGAAGCACGTCGGTAAGTTAGGAAATACACTTGCGCTCCCGGGGGCGGTTCAGCGCAAAGAGGAGGCGTGTTCCGGCGCAAACGTTCCTTCATGCTATTTTGCAGGTTTAGAAAACAATTGCGCCACTAACCAGGAAAAAATAGTTTAAAGTCAGTTGCGCGTTGCGCATGTTATTCATATGCTATTTTAAGGGCGCATGTTTGGCCATAATCAATGTAGCGTGTGCACAACGCGCATACACTTTGATTCTCTCATCTACACAGAAGCAGCAGTTTTCATTTTTGCAAATCATACATTATTACGATAGATAGATAGATAGATAGATAGATAGATAGATAGATAGATAGATAGATAGATAGATAGATAGACAATTTATTATAAAAGCATACATCTAGCTTACACATTTACCCAAATTATCATATGCCTGTTTAACCGAAGTTAATTTGGGTGGGTTTCTCCATTTCAATGTAACTTATCTCTTTTACGGCCGTGACGAGAGCGTTGCTCTCCTTGGCTGTGAACCGCTCCTGGCGCGCGCCTGGCAAATCCGCCATTACAATAGCAATCCGCTATGGAAAAAGCACGTCTGCTCTTAAAGGGAATGTGAGATGACGCTCTATTGGTTTATATCACGTTACGCCCAAACCACACCTATGAATAATGAAGCTACTTCAGACCAACCCATTTTAGATTTGCGCATGGCGCAAGAGTAATTTATCCCGCCGGGAAAATAGCAACAGCGCCGAGACCCGCCCACAAAGTTACTTGCGCTTTGCGCTTGACACTTGCGTTTCAGATCGTTAAAATAGGGCCCTATATCTATCCAACCCTAGTCAATGAAATGTCTTTCATATTTCGTCTGTAACATCGTTTTTATGATATATTAGGGCATATAAATGTTAATTTGCAGTTTAATATGTTGCTTATACAAAGACATTTTATTTCAACATATTTCAGTCGATTTTTACTCATCTTAGTATAGCAATTAGGGATGGGCATTCGATTAAATTTTCTTAGTCGGGAGAATTAACGATCGACTATCGATTAATCATTAATATTTTTATATTGAAATTCATTATTTCTTTAACTTTTTATAAATTAAAAATGCAATGAAAATACAAAAATACAGTTTGTTTGTCCTCGATGAGATCTTTATTACAAGAAGATCAACTTGTGGCAGTGAAACTGGACGTTCGGTAGACTTGAAGATTCCTGCGGTGCTCTAAACCAGCGGAACCTGCAGCTGCGAGCTGGCGTTCTTAAACAGAGACCCATGGCCACTTCATCCGTTTTCTGTGATCGGATAGCTATCCGGTCGTGAAAAGACCAAATCTAAATGCCCTCCGAAACGCATTCGAGACAGACTTAAATCCGATCGCTCAAACCACTTCAGGAGGAGATCTGAGACGCATTCCAGACGAAACTGGACAAGAGTAAATGCATCTGGTTGTTGAAACCACATATGTAAATTTGACTTATCCCAAAAATGATAAGAAATAAACGTGTGAGAGCGTGTTATAGGCCAGTGGTTTTCAAACCCTGGGTCGCGACCCTCGGGTGGGTCGCGAGACTTAAAAAATGGGTCGCCAGGATGGTTTAAGGAAAATATAATTAAATTAAAAAACAAAATTTGTT
This sequence comes from Leuciscus idus, assembly GCA_021554675.1. Classification (NCBI taxonomy): domain Eukaryota; kingdom Metazoa; phylum Chordata; class Actinopteri; order Cypriniformes; family Leuciscidae; genus Leuciscus; species Leuciscus idus. The sequence goes on from CM038624.1 coordinate 13,572,736, forward strand.
TTCATAAAATCATAGTCTATAGGCCTATATAAAAGAAACACGCGAAATATGGCTATTTAAACAACTGAGTTTGGTCCATTTCTGTGAGGCGCGGCACCTAACAAACAAGTTGACGGAAAGAAAACCGAGACGGCACGCGATGTTCCCGGACGCGGACGCGCGCGCATCGATATAGGCTCCGTCCTCCTCCTCCGTGGTATCGCGGTTGCGGCACAGGCGATGAAACGTCAGAAACAACAACAGGTGACTAAGCTATCGTTATATGATCCCGCTCTTATTCATGCAAATGCTTTTAAACCATTCATGCGCGACGAGACAAAAGAGAACGCGCTGTCATTAAATGTCCTCCTGACACACACACATACACACGACCCACAGATAGACGCGCGCCAGTATCAAGTTCTCTTTCGCGCTAGAACGAACAACACACATGTATGCCAAAATGTTCGTTTTGTCGAGTATCCTCACAAGAACAGTCTTAAATGAGTTAAATAAAATCTTAAATGAAAGTAAAGAGTAGTGAGAGAATGGGATGCGTGAGATCGTCAGCTGTGGCTGGTCCTAAAGTGGCAGCAGCTAATTCTCGGAGAAAATTATTAACAGCTCTTGACTAAAGAATGCGTGTAGCTTTAATACGGATTTCTCTATATTTAGTTTATAATTTATGCAGTGCGGAATGTTTTGATAACCTTATCCAATTTCTGTATATTTCATATCTGTTAGACAGGAAAGGCACAGGTAAATATGACATTTATAATGGGTTTATGTAAGGTTTGTTTTAAGTTCACTTAAATTAAAAGTTTTTATATTTTTTGAAGCCTAATAAATATTTAAAATTTGGGGGGATAATCATTTTCATTTTTTCTTAGAAGCCTATAATAAATAATAGTTAAGCATCCAAATAAATCGCGAATATGGAAAAAAAAATGTATTCGAATGAGAGAGTTAGGTGAGCCCAACGAAATTATTTCGTTTTGGCTTGTTTATAGATATTTTTTCATTCTTGTTCTGTTCTGAATATCATTAAATTTAAAGGATTTGTTGTGGAATATTTTTAGTGAATTTTTTAAGCATACATCAAACGATAGTAGGCTATATTAATTGGTTAAAATTCTTACAATGGGGTTAACCGGTTAATTAGCATGCCTGTAGCTTTAGCTAGATCAAAAGAGTGCAGAATCAACTTTGCGTTGCGATCGCGTCACGGATAAGCCACTGCACGTGCATCATCAAAAGCGGTTGCTAAGAAAAGGCTTAAGAATAGGCCTATATAGGCCTATGGGTCGCGTCAAAAAAAAAAAAAAAAAAAAGGGTCGCTCTTGAAAAAGTTTGAAAACCACTGTTATAGGCTATATGTCATGTTATATCCAGATATGACGACGCTACTTCAACACGCATCACCACAGATGAGCATCTATTCATCAAGCCAACGTGCAAACTATCGCAAATCAAAGTGAAAGTCATTCATCAACACACAATCATCTTCATTAAAAGTAAAGAACCGAAATGATCTTACCAGGGCTGTTGCCGCAATATCTTGTTGCGGTCTTTGATTTAGAAATTTTCGCTGATGATCAATAAAATGCAGCTCATATCAGTTGCTTTCGATGACGTGCAACAATTTAAATATGCATATAGCGCGGGAATTCAAGATCGGATTTATATCCGTTTTGCAAAAACACATTTATGTGACCAGGTGTAAATGGAATCGTTTTGATAAATCAGATAGCTCTCCGATCTGAGAAAACGGATGAAGTTCCCATAGAACTTTTGCACCAGTCTACTGATTTCTGTTGAGAAAGATAAGCATGTTGACATGATCTGGGATCAGACGGACCGCAACCTGGTGACAGCCAGTCCAGCCGCCGAAAACACCCGCTCTGAGGGGACTGACGTTGCCGGGATGCGCAGGTACCTCCGCGCTAAAATTAATTCCATTGCTTCAAGACTCACACTACGCAACGCAACCTGCATTAGTTTAATCGATAACAAATAAACGTGATCGACGAAATTCTTAACGATCAATTATCGATCGTCGATTAATCATGCCCATCCCTAATAGCAATATAGTTTGGTAAAAGCTAAACTAGTAAATGTGTTCATGTAAAAATACTAATGTAAGTGCGAGTGTGATGTGCAGTTCATTTATTCATTCACACACAGAAACGCGTTTCATATTTAAACAGTATTTTGCGGTTTACAGACACTATTCCACATTGTGATTAGAACAAAGCACTTAAGAATAAAGAACTTACTATTCACAGTCCCCAGCTGGATCCGTTGCTGCTCGAAGTGAAACTAAACAAGCACTTCTGAGGTAAATTTTCCAGGATTATTATTAATAGTATTATTCCTCACAGCGTCGCAAGACGACGTAAAAGTACATGAATCGGACTAAACTTGATGAGTTTTATAGAGTTGATGTGGGCATACACAAGTTTGCATGGATTGCCTCAGATCATTTGCGTTTGAATGGCACGTGCTCTCCGTGGGCGTCTTCACATTAGCAGATAATGAGCTGAAATGAGAATAACTGACATCTCTCTCTTTTAATACAGATTACATAAACAGAGAATATTTGTTTTCATTTTGAATTAGATCATTTAAAAGTACACACTTAAATGATTATAAAGATATATAGCTCATGCCTGGGTGAATAGTATTCGCTGAGTTTTAAGTTTAGAGACGTGCTCCAGAAAAAAAGTTCACGGAGATGGAGAAGCAGAAAGCACACCCTGTTTATTTTCTTTAACCCTCTGGGGTCTGGGCTGTTTTTGGGGCCCTTGAGATGTTCTGACATGCCCTGACATTTGTGCTTTTTTTAGTTGCATATAAAAATATTAATGGCAAAGGTGTAAATTCACTCTATATAGCACAAACAGGGCTACCATAATATGTGAGCCATGTGTATGTACATGTTTTCATTTTTGAGAGAATAATGTTTATGCGTGGTTATTGAAAAAACTAAAAACTAAAATTTCTGAAATAAGGCCACAAAACACAGTAAATATGTGTCAATAAGACTTTTGACTAATGGATGTCCTCGCCTAGAGTTTTTTCTTCAAAATTATGTGAAAATAGTCTTGCTTTATCGTTCACATAAAACAGGTTTTGCTTGGAAAGCCAATATGCGAGGGGGGCGTGAACGAGGAGTGGTTTACACCTTAGAATACAATGTCCCACCCACTCTGCATAATGATGAGCCATTCACTCAGGTGTGAAACTGACTGAGCCACAATGCAAGGACAAAAGATATATTTAGAAGAAGACTTATATTGACCATTTAAGATTTTGCTTACATCTATCTGTTTTGCTATTTTATTAAAAAGGTTACAATTACAACAATAATTACAATTTCAACAATATTTCAAGTGTACTCTTTCTTTGTAAAAAAAAAAGATTATAGGCCTACATTTTATCTATGTATTCATTAGTTTGAATATAGTCAACATTGGAACAGCTAACATCTTAATTGATGACTTTATTTTTGACAAAAATAGATATAGAAATTGCTAAACAAAAGCTTATTTGACGTGGCAGTATATTCTACAGTAAAAACTGTACCCAAATCTAGTCAACAAGATGTTGTCTTTCATATTTCACCTGACTGTAACGTTGTTTTCATGAAATATTAGGGCATATTGTTAATTTGCAGTTTAATACGTTGCTTATACAAATAGCCTACATTTTATTTCAACATATTTCAGTCGAATTTTCCTTTCCTCAGTATAGCAATACAGTTTGCTAAAACATCATCATTCATTCACACACGCAATTTAAATTTAACTTCTGGCAAAGATGAAGTTGACGATAGGCTATTGACTCGCGATCTTCGCAGTAGGCTAGTGAACGCACCGGAGAAATGCACATTTATTAGGCTACATAGTTTTTTGTTTTGGATGGTTTTGTTTAGAACCAGCTTTCTGTAAATATATTTCACATTTTTTAGACATGTGAGGCGAGTAGGCTACGGTCTGGTTAATGATGATCTCCAGTTCAAGCACCTTATGTTGTGATTGCTATAGCCTATATTTACTTTAAATCCAGGAAATTTGTTAATGAAAAAATTATTAAAATTAAGATACAATTGATACAAAACGAAATTCGTTTTAAAGAAAGGATTTGTAGTTTCTGTTTTGAGGTCTCTGTGAAAGTTTGAAAGTCTTTTAGTGGCTTTCAGAGCGCTCGCGTCCATAATGGAGAACTGTCACGTAATATTGTTTTTTCCTCATAAATGCGAACACGAAAAATAAAAGACAAAAGACTTTTAAGTAAAACTTACTCCGAAATTGTGTCCTCGGCGGAATTCGCTCTTCAAAATGCTGCCGTTTGTAGTCTGAGTTACAATCTTCCTCTGAGGAAACAACTTCCTCGCTGTCCAGAATCATCTGAAGGGCGTCTTTACTGGAGAAGCGTGCCATACTCAAAACGCGATGAACTATCAGTAAGTCTGATGAAGAAACTGTGTTTTTATGGCATTGATCGGGGGGCGTATGCGATGCATACTAGATCACCTAAACTATTTACCATTTGAATAGCGCCGGGGGCGGGGCGGCCTCAACTCATTATAGAGATAATGAGGCAGAAGGAAAAACGGTACCTCTCCTTGCTTTCAAACGGATTACATGAGTTGAAAACATTTGTTTTTTATATAAATTACTTCATTTAAAAGAAGAGATTTCAAGCTTCATAAAGACATATCTCACGTGTCTGTGTGAGAAGTATTCGGTGAGTTATTGTTCATTTTCGGACGCGTTTCAGAATGGACTACACTGACAGAGAGAAGGCAGAACTCGCTTCGTGTTTATTTTTCTTTATTTGGCGAAAAGCTCAACACTTTGTTTTTATTATGAGTATACACAAAAATAATACACATTTAACAGAATCGATTGATGTACGAAACTCCTATGAAAAATCAAAGTCAACAGAGTATTTATGAGTTTATTTTACACTGATAAAAAAAAAGCGAGCTGGTATCGCCGGCGATACCGTAGACCTCAGGGGGTTAATTTACAAAAGCACAATGTTTTGTTTCGATTGTAAGTGGACACATGAAAAAGTATACATTTTACAGTTTATTTTTTCATATTTCTTAAGTCTGTATGACCATAAATGACGGAAGTCTATTTTGCTGCTATGTGAACAAAAATCGGGAAAACGCGCCGGAGTGGGAGGGGGAGGGGGAGGACAGACATAGGGAGAAAGAGACAGAGAAAACTGTTAAAAGCAATACAAAATATTTATCCAACCGCATTTATACATAGTATAAAACACTAGATGGCACAATAGACCTATTTTTAATAAACTCTTTCTGTTTACTTTTTTGACATTACTTTAATCCTTGCTATTGCAAAACTATTTGAGATATTTAATATCCGTTCACAATTTAGCATCTTCAATGTATTTTTGCATTGCCTGCATTGTAGTCTCCTCTGTAAAATGTGCAGCACACAGATACATTTTGGGGTTTTAATGTTCAGGAACAGTGTTTTCTAAGTTTGTCTGCCTTAAGGTAGGGACACACCAAACTGACGTCAAAGAACTAGCGCTGATGAAAGCCGACTGTGGCGTCGCCTCAAGTCGCCTGCATAGGGGCAAAAAAAGTTGCACGTTAACACACAGACAGACTACAGGCGACGGCCAACTAGCGTGTACATTCTGCACTTGCGTGAGAGGACATAACTCTCCCATACCAGCAGGTGGCAGTAGTCTGTATTCGGCATTTAAAAGGGAAACCGGAAGAGCTAGAACTGTGTATGTACAAAGCAAGCAGCAATCACGGTGATTAGCTGGACTTCGACGTCTTGATTCCACAAAGCCATGTTATTAAAATAATCCTCTGGTCAAATGAGATGACAAGTGACAAGTGAGTGAGTTCCCTCTTTACTCAGTCGTTTGTTTGCTTTCATCAGTTAAATTTTTTTTTCTCGCACGCTCATCTCTCCGACGAGCTCCACAGCCGATTCAACATGTAGAATCGGCTGAAAAACAGCTGACGGCATCCGACTAGAGCCAACGGTGCAGAACACATAGAGAAAACTAAAGCCGACCGACGCTCAAAAACCACCCGACAATGACCGGAAGAAAAACAGTGTCTCTTCGACATGGCAACAAAACTGTAGTAAAGTAGTTACTACTGAGCAGGAGACTTCCTGCTCAGCTCAGCTACCGTTCGGGCGCTCTTGCTTACTGCTCCGCGCTTTGCTCTATCGCTTTTATATTTTATCTTCTATATTTTTATATTTTAGCTCCTTTTATCACCTAATTTTAACTTCAGCAAATCAGCACAGTGCTCAAACGACAAAGTTTGGATTACCACAAAAACGCAGAATTCTTCTACCCGACCAGCTTACATTCCGGGGAAAGAAAAACACAACTGCCTACAAGGATAAGAGAGAAAATGCCTCTTCTGGAATCTACTTGCTGCACTAACTGCCACAGACTTTTACAAAGGATTGCAGTTCTTGAAACAAAGTTATTTACGGGAACACCAAACCAGACGGAACACACAACAGAGCTTCGTCATGGACACCCTCAGCATATAGCCGGTGAGTCCCATGAAACTAGTGCTCCTCGACAGGTAGAGAAACAAGCCGATCGACTTACAAATCGATGGCACAAACAGGGAGCGAGACCCAAAGGCACTCGAGACATCAGATTGTCACGAGCCCCACATATTACCGCAGTAGCATCCTCTACCCCAGATACAGCTCTGACAAGGACTGCAAACACTGGTCTCCAACCAACACCTATACATCTTGAGAACAGATTTGAAGTACTAATGAATGTAAATGAGGAATCCCCAAACATGATGAATATGATCGAACACAGACTGTATCAGCCAGTAGCTAACACTGATGCTAACTGGCGCTCAAGGTCGAGCAGACAGCGGCACTCAGCTCAGAGCACAGCCGAGCCCAGGACTCTAATAGTGGGGGACTCCATAATCAGAAACATTAGCAGCAGGGATACAACTACATGCTGCCTTCCACAAGCTACAACTTCTGATATAAACAGGGAACTTCAAAACATTCTGATGAAACATAAGACTGCAAATCGACTCATAATTCATGTGGGGAAGAATGATATTCATAAAGAGCAGTCAGAACTCCTTAAGAAGGATTTCAATGAACTTTTTGAAACACTTAAAAGACTGAAAGTTCAAACATTCATCAGTGGACCACTCCCAGCAAGAGGAACAAACAGGTTTTCACGGCTGCTTGGGATTAATACATGGCTGCAAAAAACCTGCAATATAAAAGGAGTAAACTTCATTGACAACTTCAATCTTTTCTGGAGTCAGAGACAACTATTTCATCGGGATGGCCATCACCCAAACAAACTTGGTTCAAGAGTGTTAAAGGACAATATCGACTTCTCCCTCAATCATCCTTCTGCAGTGTGTGTCAATCTGAACGAGACACACACACCTGGAAACAGTATGAATGACCACAGGACTTCACTTCAGAATGGACATGATGTTGACATATCACACAAGGACAATGATAACACCACTGAGCCACAACAACCTCTGCTCACGGACACAATCTCAGCTGAGCCCTGCCCACAGAGCTCACCACAGACAGACATATTAGAACTGCTCCAAGATTCAGCACCCAAGGACGACTTCCTGGAAAACAGCCAGGGAAGCCAGGACAGCATATCCCAGCCTCCGATAACACCTGAGCAACAGCCCCTTTCACCAGATACTTTCTCACTCTCGCCAGCAACTCCACTTTTGTGCTTCTCACAGAAAATGGAAGAACTGATGCATGCTGGAACCAGACTATCCCACTCTTTTGCTGCAAGCCCCCAGATACCAACCAAAAAACGTCAGGCACCTCAAACACCGAAGCCTGCGCGCCGAGCTCGCCCTCCCCCTCCTGTGAGAGCTCTTCGGCCTCTTCGGCCAAAACGCCAGGGCCCACACCCTCCTCCATCTGCTCGAGGTGAACCAAAAACAACTGATACCAGCTCTCAGTGATATGTTTTGGGTTCCTGCTATGATAACAGTAATTTTCTCAAATGTTTACAGAACAAGCGGGAACCCAGTGTGCCTGTATCTTTCTCTATTGCTGTTCTATTACAAGATAGAAAGTCTAAGGCCTTCAATAGCCGTACAGCAAACCCAACTAATCTGGTGCCTATTACATGTCAAACTAAGATTGCTCTGGGGACAAAAAGTAAGACTGTTAAGTTAGCACTTTTAAACATTCGCTCACTTAAAAATAAATCACTTCTAGTCAACGACTTAATAACCACAAACAACCTGGACTTTATGTTTCTAAATGAAACCTGGCTAGAAGACAGCTGCAGTGCAACAATCCTCAATGAAACAGCCCCTCCTAACTTTACTTTTATGAGTGTCTGCAGAGCTGTTAAGAGAGGTGGGGGTCTAGCTGCTCTTTTTAAAGATATCTATCAATGTAAGCAAATATCATTTGGGAATTACCCGTCTTTCGAATATCTGGGTACTGTGTTAAAAGGTGCTCCTCGCATTTTACTTATCATTATTTACAGGCCTCCAAAATATTCTCCAGCCTTTGCTGAGGACTTTACAGAACTGTTATCAACAATTACCTCAGAGTTTGACTGTTTTGCCATTGCTGGAGATTTTAACATTCACATAGATAATGCAGAAAACAATATGGCAAAAGAAATCAAAACTGTTTTAAAAACTTTTGATCTGACTCAGCATGTACATGGACCCACACACAATCATGGACACACTCTAGATTTACTTATCAGTAAGGGTCTAAACATTTCATCGATTGTTATTAAGGATGTAGCACTGTCTGATCATTTCTGTATTTTCTTTGATATATTGATCTCTCCTGCCACTGAAGCTAGATCTGTGTCTGTCAAGAAGAGATGCTTAAATGAGAACACTAGTGTACTATTTATGAAGGCTATATCTTTAACACCAAGCATATCTGCTGACTCTGTTGATTTTCTCCTTGATTCTTTTAACTCAAAAGTTAAAAATATAATTGATGATATTGCTCCTGTTAAAGTCAGGAAGAAGAGTGGCAGACAAAAAGCACCTTGGAGAAACTCAACAGCAGTGCAACATATGAAAAGACAATGCAGAAAAGCAGAGCGCATGTGGCGGAAGACAAAACTTGTAGTCCATTATAACATCTACAAAGACAGCCTGCATGCTTTCAATATGGAACTAGGCAAAGCTAGACAGACTTTCTTCTCAAATGTTATAAACAGCAATTTAAACAACACACGCACTCTTTTTGCTACTGTAGAGAGACTGACAAACCCCCCAAGCCAGATTCCTAGTGAAATGCTCTCAAACAGCAAGTGCGCAGTGAGTTTGCTTCTTTCTTCTCTGAGAAAATCAATAATATCAGAAAGGTGATCAGCACATCCTTGAGTTGCACTGAGGTCAGACAGATCAGACCACCTGAGAAAGTAGTAACTATGTCTGACTTCAAAGAAATTGATGGCAAAACTTTGGAAGAAACCGTACAACACCTTAAAACATCAACATGCGCCCTTGACACACTTCCCACATCTTTTTTCAAAAGTGTGCTAAACAGTTTAGAAGCAGATCTTCTAGAAGTGGTAAATGCCTCACTTCTCTCTGGGAGTTTTCCAAACTCCCTGAAAACTGCAGTTGTCAAGCCCCTCCTGAAAAAGAGCAATCTGGATAAGACCATATTAAGCAACTATAGACCGATCTCAAATCTTCCTTTCATAGGCAAGCTCATTGAAAAAGTTATCTTCAATCAGCTGAACAAATTCTTAAGCTCGAATGGATACTTTGACAATTTTCAATCTGGTTTCCGACCGCACCACAGCACAGAGACAGCGCTCATAAAGATAATAAACGATATTCGCTTAAATACTGATTCAGGAAAATTATCAGTGCTGGTATTACTCGACCTCAGTGCTGCATTTGACACTGTCGATCATAACATACTTCTTGACAGGCTGGAAAACTGGGTGGGGCTTTCTGGGATAGTCCTAAAATGGTTCAGGTCATACTTAGATGGGAGAGGTTATTATGTTAGTATAGGAGACCATAAGTCTGAGTGGACATCCATGACATGCGGAGTCCCTCAAGGCTCAATCCTTGCACCACTCCTGTTCAACCTGTATATGCTCCCAATGAGCCAAATAATGAGAAATAACCAAATTGCTTACCACAGCTATGCAGACGACACACAGCTGTACTTAGCCCTATCGCCTAATGATTACAGCCCCATTGACTCCTTGTGCCGATGCATTGACGAAGTCAACAGTTGGATGTGTCAAAACTTTCTTCAATTAAACAAAGACAAAACTGAAGTTATTGCGTTTGGAAACAAAGATGAAGTTCTCAAAGTGAACGCATACCTTCACTCTAGGGGTCAAACAACTAAACATCAAGTCAGGAATCTTGGTGTGACACTAGAGTCAGACCTTAGTTTCAGTAGTCATGTCAAAGCAATAACTAAATCAGCATACTATCATCTGAAAAATATTGCAAGAATTAGATGCTTTGTTTCCAGACAAGACTTAGAGAAACTTGTGCATGCTTTCATCACCAGCAGGGTGGATTATTGTAATGGACTCCTCACTGGCCTTCCCAAAAAGACCATAAGACAGTTGCAGCTCATACAGAACGCTGCCGCCAGGATTCTGAGCAGAACCAGAAAATATGAACATATCACACCAGTCCTCAGGTCTTTACACTGGCTCCCAGTTAGATTTAGGATTGATTTTAAAGTATTATTACTGGTATATAAATCATTCAATGGCCTAGGACCTCAATACATTGCAGATATGCTCACTGAATATAAACCCAACAGATCACTCAGATCATTAGGATCATATCAGCTAGAAATACCAAGGGTTCACTCTAAACATGGTGAGTCTGCTTTTAGCTATTATGCCAGCCACAGCTTGAACCAGCTTCCAAAAGAGATCAGATGTGCTCCTACAGTAGTCACATTCAAATCCAGACTCAAAACACTTCTGTTTAGCTGTGCATTTACTGAATGAGCACTGTGCCACTGTTCGTCCGACTGTTTTTACTGTACTGTATTTTATTCTATTTTTCTAAACTGTTTTAATTATTCTTATTTCTTTTAATTATTTTAATTTCTCCTATGTCAGCAGGGCATTTAGCCCGAAACTGTAAATGCCCACTCAGAAGGTGATAATGTGAAAGTGACGTGTATTAATGTGGGTCTGAAAGTAGAACAGTATTTAAATGACGATATTAAAGTTTTCGTCTGAGAAAGAATGTGAACGCAGTGCTAAAGAAAGTGAAAAGAACGTGTGAGTAAATGAGGGAGAAAAGAAAGTTAAAGGAAAGTTGATAGATGGAAGTCGTAAGAAGATTGAAGGTTAAAAGAAGGTTGAAAGATTTAAGTCTTAAGGGAATCCTTTGAAGGAAAGATCTATAATAATATTCTTTTATTTTTTATTTTTTAAAAGTACTGTATTTTATTTTATTTTTCTAAACTGTTTTAATTATTCTTATTTCTTTTAATTATTTTAATTTCTTCTATGTAAAGCACTTTGAATTGCCATTGTGTATGAAATGTGCTATATAAATAAACTTGCCTTGCCTTGCCTTGCCTATTCTTTGTTCTCTTACGAGAGGTTCTCTCGTACTGCGTAAGTCTTACGCTAGGGGAAAATCTCTTTTCCGTGAGATACTGAAGCCAAAAAATTATCCTTAATTTTGAAATAATGTAAAACGCGTTGCGGCAGCATGCAGACACAGGCGAGACGGCTCGCGCACCTATTGGCTGCCCTGCGGCAACTGCAGCAGCCTATTGATAAGGCCCACTCGTGACGTCAGGTCCAATGGGGGCGCTTCGCGCCCAATATATCCTTTTCTTGCATAGTGTGTGTTCGCCGCCGCGACTCACACTCCTTCACAAAAAGAGCAGAGCGTCTTTTTCAAGATGCCTCGATCCTTCTGTGGCTCATGCCGAGCCCCACTCAGCGACGGGGACCGCCATGTCGTTTGCGTTTCCTGCCTGGGTGAAGGACATGCAGCTCTCGCGCTCACCGACGGCGGATGCCCTCACTGCGAGCTACTGCCTATGGCGTCTCTGAGGACTCGCCTGGCATGTTTCCACGAGACTGCACTCCCCGCTGTGATGCCGCGCCGTAAAAAGCGCCGTGCTCAGCGGGTCCCTGAGCCTCCTCCCACCGAAAAAAGCTTGCCAGTTCGCCCGCCAGCTTCGCCGCCGGCTTCGCCCGAATCTCTCACCCCCGGACAGTGGCCGCCGCTTCCGCTGGTGACGACGAAGAAGCGGCAGTTATCGAGGAGCACAGCTGCTCTATCCTGGCGTCAGGCAGTGAGGATTGGTCGAGCTCTGCGGACCTCGGCCCTTCTTCTGCCCGCGAGCCGTCAGGAAAATATTGAAGCTGAGCTGACGCGTCTGCTCACACAGGCCACAGAGAGCCTCGGCCTCGAGTGGTCAGCGCCCGACGAGCCTGCACGCAACCAGCTGGACGGTTGCTTCCTGCAGGGGGGCCGCATTTCGACGCCTTCAAGACCCGCCCCGTTTCTTCCTGAGCTTCACGAAGAACTCGCAAAGTCTTGGAGCGCCCCCTTCTCGGCCAGGATGCGTACTTCTGCCTCAGCAGCATTCTCCGTGGTGGACGGTGCTAAAGGCAGAGGATACCTTTCTCTTCCTCTGGTGGAAGAAGCAGTAGAAGCCCATCTTTGCCCGCCCTCTGCTGGACGGCGCGCTAAGACGGCGCTGCCATCTAAAGCCTGCCGCACGACGTCAGCCCTGCACAGTCGCGCTTATACCGCCGCTGGACAGGCTGCATCAGCGTTGCACACTATGGCCACCCTCCAGATCTTCCAGGCCGACCTTCTCCGAAAACTGGACGAGGAAGGCGTGGAAGCTATCAGCATGCCGGATCTGAGAAGTGCTACCGATCTCACACTCCGCGCTACAAAATCCGCTGTACAGGCCATAGGGCGGAACATGGCCTCTCTCTCCGTTGCTGAGAGACACCTTTGGTTGACGCTCTCTGAGATGCCGGACTCGGAGCGCGCTGCGTTCCTCGACGCCCCCATCTCTTCTCCTGGCCTCTTTGGATCGTCCGTCAAGGATTTCGCGGACAGATTCGCCGAGGTACAGAAGACGTCGCAGGCCATGAAGCACTTTCTACCGAAGCGCTCTAGCTCCGCAGCAAGCCGCTCCAAACAGCCGTCTGCTCGAAGCTCACAACCACAGCCTCCGCCCCCCGCCGCCGCCTCACAGCGTCGACAAGCCCGGGACCCGAGACCGCGCTCTCGCTCTACCGGCCGCCGCCCCCCTCCGCGTGGGCCCCGGCAAAAGATTGAGATAAAGCCAGAGGCTTCAAAGTCTTCCTAGCCCGCCTAGGAAAGCAACGGTGTCCAAGTCCCGCTGCGGACAGACTTCCACCCAAACTTCTCGCTCATTCAGTTCCAGAAAATGCGACTGTTCCAGTGTATTCTGCAGTAAACAAGTCGGTTACACTGCTCGCTTGCCTGCACACAAACGCCGTTTTTACGGCGACCCAGATAAATCCCTTAAAGAGTGTATTTGCTGGTGTCCCGGCCACGGCCGATGGTGTTATGAGTGTAGTAAAAATGCCCACTGTCCAGTGCCCATTCCTACACGCAGACACAGCCCGCCCCACAGGGCTCGCGCACATAAAATCGACTCATGTCGGTTGCGCACAAAATGTAGTGAACGTGCCCACATCCCAGTGCCCACAAACACTACACACTGCATGTCTCTCGGTTTCTGTAAAAACGAAACCAACACACATACAGTCAGCTCAGGCCGACGGTGTTTTCAGTGCAAATGTGCTCGCTGTCCCGCGCCCACATTCACTCACAGACATGACGAATCCCACGGGTTCCCCCCCGCTCGCCATCTCTCAGCTACCCATCGAGAGAGAATCGAGCGTGGGCGGACCGCCCGCTGTTATCAGCGCGCCCCCGCCTCGAACGCTGCAAATGCGGTGTCTATATTACAGCAGACCGAAGCGCTCCGGGTTAGGGTTAGGGTTAGGGTTAGGTTAGGGTTAGGGTTATGTCGCGGCCAGAGCCCAGATCTCATTCAACCCCTAGCTATCCATGCAGATCCGTGGGCAAAGCTTCCCGGGGTATCAGAATGGGTGCTGAACATTATAGAAAGAGGCTAATCGCTACAGTTCGCTCGACGCCCCCGCCGTTACGCGGCGCGAATCGAGACCCCGGTAGAAAAGGAAGTAGCACATCTACTTCGTGCCGAAATTGCGAAACTGTTGAGCAAAGGGGCCATAGAGCCTTTATCTCAAGCTCAGAGCGAAGGGGGGCTATACAGCAGATATTTTCTGGTACCGAAAAAAGACGGGTGTCTCAGACCCATTCTGGATCTAAGACAGCTGAACAAAGCGCTTTCAAAACACCGGTTCAGAATGCTCACGACCAAGAAAATCCTCTCGCAAATTTGCCAGGGGGACTGGTTTGTGTCAATAGATCTGAAGGACGCGTATTTCCAAATACAAATAGCATCACGTCACAGGCGATTTTTGAGATTCGCCTTCGAGGGCCAGACATATCAATACACAGTCCTACCGTTTGGCCTGTCCCTAGCACCCCGTACTTTCACAATGTGCATGGTACTTGTACCCCGTACTTTCCCCCGTACCCCCGTACTTTAGTACCCCGTACTTTCCCTCGCTCCCCTGAAGCTTCGGGGAATGCGAGTTCTGAACTACTTGGACGATTGGCTGGTTCTAGCTCAGTCACACTCAGAGCTCATAGAACACAGGACCATTTTACTCGAGCATCTCGAGAATCTGGGTCTCGAAGTCAATTGAGCGAAAAGTTCACTGTCTCCCAGTCAGAGAATATCTTTTCTGGGCACAGAACTGGACTCGCTGTCTATGACGGCTCAGCTATCGCCGCAGCGCAGACTGGTTATTCAGCGCATGACGGAAACCTTCCGCCGCGGCGCTATAGTCCCGCTCAAAAAGTTTCAGAGGATGCTGGGTCTCATGGCCGCAGCATCAGCAGTTCTTCAGCTGGGTCTGCTTCGCATGCGCCCGCTGCAGTTCTGGCTAAAAGCGTGAGTACCGCGCCGAGCGTGGACTTCTGATCTTTTTCGCCTCAAGGTCGATCAGAAATGCATCTCAGCACTGAAACCTTGGAGAGCGACCGACTGGTACCAGTCAGGTGTAAGCCTGGGGACTTCCTCGAGTGTGAAGGTGGTGTCTACGGACGCCTCCACCTCGGGATGGGGAGCGCTGCTCAAGGGCAGACCGTTCTTCGGCCAGTGGTCAGAACGGGAAAAGCTTCTCCACATAAACTGCCTGGAAATGTTGGCAGTCGACAACGCGCTGAGGCGCTTTCGTCCCCAGATATCAGGACACCACGTCTTGGTCCGCTCGGACAACATGTCAGTGGTGGCCTACATAAATCGCCAGGGAGGCATCACATCTCGAAACCTTTACAGGTTGACAGAACACCTCCTGGTATGGGCTCAGCACAATCTGCGCTCGCTCAGAGCAGCGCATGTGCCTGGCCACCTGAACGTGGGACCAGACAGACTGTCCAGGAACAATGTTCCAGCAGGGGAATGGTCTCTACACCCGCAGACAGTCCAACTGCTGTGGTAGACGTTCGGCAGAGTGAAAATAGACCTGTTTGCGTCTCAAGAAAACGCTCACTGCCCGGAGTTTTTCTCCAAGAGCAGGGATGCGCTGGCCCACGTCTGGCCCCGCTGCCCGCTCTATGCCTTTCCCCCCGTCGCGCTCCTACCTCAGGTGTTAGAGCGGATCAGGGAAAGCGGATGCTCAGTGCTACTAGTGGCTCCGTTCTGGAAGAACCTGGCTTGGTTCCCAGTTCTGATGCAGCTGACGAGCGCTGCCCCATGGCCAAAACCAGTGAGGAGGGACCTCCTCTCTCAGGCCAGGGGCTCGATCTGGCATCCTCGCCCGGAGCTTTGGTCCCTACATGCGTGGGCCATCAACGGGTACCCACTGATCTCCCATGGGAAGTGTTAAACACGATCATGCAGGCTAGAGCCCCCTCGACGAGGAGGCTCTATTCCTCGAAATGGTCTGTGTTCTCTAGCTGGTGCACAGTACGCGGCTTTTCACCCCGAGACTGTGGAGTGACGGAGGTTCTCTTCTTCCTACAAGAGCTACTGGATGAGGGAAGAGCCCCATCCACGCTCAAGGTTTATGTGGCGGCTATAGCAGCTTTTTCTAAACCAACGCTTGGCCAGTCACTTGGAAGGAACGATCTGGTCATTCGCTTCCTTAGAGGAGCTAAGAGGTTAAATCCTCCCAGACCTCCCTCAGTTCCCATATGGGACCTTTCTACGGTCTTGGAGGCCATGAAAGGTGCCCCATTTGAGCCGATCCAATCAATAGATATCAAACACCCGTCTTTCAAGACAGTGTTTCTTCTGGCTCTCGCTTCAGTGAAGCGTATAGGGGACTTACAAGCGCTCTCAGTGAACGCAACATGTATGGAGTTTGGGCCAAATGACTCAAAAGTCATACTCAAACCGAGGCATGGGTACGTTCCTAAATCCCTCAACACACCGTTCAGGGCTCAGGTGATTTCCCTGTCCGCCCTGCCGGTCTCAAACGAGGAAAAGGACGCCAGCTTCCTTTGCCCTGTCAGGGCATTAAGGGCTATTGTGTCTCGCACGTCTGTTTTCAGACAGACAGAGCAGCTCTTTGTTTCATTCGCGCAAAAGGCCTTGCCGTGTCGAAACAGAGCCTATCCAGATGGATAGTCAATGCTATAGCGCTGGCTTATACCTCTAAAGGCTTGCAGTGCCCATTAGGTGTCAGAGCGCACTCCACGAGAGGTATGGCCTCGTCGTGGGCTTGGTCTAGTGGGATTTCCTTGCAAGATATCTGTATGGCGGCAAGCTGGGCCTCCCCGTCTACATTTATAAGGTTTTATAACCTAGAGGTTCCCGCTTTACAGGCTAAGCTGCTTTCGGTCTAATAATTCGGTACTGTCTGCCCCGATGTTTTCGGCCCAGAATACTGAAACTGCTTGAGCAAACGCTCGCTGATGGATCACGCAGCTTTATGGGCAGTGTGTAAGACCCACTATATTCGTCAGTCCAGGCCGGAGTCGCCCTGACTGTATGAAACGTTATCAGTGTAACCGAACTCCTTATAGGATGTTATATTTTACAGGAATGATGCTATTCTAGCCACTCTTTCCTGGACTCTCTGTGAGTCCCTAATGATCATGTACTGTATGAGCCCGGGCACTTGCCCTTGGGACTTTGGTGCTGGATCTTAGCATGCACAGCGTTTTACACTGTGTTCCCCTAGCGTAAGACTTACGCAGTACGAGAGAACCTCTCGTAAGAGAACGTACTCGGTTACTAACGTAACCTCGGTTCTCTCTAGAGAGGGAACGAGTACTGCGTATCTTGCCGTGCCTGCACATGCTCTGGTTCGCTCCGGCGATAAAAAAAAACAGTTAGCTAGCCTCTCGAAGCTATATTTATAGCCCAAGGCCACGCCCGTTTCGGCGGGACGTGACGTATTGGGCGCGAAGCGCCCCCATTGGACCTGACGCCATGAGTGGGCCTTATCGATAGGCTGCTGCAGTTGCCGCAGGGCAGCCAATAGGCACGCGAGCCGTCTCGCCTGTGTCTGCATGCTGCCGCAACGCGTTTTACATTATTTCAAAATTAAGGATAATTTTTTGGCTTCAGTATCTCGCGGAAAAGAGATTTTCCCCTAGCGTAAGACTTACGCAGTACTCGTTCCCTCTCTAGAGAGAACCGAGGTTACGTTAGTAACAGAGTACGTTTTCTTTAGCGCAGCTCAACCATGCCTCGCCCCCTTTTTTTGCATATTCCATGGGATCATTTAAATCAAATCAGTTAAATGATTGTTAGGCTGCATAAACTAGGTCAGCCAGAACCAGGAAACTTCCTATAACACCCGATGTACTTGTTATATCATAAGAAGAATGGCATCTACCCTAATATTAGTCTCTCTCTTTATCCCAGGGTTACCGTAGTCAGCCGGATCCGGGCTTTATCCAGATTAGATGGAGGACATGACCACAACGCAGCCCTGAAGTGTCAGCAGAGATTGTGTCAACCAGACTATCCCCTGTGAAGGTCTTATCGACACGACAGCCAGTGGCATAAATCCTCAACAAAACCCGTCCCATACCGGCATGATGAATCATCCAGATGAACCTGGATTACATTTTTGGAATGTTCCGATCCCAATCTGACTTCTGACCTGTAATGGTGCCTGAATCAAAATTATACACTGTTCATTTGTTGGCCAGAGGAGAACTGGTACCCCAACTAAGCCTGGTTTCTCCCAAGGTTTTTTTTCTCCATTCTGTCACCTAATAGAGTTTGGGTTCCTTGCCACTGTCATCTCTCGCTTGCTTAATACAAGTACACTTAATATTCAACTATATGATCTAACTGCATTGACACCATTGTATGAGACCTGAACTGAGCTGGATGATGACATCACTGTTTTCTCCAGAGCTGCTGTACAGCTTAAACAAACTTTGTTGCATTATTTTCCTGTTATCACTGTAAAGCTGCATTGAAACAATCTGTATTATAAAAGCGCTATATAAATAAAGGTGACTTGACTTGAGGGATATTGTTATTTAACAAGATCTGGAAAAAGCTAATTGTAATCCCAACAATGCATTTGTTGTAGTTTGTGAAAAGTTTTTGTTAGAGAGAATTTAACAATTCCCATTGGAGTGGACTTCAAGCTTTGTAACCTTTCAGATCTTTTTTTTTTTATGGTCAAACAGCAACATTACACACTAACTAAAGCTGAAAAAGTGAAAAAGCAAAATATAGGACCCCTTTAAATTCAAAGAAGCATGCTTGCAGGAATCACCATGATCACGAATGATGCCGCATGAAAAATGTGCACTCGTAAAAGACACAGCTGTATATGTGTAAGTTGACCAACATTTAAAAAATCCTGTGGGAACGGCCACTTTGTGGGCCACGGGGAAAAAAACAGACCATATCAACCATGAAAACCAACAAACAGCAACTTCATTTTGACCTGATTTTATCTAGATTTTCTGGCAGGGACACCAAGTGTCTGGCTATATAATGATGATTATGATAATGACTTTGACCATATAGCAGAGAACACTTCTGCTTCATAAGGTTTCACTAGGGTGCTTTTAAAGCCTCAAATACAGAAATGTCTTTTCTTCATCTCTGTCTGTCTCTTTTTTTCATGTAGAGACTGAGTGGAGCAGCTGTAGGCGGTGGCCTACAGTATTTCGGAGTCGCTCTTCACTCTGCAGGGGATCTGACCTCAGACTCCCTCACTGATGTAGTGGTGGGCTCTAGAGGGGCAGTTACAGTACTAAGGCAAGTGTGTGTGCTTGCATGTTTTTATATTTTGCAGATTATTCTTGCCAACTTAGTCAAGAAAATGCCTAGTAAAGACCAATCACAGTTAACTTTAGTTTTATGTAATGTTTAGTAGTGGATAAGTAGAGGATGCCATAATAATAGACTGAGAAGTAATACAGTGGTACTGAATTTGAATTCATATGTATACGCTGACAATACTGAAGAAATGTGTAAAAGTGTTTGTAGTCTTTCCTGGCATACTGATAAAAACCTCTGCACCTTGACTCCCAGAACGTCAGTGATCAGATGGTGATCAGACAATCAGGTTAATTTGAAGGATGGTTGGAAAGCAGCCTTTGTTTTGCATCCTTCATCCTGCATGTTGTGAATTCTCCCCTTTAAATTTTAAGTTCATAATCAGGTATTTGTCCAATAAATGGACAAACTCAATCTGATGACTCCGACTCCCTCACCAGAGTTCTGCAACGGTCAATAACATATTCACCAGCATTCAGTGGGGCAATCCCCAGCATTAGCCCTTCAAGCTGGAACCGACTACTGCAGTGATGTCATCGGAGCAATCAGCCTCACTTCCTCATATTGAGACTTTAGACAGACCCTCACAGCAGTGCCGCACGCCCAAGCATCTGGAGGAATATCTTCTTGACTACAGCCATCACCACCTGCTCTTTCCTCTCAACCTACAGCAGAGGTGCCAGTGGAGCAGAGAGGAGCAGCAGCCACCGTGGGCATAACTAGTCAATCATGACCAGTCTTCAGCCAGGGGGTTGCATCCCCATGGAACATATCACATCATTGCTGAGGGATGAAGGGGATGAGGAGGATGATCAAAGTGAAAAGCCTGCCACAACAGCAACAAGATCACTATAGCAAGGATTGTGTTCAGGGAAGGAGGAGGCGGGAACCGGCGAACATTCAACATACTTTAATATTCAAAATAAACAACAAAACGAAAGTAAAGCAGTACACAAAAATACTACGTAAATGTGGCGAGCAGGACGAGGCCTAGGGCTGTGGAAGAACAGCGTGATTGCTGATGAGCGACACCTGCGCAATGCACCGGCCTCGTATCTCTCAAGGAGGAGCGGAAGCATAAAAGGAGGAGTGACGATCGTGAAGGACGAGAGAGGACCAGGCCTGGACTGTTTTATCAGTCTTTGAATGTTTGCTGGTTACCGCCTTCTTCCCACAACAACGAACTGCGTTACAGTAAACAAACACAAATGTAATTGTCACAGGCCGGGGCGAGCGCCAGCGGGCCGTCCACCCCTAGCTTGCGCACCGCCCCTGAGGAGCAGACCGTGGACACGAAGGAGAATTAAAAATAAATGTTCTTTATTAAATAATAAAAACAATCTTAAAAGTCTCTTCAGCATTCTCTTTTTTGGGGAGCAGGTTCTTCACTGGACTCAGACAGAGAATGGAGGGTACGTATCACTCACAGCTTTAGCAGGCTCTTCACGCGACTCAGACAGAGAATGGAGGGTACGTATCGCTCACAGCTTTAGCAGGCTCTTCACTAGCTTCAGACAGATAATGGAGGGTACGTATAACTCACAGCTTCAGCAGGCTCTTCAAGCTTCAGCAGGCTCTTCACTGGACTCAGACAGAGAATGGAGGGTACGCATAACTCACAGCTTTAGCAGGCTCTTCACTAGCCTCAGACAGATAATGGAGGGTACGTATAACTCGCAGCTTCAGCAGGCTCTTCACTGGACTCAGACAGAGAATGGAGGGTATAATAATAATAATAATAGATTTTATTTGTATTGCACTTTACATTTGGAACAAATCTCAAAGTGCTACAGTTAAGATCATTTAAGGGTGATAAAATACAAATAGATTTAATAGTTAAAAGTCATAGGTTCTCCTAAAAAGAAATGTTTTTAGTTCTTTTTTAAAAGTCTCAGTAGTTTGAGGTGCTCTCAGATGGTCTGGGAGGGCATTCCAAATCCGAGGAGCGGCAGAACAGAAAGCCCGATCACCCATAGTGGTGAGCTTAGTCTTGGGGAGAAGGAGGCGGTTTGATTTTGTTGAACGGAGGGATCGAGTTGTAGTTGAAGGTGTGAGAAGTTCTTTCAGATATGGGGGGGCATTTCCATAGATGCACTGGTGGGTTAGAAGGGAGACCTTATATTCAATCCTGGCGGAAACAGGAAGCCAGTGAAGTGAATGGAGAATGGGTGTGATATGCTCGTATTTTCGAACTCTCATCAGGATCCTTGCAGCACTGTTCTGAACATACTGTAGTCTCTGCAAGCTTTTGTTAGGGATCCCGATGAGAAGTGCGTTACAGTAATCCAGTCTGGAGGAGACAAAGGCGTGGACCAGTTTTTCAGCATCTGCTAAGGTGAGTGTGGGACGGAGTTTTGCAATATTTCTGAGATGGTAGAAAGAAGTCTTGCAGAGGTTTTTGATATGGGTTTCGAAGCTGAGTTGTGGATCAAATCTTACACCAAGATTGGTGACAGTTGTGGATAGGGGAATGTCATGACCAGAGATAGTTAATCCAGTTATGGAGGAAGACTGAGTTTGATGTGGTGTGCCAACAAGAATTGCCTCAGTTTTGGAGCTGTTTAACTGGAGGAAGTTGTGTTTCATCCACACCCTTATCTCCTCCAGACAGGCAGTGAGTGTTGAAGACGGAGATGGTGTTGATGAAATTGCAGAGGTGTGTGTTTCCGATTTCATATACAGTTGCGTGTCATCAGCGTAGCAATGAAATGAGACTCCATAGCGGCTAATGACATGGCCGAGGGGGATGATGTAAATGATGAAGAGAATGGGGCCAAGGACTGACCCCTGAGGGACCCCGCAGGTAACTGTGTGTTGCCGGGACCTTGCACTTCCAAGTGAAATGTACTCTGTTCTGTTAGTGAGGTACGATTTAAACCAGTTAAGAGCAGTGTCAGTGAGTCCAGTGGTTTGATGCAGCCGGTTAAGGAGTATGCCATGATCCACTGTATCGAAAGCGGCAGACAGATCGAGGAGTATGAGGAGGGATGGTGAACCTGCATCAGCTGTCATCCGTAGGTCATTTGTGACTCTAACCAGGGCTGTTTCTGTGCTGTGTGCAGAGCGGAAACCAGACTGAAATTTTTCGAAAAGATTGTTGTATTTGAGATGATCCTGGAGGTGGGTGGCGACAACTTTTTCCAGTACTTTAGAGAGGAATGGGAGATTGGAAATGGGCCTGTAATTTGCAAGCACATCTGGGTCAAGGGTGGGTTTTTTGAGAAGTGGTCTGATTATGGCAGTTTTTAGGGCAGATGGAACATTGCCAGACTGGAGGGAATGGTTTATTATAGTGGTAATCAGAGGACTTAAGACAGAGGTGCTTACTTTCACTAGAGCTGTAGGAAAAGGGTCGAGGGCACAGGTGGTGGGTTTCATCCTTTTGATTATCTTTTCAACCTCTTGCAGTGAGACTTCTGGAAAGCGATGTAGGGGGTCAGAAATTGCAGGCTGTGAGTGGATAGTCAGGGTGGATAGGGGTGAGGATCCAGAAAAGTTAGAGTGAATTGAGTCTATTTTTGTTTTGAAAAAGTCCAGAAAAGTATTACAGTGCTCTTCTGTAGTTTCTGTAAGTGAGGGGGTTTGTGGTTTGAGTAGATGATTTATAGTGGAGAACAGCTGTTTGGAGTTTCCGGGACTATTTCTGATGACATTTGAGTAGAAATTTGACCGTGCCTCTGTAAGTGACTTTGAGTAGTCCTTTCGGTGTTCCCGGAAAGCGAGCTTGTGCACAGTGAGACCTGTGGCTTTGAATCTCCTCTCAATGGCACGCCCAGCTGCCTTCATTTTTCGTAGTTCACCGGTATACCAGGGGGCTGATCGAGTGAAAGTGACTGTTCTGGTTTTGACCGGGGCATGAAGATCCAGAATGCTTCTGAGGGTGTTATTATAATAGTCCACTGATTCCATGGGTGGTAGACAGTTTACAGAGAGGAGATGCTGGAGATCGGATGTCATAGTCTCTAGGTTGATGTTTTTCAGATTTCTGAAGCAGATTTGGCGTTTGGGCTTGATGAGGCTGGACGGTGAAGACATCTTCATGGAGATGGCCTTATGGTCAGAAACTCCCAGATCATACACCAGAAGATTGCTGAGATAAACAGAGTTTGTAATGACTAGATCGAGAATGTGGCCCCTGGTATGAGTTGGGGCATCGACAAGTTGTGTCAGATTAAAACAGTCGAGTAGTTGGAGGAAATCTGCTGCGAAACGGCAGGTTGAAGAGTTTACATGAATATTCATATCTCCAAGTATAATGATGTTAGCAGACATTGTACAGAAAGTTGAAAGAAGATTGGACAACTCTGGGATGAATGATGAGTTTGGTTTGGGTGGCCGGTAAATAAGAAGTATCGTAGTAGAAAGAGGGTGCTTACATTTAAATGCTAGGCATTCAAACGAAGACAGCTCAGGCAGAGTTATAGGGGACAAGATCAGATCACTTCGATGGATTACGGCCAGACCACCACCACGCCCTGTGCTGCGGGCTTTCTGTAAGTAGCAGTAGCCAGGGGGACAGGTCTCGTTTAAAACAGAATAAACATCTGGTTGATGCCAGGTTTCTGTAAGGCACATCATATCCAAACACTTTTCTAGAATATGATCATGTATGAGGCAAGATTTGTTTGTGATGGATTGTGCATTAAAAAGTTCAATCTTGATATTCGATGCAGCAGTGTGTCTCTGTATTGGCCGAAGTAGACTGAGATCCACTCCATGTTTTCCGCGATTTCCATCCAAGTCAGTGTGTAGCGTTGTCATGGAAACTTCAGCACTACTAGTCCTAGAAGTGGCGGTGCCCTGATGACGTGTCCGAGATGCGACGGTGCGCACGCCAGACCAGATGGATGGGATGTTGTGATCAGACCGGGATAAAACAAACTTTCGACGGCAACTTCTGTGAATGTAACGGGGCCGGCGAAGGAGTCCAAGATGTTTAATGACCGATGTACACTGATGTACACAGAACACATACAAATCCACAATGTTTACTAGTGAGCAGCGACACTAGTATAACTTACTGTATATAATACTGATAAACATTATGCTATAGGTTATACTTCGTAACAACAACTGTTGCACTGAAAAGGGTTTTCAGTTAGAGAAAGGGAGAAGCGGCGAACAAGCCACGCCAGCGTCCTCTCTGCTCTGGGTATGCATAACTCACAGCTTTAGCAGGCTCTTCACTAGCCTCAGACAGATAATGGAGGGTACGTATAACTCGCAGCTTTAGCAGGCTCTTCACTAGCCTCAGACAGATAATGGAGGGTACATATAACTCACAGCTTCAGCAGGCTCTTCAAGCTTCAGCAGGCTCTTCACTAGCCTCAGACAGAGAATGGAGGGTACGCATAACTCACAGCTTTAGCAGGCTCTTCACTAGCCTCAGACAGATAATGGAGGATACGTATAACTCGCAGCTTCAGCAGGCTCTTCACTGGACTCAGACAGAGAATGGAATGAACAGCTGTGACTGCGAGTGAAAAGCAGGACACAATTCCCACACTCGTATATTCACCAACACAATGTAAGGTTTCACTCGTGCTCATTTCCACAATAAAACTGCAATTCAACAGACTCACGGTGCAACCAAGGCTTACACCCGCAATCCAGCCGAAGTCTTCTCTCTCTCTCTTGCTCGCTCGCTCTCTCCCGCGGCCTCCTTCCGCGGCTTCCGCCTCGGCCTCGGCCTCAGCCTCTCTTTCCCTCACCTGCTGCGTGCCTCACGTCCTTCCTCCTGCCGCCAGAATAGCTTTTATAAACCTCTCCTTCAATGTGTGTCCCAATCACCGTTCTATATCCTCTCCTCTCACACCTGCCGCGAGTTTTCCTCATCAAGCCTCCTTAGCCGCCATTACTCACATCGGAAACCGGAACCGTCCTAATGTCACATCAGAAGCACTCCCCGGGGGAAACACGTTCTCAAAAAAAGGTTCCGCTCAGCCGCTTGTCACCCCGTATCGTCATATGATTGACAATTAGCATACAATTTGGATTGGCGGTATGGTTCCGTTCTGGGCGAGAACTCCCTGCGCATCCATGCAGCCTAGCATGGATAAGAGCAGGGAGAGCAGCAATAACCCCCCTTGGGGTAAACAGAACAGAACCAACATGAATGTATTGCAGATATCATTAATTCAAGATTTTAAAGTACGACATAATTCGAGAATTTATTCTGATTCGAAGGGAATCAGAATGCCAAATCCTGACTGACGAGAGGAGGAGCTGGGGATGGAGGAGGGTAATTCGCTCCTGAGAAACGCGATAGTTGCTGATAATACTGAAGCAGCTTATATATGTATACGGTGATAGGCGTCGTATTCCTATAGGTAGATGTGGATCAGCTGATAGTCAGCTGATGCGAGCTTGACTAACGTGACCTGCCAGAACTAACGCTACGCTTGATTGGATTGGCGGTATGGTTCCATTCTGGGCGAGAACTCCCTGCGCATCCATGCAGCCTAGCATGGATAAGAGCAGGGAGAGCAGCAATAACCCCCCAAAACACAACCATATGCCAATATCCCCCAAAACCAACTGACAGCGCAATCTGGATGCTTTTGTAGTTACCTGAGTGAGCCAAGGCAACAAGCATGTTGCCAATACCTGAAAAGCTTGAGCAACAGCATGTTACCAACAATACCGGAAAGCCTTAAGCAACAAGTATGTTGCCCTTACCTGGATGACCTAAACGAGTATGTTGCCAATACGAGTATGTTGCCAATATAAGCCATAGCAACAAGCATGTTGTCAATACCCGAAATGCTTAGCAGTAAACATGCATATTGCAATGAATGACATACCACCTGAAATGAAAAAGTGAAAATTGTGATATCAAAAATTTATCAGCTGCTGCTTGTTGTATATCCGCAGTCCAGTTCCAGTTTCGTTGAGTGACGACTGTAAATGACATTGTGACCTTGTTATACTTTTTTTTGTTATTTGATTTTTAACATCTCCCCACACTGGAGCAAGCAAGACGCATTGCAACAAGCGTGTTGCTGTAGCCGATTTAACCATTGTACGGAATCTATTGGGGGAAGCTTACACCCCTAGCAGCAGCAACAACTGATACAACAAGCATATTGTGTAAATCACAGAACCATTGCTAACACTAGTGTAGTTTGGCAGGGGAAGCATACACCCTACAGCAATAGCTCAGACTAGCAACAACCAAACTGATACAACTAGCATGTTGTATAACCATAGGACTAGTATTAAACCTAGTGTAGTCCGATCGGAGAAGCATACATCCTCTAGCTCGAGTCATATGCAGTGCGCAGCTAAGCTATGAATACAGTGTGCTTCCTCATTCATGAACATGATTCCTGCTCCCGTCCTACGGATTCCATCACTGTGGAGGTGAAGATGACGACTCCCATGATTTCACACTCCTTTACAGGACCTTCAAACTATGGTGTTGTTAGTGTTGAATACCAGACCCCTGCGGTGAATGTACTGTGTACCAAGTATGTAACTGATATCTAGATAGCTTTAGCCACAAGCATGTGGTAACTTTAAAGCAGCACGTTGCAATAATCGAATAGAATAAAGAACGAGCATTTTCCAATACAACCAGATAAGCATAAAACAACGCTTGAGCACTACAGCATGCGCTGAGGACAGTATGCGCTATAGCAGTGTTGCTGAAAAGACAGCATATTGCTGATACCTGATAAGCTTAGCACAGCATGTGACACAATGACACCAGATATAAGCCTAAAACACGCCATGTTCCAAATAACGACTGGGCTAAATAACCTTAAAAGTTCAACAACCATGTTCCCAATAGCAACTAACAGCTTTTAATGCAAGCAGTTTTCAAATAGCCACTAGATAGGCCTAGCCTTAGAACAAGCAGTGTTTCAATAACTTTTTATTTATTTATTTATTTATTTATTTATTGTTTACTTAATATAAGTTACACAGCTTAAATATAGAACCATGTTGAATGTCAGCCTATAAAAATGCAAGCTCTTAAAAATAAAAAAAATAAGAATGCATTCAAATGCAAGCACGGTATACAATACACTGTAGCTTTAAGAACACCGTGTTTCCAAGAACTAGATAGACCAAGCGTGTCCGAAGTGACTCAACTGAATTGTGACTGTTTACTGTCTTTTTTAAAGCTGTGCCACAGCAGAATATTTCCGTTTGCACCATGAATTGTTAATTCATATCAAACAGCTGCTTGAATCTATGCTGCATAGTGCTAAAAGCACAGCGTGTTCAACGCGATCAGTTGCCAATGACAACACATAGTAACGCACATAGCCATATGATCGCATAAGCCTAGAAAGAGCATTTTAATGAAAACGACTAAGTTAGATTAGCCCAAGCCACACGTATAGCATTAGCAACAAGCATGTTGCCAAAACCCTGATAGATTTTAACAATGAGCAAAAAAGGACTTAGCTTAGCTTTGTGAAGACTTTCAGAGATGAATGGAGAAGGAATCACGTCGAGTCCTGTGTCAATAATGCAGCGATGCGAGCAGCGATGCGAGCAGCGATGCAGACTGAGGTCACTTCTAAATCAGGCAACTTATGATCAATGCGGCAAATCTCGTGTTCAAGTTTAAGATGAATCTGAGGTGAAATCCTTGTGGGGAATGAATTCCTCTTGCTAAATTCCCGATTGCACGATTCCTTGTGAGATGATGTTGTTTGCCTGCCGAATTTCGCCATTTAATTCGCTCCTGAGAAACGCGATAGTTGCTGATAATACTGAAGCAGCTTATATATGTATACGGTGATAGGCGTCGTATTCCTATAGGTAGATGTGGATCAGCTGATAGTCAGCTGATGCGAGCTTGACTAACGTGACCTGCCAGAACTAACGCTACGCTTGATAATAAACAAAACACAATGTAAACTCCAGGCAGGGGCGTCATGCAAGCCAAAATTCTGGGGGGGCACAATCTGAGACGTTGCAATTGTTTTCTGACGGGTGATATGGATCATGTTAGGAGGGGTCAGGGGGTTTCTCCCCCTGAACATTTTTAAATTCTGGCTGCTAAACATACCATTTCAATGCAGTTTGGGAGGGACAGAAATACCTTAACGGCGCTAGCAGCAACCCTCCTCTATCTGAGGACTAAGTTAAAGTATCTATTTTGTAAGTTTATGTAAAAGACAGGTTGATGAAAGAACTGTAAGCTCAAATTCAAAAGCCTTTGAAGTCTACTTCATTAAAGCATGTTTACACACACACTTCCTGTACACTTAGACCTACTACACATGATTTTAAAAACGGTACCATTGCAGTTTTTATGTTATGATAATTGGTATGTGACCTAAGAACGATCTTACATTAAAGGTACATAAAGGTGCTGAGGTCTGACTTTGTGGTGCTCTGAAATTAAGTTATTTTAATATTAATATGTGATGAAGGACTTTGAAAGAAGTTTGACAGATTTCAGTGCTGAATAAGGTTAACACTACCCCGTTTATTTGAAAATGGTTAATATTTGACAGAAATGTAAAAAAGTAATCAAAACCGATCAGATAACGTTACTATGGCTTTGTATGGCAGTAACGTTAGCCAACTAGTTTACGGTTAGACTAGGCTAGCTATCGATAACGTTACACTGACACAACTTAAGTTAATGCTCTGAATTCGCAGCTAATATCAAATCCATAACTTTTTGATCAAGTTAAAATTTCCAGGTCAACCACAAATAATCCCACTACCTTTTAATATCATCCGATAACTAATTCAATGCCGATTTGTTGCTTTGCCCACTTACCACTTCAAGACCATCTGTAAAACATTGCCAGCTCAACGTGCGAGACGAGTGAGTTGCTTGAACATACACAGCAAAGATTCGCGTAGCGCTCTAGATTTGACACAGACACCATATTAGGAAAAAGGGGCGGGCTGATGCATTGCTGACCGATTTATTACACATCCAGAAGAATACATTTGAGTCGTTATAGGCTCTGGTATATTATGGAGCATAATAGGAATAAAGTTGTGACATAAAAATTATCAGGGAGGAAAAATCTGAGGGGGCACGTGCCCCCTCACTTTGAATGGGCATGACGCCACTGACTCCAGGCCTTGTCCTCTCTTGTCCTTCACTGTCGTCCCTCCTCCTTTTATCCTCCGTGAGAAACTCAAGGCCGGCCTTGCTCCGTTCCCATTGCTCTCAGCCCCGCTCTGCTTGCCACATACCCCTATCGCCCCTCGCAGGCCAGGAGGTAACCTCAAGACTGCACTTTACATCACGGCGGCTACAGCACCTGGGGGTAAGGACAGATGAGAGATAAAAGATAAACAAGAATAACTAACAAAACTGCTAAATGAATACCATGAATGATAAAGGAATAAAGTGCATAAGATGCATAAAATGCAAATGATTACGTTGAGTATGGCTATGGAAGAGTTACGGTATCTTATGGAAAGATAAAC
Organism: Leuciscus idus; assembly: GCA_021554675.1. Classification (NCBI taxonomy): domain Eukaryota; kingdom Metazoa; phylum Chordata; class Actinopteri; order Cypriniformes; family Leuciscidae; genus Leuciscus; species Leuciscus idus. Next base: position 13,602,510 of record CM038624.1, read on the forward strand.
TGTTTTATCTTCTCTGAAACTAAGATGAAGGAAGTTTGAAGTGAAGATTTGCTTATCTCTTGTATGTCTTCTGCCTCTTGGCCAGACACTCAGGACTTTGTCAATCCGCTTTTGTCTCTCTGGCACGGAGACTCGGGACGTGCTGTAGTCGTTACTGTCTCGCTGAATCAAAACTTTGAACGTAGCGTTTGTTAATGTCTCTTTCCTCACAGACTGAAGGCTCAGAACATGGCCGGATCTGTTGCTGCCTCACAAGCTGTAGACTCAGATCATGGAATTTGTTGTCTCTCTGGACGAACCTGAGACTCAGAACGTTGTTGATCTGTTGCTGTCTATCCTTGAAGGACAGACTCAGAACAAGACTGTGTAACAGCTTTAACTCTGTTACCTTAGCGGTTATATTTTTCCACACCATTAGCTAATCATCTTTATAGATGAGTATTTAGCCAGGTACTATACCTGAAGAAGTAGGCAAGCATGTGGATAGAGGAAGCAATGGCTTTCTTGGGCTATTCCGTTTGACTTTATAAGGTCCTATGATTGACGAATGTGTTTCCTTTTTGGTCAATCAGTAAGTAGTATGTTTTTCTTACAAATATTACCAAAACCAGAGTGTACATGTATTTAATGTATAACTATGATATTGAGTGTGTTGAGCATTGGGCTATTCATGCTAATTGTGATCGTGTCGTCTATTTAGATCAGTGGTTCTCAACCCTGCTCCTGAAGGACCCCCAACACTGCAAGTTTTCTTTGTCTCCCTAATAAAACACACCTGATTCAACTCATCAGCTCATTATCACATGGGTTAATGAGCTGATGAGTTGAATCAGGTGTGTTTGATTAGGGAGAAAAAGAAAAAGTGCAGTGTTGGGGTCCTTCAGGAGCAGGGTTGAGAACCACTGATTTAGATGGACCTTTTTATTCATGTGCTTTCTTACATGGATGAAAGTACTTGCTTCAGCTAACTTTCTGCTTTGTGGTTTGGTGCTTGGATTATGACGCTTGGATGTTTAACGTGAGCACTAGAGGGTTTGGATTGCACTTGTGGAAGACAGGAGGACACTTTTCCTATCTGCAACCTTGGGACTATCAAATTAAAAGTGCTGACTTTTGCAAGGACGTTTCATCCATTACCAAGCTTTGTCAGCTTCACCATCAGCTAAGTTTAATCATTGACTTTTCCAGTCCAGATTCCCCAAACGCTTAACTTTTCTTGTTTGATGACTGATGTAACTGATGTTTTCCTGTTTTCTACCTTGTTTATTATTTTGTTTTATGTTTTTTTGTATAATGTAAACATTTGAGATTTTGGGTTGGTGAATGCATTATAACTGTAAAGCTTGGATCTGATTCTTCAGAAATATAGCTGGGAAAACCAAAGCAAACTAGTTTTTTTTTTTTTTTACTTAAGTTAATATCAAGCCTTGCCATCTCTACTCTGATATATAACTTAAGTCCAAAAGGGGTAAGGGTTATAACTGTATGAGTAAGATTTGATGCGCAATGTATCGGGAGACATAGAGTGGGTCAGACATGATTTTGACCACTTCATTAAGTTTTGTTTTGTAGAAAACCTTTTTATCTATAATTATCTATTATTTTATCTATAATTTTTTCTATAATTCTTTTTATCAACCAATTGCCTGGATTTAATAAATAAGAAGCAAATATATCAGACAATATAATCATGACTTGGAGGCGCTGGCGCGGTCACTTGCATTGCATGTGTACAGGAGCGCATCTCATCATAAATTAACCGAAACTCAGTGTATGCCTCACAGACATGAGAAATACATCTAAAGAAAGCTTGAAATTTCTTTAAACGAAACAATTCAAAACGAAAAGAAATAGGCTACTCTGATTATATAATCCATGATATGCATTTCTCTCTATAGGCGCGTTCGCTACGGAGATGGCGATCATCAACTTCATCTTTGCAGCCGACACTGACAGGAAACACTAGTTTATTAATAAAAATCAATGCAGGCGTGTCACCGGATTTAAAAATGCACATCTTGCTTGTGGCACGCACACATATTATGTCGAAATAACGAGATATTATGTTGAAATAACATTATTAGCCTAATAATAATAAATCTTTAAGAATATTTGATTGAATGCTGAATGTTGTGCTTGGTCAATTTAATAAAATTAATACTTTAATTGTGACAATTAAAATAATTGAATATTAAATATTAAGTGGCCAATTTTTGTAATAGTATAGGCTATAATATATCTAGCACCCCCTCAGCACCTGCGTTAAAAAATTATCTGCCGCCGCCCCTGGTTATAACGGCCCACGTATTAAAAAATGTTCGGGTTTAAATCGGGCTCGGGCTCATAATTACATCTAATGTGTCGGGCTGGGCCAGGTTCGGACACAACGTGCTCGGGTAGGGTGGGGCTTGATTTTTTGGGCCCGATCTAAGCTCTAACTCAAAGTACCGGTAGGTTCAAAGTCTCTGTGCGTGCGTGTGTGTGTGTATCATGGCAATGCATATCCCATGTTGACTGCTTTAAAATGCAATGTTTGAGAGATGCTTCTGGTGTTACATCTAATATGTTGTATAGTCAAGTGTTTTACGGATATTCATAACATTGCTTCTATGTAATGTGGTGTAGGCTATAGGCTACCTGGTCATATTGCTGTTGGTTACGTTTAACATGATGATTACGTGCTGCGCGAATAGAGTATACGATTATTATAAATATACGTACTGTAGGCTAATAATTGTGCCCTCCCATGCATATGCCCCCCTTAAGACTGAGGTCTGGCGACGGCACTGTATGAAGGATAGATATTGTGTTTACATGCTTTTCTGCTTCAGATCTGCTGCGTGAGATCACGTGAGGCGCTTCCTTTGGCAGGATAATCTTAATAACATTTTGTAGTGTGTGGTGCGCCGCGATTTTCAAATCTTGTAGTGTGAGCATATTTAAGATTTGAGGGAAGAAAATCTGCAAAGATTCTCCTTAAGTGTGTGCTGCAACCAGATTTCAAAATCGGTTAGGATTTTAAAACTCCTGTAGTGTGAGCCAGGCTTACCCCGGATTTCCACCAACTGCGGAACGGCTCTGCTGCGTGTCGGATCCGTGCTCCGCTGTCATTCAATACCCACCAGGTCCGGATTTGCGGAACGGCTGCGGCCATGACTGACAGCTGAAGTCACGAGGACCCACGAGATCTCGCAAGTTCACGTATGATCGTGCGATATAAGTGCTGAATTGCTTCGGAGCTCTCCGGCATCCGGCAAAAATAGAAGCTCTGCGTACCTGATCCGGAGCACTGCGGATCGCCGGAGCTGGGACGGAGTCAGAACGCAGCCATTGAAGTGAAAATGAAAATACACACATTGACTTTAATGAAAACCTATTGACTCCGCCGCCGTTCTGGAGCGGATCCGCAGCCGTTCCGCAGTTGGTGGTAATTAGGGGTTAAGCTGTTTTAACGTAGCTGAAATGATCCGGTCTAAAAAAAAAAAAAAAAATGGCCATCTTAAAATTAACCGGTTGTTTTGTTCAAAAAGAGCTTTCCGGATTTCGAAATCGAATTTCCATTACACGTATCGAGTGAAAAAAAAAAACAGTAACAGATCCAGAAACGCACACAGTAGGCCAATCCAGAAATACATGCGTGAGATGCACAAAACACACACAAATGGCGACACATGCTGGTCAAAACTGTAAATGTAATACAGGCCAATCATGTAATGATGATACCTTTTACAAACCAACTGCAAATGTGTTTAACAGTTACAAAGTGAAATCTATTAAATACAATCTACTGGTAATGTAATACTGTAATACTGTTCAAACTAATAAATAAGAACGGTCTATAATGTTTGTTTATTAGTAGGGGTTTTCAAGCTAATGTGTTATTTTAGTTATTGATTAATAGGCATTTAAGGCATTTAAATACGTTTTTGTGGCTAATTGTAGCCTTGTTGTGAGGTAATCAATTTAGGCTAAACTCTTTGTAAATAATATTTTATTTAAATAATACCTCAGACCCCCTCCTCCCCAGGCTTGTGCAAAATTCTGAATTTCAGAATTGGCCTCCATTCAATTCATGAGTTGGAATTTGAATTGAATTTACTCCACCCCACAGGACGTTGAATTGAATTTGAATTGGAATGACAGGAAGTGGAATTAAATTCATGGCAATTCAAAGAAATTCCACACAGTCACACAACAGAAAGAATGTGTTGAGTCTTGCATGCATTCAGTGTTAGGAAGGTTACTTTGGAAATGTTATTGCTTACTGTTATTAGTTACCCATTATAAATGTGGTTTGGATTACTTTATTTGGATAACTTTATCAATGCAAAGCAATTTCGTTTTAAGTTGATTAGTAACTAATTGAATTAAACATTTTACCTCATTAATACAACTAAATACAATTACATTAATTTTGTAATTTATTGGTCACACTTGCGATATTGCTCCATACTTGTGCCTATTCGGCCATAGGCACGAGGCCGCAGGCCGAGTGCCGTACTGAAGGAACTCGTTATTAAAGATTTTAAGAACTCTATAAAAACTCCATATTAACCATATTTGACAACTATCAACCACCTAGTAACACCATAGCAACTACCAAAAATACCTTAGCAACCACCCTGAACACCCTAGCAACGTCTAGAAATGCTCTAGTAACCACCCAAAAACTCTAGCAACCAACCAGAACACCCTAGCAACTGCCTAGCAACCACCCAGAACACCTAGCAACTGCCTAGTAACCACCCAAAACGCCTAGCAACCACCCAGAACACCCTAGCAACTGCCTAGCAACACCATAGCAACCACCTAGCAATGCCCTAGCAACCACCAAGAATACCCTAGCAACTGCCTAGCAACCACCAAGAATACCCTAGCAACTGCCTAGCAACCACCCAGAACACCTTAGCAACTGCCTAGCAACACCATAGCAACCACCCAGAAAACCCTAGCAACCACCACCTGGCAACAGCATCTTGCTAAAAACATGCTAGCAACATACTAATCATGTTAGCATCATGCTAGCAACATGCTAATCAAGCTAGCATTATGCTACCAACATGCTAATCAAGCTAACATCATGCTAGCAACATGCTAATCAAGCTAGCATCATGCTAACATAATGCTAATCAAGCTAGCATCATGCTAGCAACATGCTAATCATGCTACCAATATGCTAATTAAGCTAGCATCATGCTAGCAAAATGCTATTCAAGCTAGCATTATGCTAACAATATGTTAATCAAGCTAGCATAATGCTAATCATGTTAGCATCTGGCTAAAAACATGCTAGCAAAATGCTAATCATGCTAACATCTTGTTTAAAGCATGCTAGCAACATGCTAATCATGCTAGCATCATGCTACCAACATGCTAATCATGTTAACAACATGCTAATCATGCTAGCATCATTTTAACAACATGTTAATCATAGTAAATCATGCTGGAATGTGGTAAATCGTAGTAAATCATCTTAGAAACATGGTAAATCGTGCTAAATAATGCTAAAACGTGGTATATCATGGTATCACAACATGTTAATTGTGTTAGCATCTGCCCAGTGGCGAGTTTTGCCACTGCAAGCACCACTTCACATTTTCTTCAGGAAATGTACATTCTAGTTAGTGGTGCTTTTCAAAGCAACACTATTGTTATTGCTCATACTTATTAGTGGTGCTTTTTAAAGCAACACTATTGTTATTGTTAATACTTATTATACACAAAGTTTGGCGCGTAACTTGCCCCGCACCGTTTGTCACAGACCCCTGAGTGAGGTGTCAAATCGAGCGGCTCATTGAGGAGAGGTGTGCTGTATCTTTTCTAAGCGATCGGGTGTACGATGGTCGCACAGCGGACGAAAAAGCGGCCAAAAAAGTCCCATTGACTTTACATGGGGAGTTCTAAAAACATTTGAATCCCAACTGCCGTTTTCACACACACCACTCCAAAGGGCCTGACACCCCTGCGTTTCTCTCCCTCTCTCTCTCCCTCAGAGGATTTATATTATCAAGCAGCCAATAAGTAATGGCCTAAAATCTTGATAGCCAGACCCTAGCAACCAGTTACAGCACCCTAGCAACCACTAAGAGCTCCCTAGCAACCACCCTAAACCAATAAATAATATAAAAACATTTTTTTTACATTTTTTAAAACAATATCACACTCGTAGCCTTGCGATATTGCTCCATGCTTGTGCCTATTCGGCCATAGGCACGAGGCCGCAGGCCGAGTGCCGTACTGAAGGAACTCGTTATTAAAGATTTTAAGAACTCTATAAAAACTCCATAGTAACCATATTTGACAACTACCAACCACCTAGTAACACCATAGCAACTACCAAAAATACCTTAGCAACCACCCTGAACACCCTAGCAACGTCTAGAAATGCTCTAGTAACCACCAAAAAACTCTAGCAACCACCCAGAACACCCTAGCAACTGCCTAGCAACCACCCAGAACACCTAGCAACTGCCTAGTAACCACCCAGAACGCCTAGCAACCACCCAGAACACCCTAGCAACTGCCTAGCAATGCCCTAGCATCCACCCAGAATACCATAGCAACTGCCTAGCAACACCATAGCAACCACCTAGCAATGCCCTAGCAACCACCAAGAATACCCTAGCAACTGCCTAGCAACCACTAAGAATACCCTAGCAACTGCCTAGCAACCACCCAGAACACCTTAGCAACTGCCTAGCAACACCATAGCAACCAACCAGGAAACCCTAGCAACCACCACCTGGCAACAGCATCTTGCTAAAAACATGCTAGCAACATACTAATCATGCTAGCAACATGCTAGCAACATGCTAATCAAGCTAGCATCATGCTAGCATCATGCTAATCAAGCTAGCAACATGCTAATAATGCTATTTTATGCTACCAACATGCTAATCAAGCTAGCATTATGCTAGCAACATGCTAATCAAGCTATCATAATGCTAGCAAAATGCTAATCAAGCTAGCATCATGCTAGCAACATGCTAATCATGTTAGCGTCTAGCTAAAAACATGCTAGCAACATGCTAATCATGCTAGCATCAAGCTACCAACATGCTAATCAAGCTAGCATCATGCTACCAACATGCTAATCAAGCTAGCATCATGCTAGCAACATGCTAATCAAGCTAGCATAATGCTAACAACATGCTAATCAAGCTAGTATCATGCTAGCAACATGCTAATCAAGCTAGCATCATGCTAGCAACATGCTAATCAAGCTAGCATTATGCTAGCAACATGCTAATCATGTTAGCATCTGGCTAAAAACATGCTAACAAAATGCTAATCATGCTAACATCTTGTTAAAAGCATGCTAGCATCATGCTACCAACATGCTAATCATGTTAACAACATGCTAATAATGCTAGCATCATTTTAACAACATGTTAATCATAGTAAATCATGCTGGAATGTGGTAAATCGTAGTAAATCATCTTAGAAACATGGTAAATCGTGGTAAATAATGCTAAAGCGTGGTATATCATGGTATCACAACATGTTAATTGTGTTAGCATCTGCCCAGTGGCGAGTTTTGCCACTGCAAGCACCACTTCACATTTTCTTCAGGAAATGTACATTCTAGTTATTATTCTTATTTTTATTATTATTATTATTCTGGACAAAAGTTTGGCGCGTAATGCGCCCCGCACCGTTTGTCACAGACCCCTGAGTGAGGTGTCAAATCGAGCGGCTCATTGAGGAGAGGTGTGCTATGACTTTTCTAAGCGATCGGGTGTACGATGTTCGCACAGCGGATGAAAAAGCGGCCAAAAAAATCCCATTGACTTTACATGGGGAGTTCTAAAAACATTTGAATCCCAACTGCCGTTTTCACACACACCACTCCAAAGGGCCTGACACCCCTGCGTTTCTCTCCCTCTCTCTCTCCCTCAGAGGATTTATATTATCAAGCAGCCAATAAGTAATGGCCTAAAATCTTGATAGCCACACCCTAGCAACCAGTTACAGCACCCTAGCAACCACTCTGAGCTCCCTAGCAACCACCCTAAACCAATAAATAATATAAAAAATTTTTTTTTACATTTTTTAAAGCAATATCACACTCGTAGCCTTGCGATATTGCTCCATGCTTGTGCCTATTCGGCCATAGGCACGAGGCCGCAGGCCGAGTGCCGTACTGAAGGAACTCGTTATTAAAGATTTTAAGAACTCTATAAAAACTCCATAGTAACCATATTTGACAACTACCAACCACCTAGTAACACCATAGCAACTACCAAAAATACCTTAGCAACCACCCTGAACACCCTAGCAACGTCTAGAAATGCTCTAGTAACCACAAAAAAACTCTAGCAACCACCCAGAACACCCTAGCAACTGCCTAGCAACCACCCAGAACACCTAGCAACTGCCTAGTAACCACCCAGAACGCCTAGCAACCACCCAGAACACCTAGCAATGCCCTAGCATCCACCCAGAATACCATAGCAACTGCCTAGCAACACCATAGCAACCACCTAGCAATGCCCTAGCAACCACCAAGAATACCCTAGCAACTGCCAAGCAACCACCAAGAATACCCTAGCAACTGCCTAGCAACCACCCAGAACACCTTAGCAACTGCCAAGCAACACCATAGCAACCACCCAGAAAACCCTAACAACCACCACCTGGCAACAGCATCTTGCTAAAAACATGCTAGCAACATACTAATCATGCTAGCATCATGCTAGCAACATGCTAATCAAGCTAGCATCATGCTAGCATCATGCTAATCAAGCTAGCAACATGCTAATCAAGCTAGCATCATGCTAGCATCATGCTAATCAAGCTAGTAAAATGCTATTAATGCTAGCATAATGCTACCAACATTAGGGTTAGGGTTAGGGTAACCCTAACCCTAACCCTAAGCATCATGCTAACAACATGCTAATCAAGCTAGCATAATGCTAGCAAAATGCTAATCATGATAGCATCTAGCTAGAAACATGCTAGCAACATGCTAATCATGCTAGCATCAAGCTACCAACATGCTAATCAAGCTAGCATCATGCTAACATCATGATAATCAAGCTAGCATCATGCTAATCATGCTAGCATCATGCTACCAATAAGCTAATTAAGCTAGCATCATGTTAACAAAATGCTATTCAAGCTAGCATCATGTTAACAACATGTTAATCAAGCTAGCATAATGCTAGCAACATGCTAATCATTTTAGCATCTAGCTAAAACCATGCTAGCAAAATGCTAATCATGCTAACATCTTGTTAAAAGCATGCTAGCATCATGCTAATCATGCTAGCATCATGCTACCAACATGCTAATCATGTTAACAACATGCTAATCATGCTAGCATCATTTTAACAACATGTTAATCATAGTAAATCATGCTGGAATGTGGTAAATCGTGGTAAATAATGCTAAAACGTGGTATATCATGGTATCACAACATGTTAATTGTGTTAGCATCTGCCCAGTGGCGAGTTTTGCCACTGCAAGCACCACTTCACATTTTCTTCAGGAAATGTACATTCTAGTGTTGTGATTACTATTCACCTAGACAAAACTTCGGCGCGTAACTCGCCCCACACCGTTTGTCACAGACCCCTGAATGAGGTGTCAAATCAATCGGTTTATTGAGGAGAGGTGTGCTATGACTTTTATAAGTGATCGGGTGTACGATGTTCGTCTGGCGGGCGAAAAATTTGCCGAAAAATGTCCCATAGACTTAACATAGGCACAAAATTTGTAAAATCATATCTTTGGCTCAGAAGGTCATAGAGGCTTGGGGTTGGGCTCTTTTGATTCGTCCGATCAAGCAGCCAATAATTAGTGACATAACAACTTCATAGTCACGCCCCAGCAACCAGTTACAGGCCCCTAGCAACCATTGAACAACATTTACAAGCCATATCTCAGCAACAAAACATTGTAAAAATACAGAGTTGGGCATTTTTTGACCCAGACTTGCAAATACTCTTTATATATTACTCCATAAACTGTATAAACAAACCTTAGCAACCATTTGGAGTACCCTAGCAACCATACAAGCACATGAATGAGCTATATCTCAGCACCAGAACATTGTATAGACATGGGGGTGTGCTTGTTTGTTTCGGTTGGGAAACCAGTCTGTAAATATCATCATGGTAACTGTGTAACCACACCTTAGCAACCGTTTAGAGCCACCTAGCAACCATATTGAAACATATAGAAGCCATATTTCAGCCCCACAACATCGTACAGACATGGTTGTTGTCTCGTATGCAATCATGTACAACATCCTAGCAACCGAGTGGCGAGTTTTGCCACTGCAAGCACCACTTCACATTTTCTTCAGGAAATGTACATTCTAGTTAGTGGTGCTTTTTCAAAGCAACACTAGTGTTATTGTCACTCATACTTATTAGTGGTGCTTTTTCAAAGCACCACTAGTGTTATTGTCACTCATACTTATTATTATTCTTATTATTCCACACAAAGTTTGGCGCGTAACTTGCCCCGCATCGTTTGTCACAGACCCATGAGTGAGGCATCAAATCGACCGGCTCATTGAGGAGAGGTGTGCTATGACTTTTCTAAGCGATCGGGTGTACGATGTTCGCACAGCGGACGAAAAAGCGGCCAAAAAAGTCCCATTGACTTTACATGGGGAGTTCTAAAAACATTTGAATCCCAACTGCCGTTTTCACACACACCACTCCAAAGGGCCTGACACCCCTGCGTTTCTCTCCCTCTCTCTCTCCCTCAGAGGATTTATATTATCAAGCAGCCAATAAGTAATGGCCTAAAATCTTCATAGCCACACCCTAGCAACCAGTTACAGCACCCTAGCAACCACTCTGAGCTCCCTAGCAACCACCCTAAACCAATAAATAATATAAAAACTTTTTTTTTACATTTTTTAAAGCAATATCACACTCGTAGCCTTGCGATATTGCTCCATGCTTGTGCCTATTCGGCCATAGGCACGAGGCCGCAGGCTGAGTGCCGTACTGAAGGAACTCATTATTAAAGATTTTAAGAACTCTATAAAAACTCCATAGTAACCATATTTGACAACTACCAACCACCTAGTAACACCATAGCAACTACCAAAAATACCTTAGCAACCACCCTGAACACCCTAGCAACGTCTAGAAATGCTCTATTAACCACCAAAAAAACTCTAGCAACCACCCAGAACACCCTAGCAACTGCCTAGCAACCACCCAGAACACCTAGCAACTGCCTAGTAACCACCCAGAATGCCTAGCAACCACCCAGAACACCCTAGCAACTGCCTAGCAACGCCCTAGCATCCACCCAGAATACCATAGCAACTGCCTAGCAACACCATAGCAACCACCTAGCAACCACCAAGAATACCCTAGCAACTGCCTAGCAACCACCCAGAACACCTTAGCAACTGCCTAGCAACACCATAGCAACCACCCAGAAAACCCTAGCAACCACCACCTGGCAACAGCATCTTTGCTAAAAACATGCTAGCAACATACTAATCATGCTAGTATCATGCTAGCAACATGCTAATCAAGCTAGCATTATGCTAGCAACATGCTAATCAAGCTAGCATCATGCTAGCAACATGCTAATCAAGCTAGCATAATGCTAGCAACATGCTAATCATGTTAACATCTAGCTAAAAACATGCTAGCAACATGCTAATCATGCTAACATCAAGCTAACATGCTAATCAAGCTAGCATTATGCTAACATAATGCTAATCATGCTAGCATAATGCTACCAATATGCTAATTAAGCTATCACAATGCTATTCAAGCTAGCATCATGTTAACAACATGCTAATCAAGCTAGCATAATGCTAGCAACATGCTAATCATGTTAGCATCTAGCTAAAAACATGCTAGCAACATGCTAATCATGCTAACATCAAGCTACCAACATGCTAATCAAGCTAGCATCATGCTAACATAATGCTAATCATGCTAGCATCATGCTACCAATATGCTAATTAAGCTAGCACAATGATATTCAAGCTAGCATCATGCTAACAACATGTTAATCAAGCTAGCATAATGCTAGCAACATGCTAATCATGTTAGCATCTAACTAAAAACATGCTAGCAAAATGCTAATCATGCTAGCATCATGCTACCAACATGCTAATCATGTTAACAACATGCTAATCATGCTACCATCATTTTAACAACATGTTAATCATAGTAAATCATGCTGGAATGTGGTAAATCGTAGTAAATCATCTTAGAAACATGGTAAATCGTGGTAAATAATGCTAAAACGTGGTATATCATGGTATCACAACATGTTAGTTGTGTTAGCATCTGCCCAGTGACGAGTTTTGCCACTGCAAGCACCACTTCACATTTTCTTCAGGAAATGTACATTCTAGTGTTGTGATTACTATTCACCTAGACAAAATTTCGGCGCGTAACTCGCCCCACACCGTTTGTCACAGACCCCTGAATGAGGTGTCAAATCGACTGGTTTATTGAGGAGAGGTGTGCTATGACTTTTATAAGTGATCGGGTGTAAGATGTTCGTCTGGCGGGCGAAAAATTTGCCGAAAAATGTCCCATAGACTTAACATAGGCACAAAATTTGCAAAATCATATCTTTGGCTCAGAAGGTCATAGAGCCTTGGGGTTGGGCTCTTTTGATTCGTCCTATCCAGCAGCCAAAACTTAGTGACATAACAACTTCATAGCCACGCCCTAGCAACCAGTTACAGGCCCCTAGCAACCATTGAACAACATTTACAAGCCATATCTCAGCAACAAAACATTGTAAAAACACAGAGTTGGGCATTTTTTTGACCCAGACCTGCAAATACTCTTTAAATATTACCCCATAAACTGTATAAACAAACCTTAGCAACCATTTGGAGTACCCTAGCAACCATACAAGCACATGAATGAGCTATATCTCAGCACCAGAACATTGTATAGACATGGGGGTGTGCTTGTTTGTTTCGGTTGGGAAACCAGTCTGTAAATATCATCATGGTAACTGTGTAACCACACCTTAGCAACCGTTTAGAGCCACCTAGCAACCATATTGAAACATATAGAAGCCATATTTCAGCCCCACAACATCGTACAGACATGGTTGTTGTCTCGTATGCAATCATGTACAACATCCTAGCAACCGAGTGGCGAGTTTTGCCACTGCAAGCACCACTTCACATTTTCTTCAGGAAATGTACATTCTAGTTATTCTTCTTCTTCTTATTATTATTATTCCGCCACAAGTTTGGCGCGTAACTTGCCCCGCACCGTTTATCACAGACCCCTGAGTGAGGTGTCAAATCGACCGGCTCATTGAGGAGAGGTGTGCTATGACTTTTCTAAGCGATCGGGTGTACGATGTTCGTACAGCGGACGAAAAAGCGGCCAAAAAAGTCCCTTTGACTTAACATGGGGAGTTCTAAAAACATTTGAATCCCAACTGCCGTTTTCACACACACCACTCCAAAGGGCCTGACACCCCTGCGTCTCTCCCTCTCTCTCTCCCTCAGAGGATTTATATTATCAAGCAGCCAATAAGTAATGGCCTAAAATCTTCATAGCCACACCCTAGCAACCAGTTACAGCACCCTAGCAACCACTCTGAGCTCCCTAGCAACCACCCTAAACCAATAAATAATATAAAAACATTTTTTTTACATTTTTTAAAGCAATATCACACTCGTAGCCTTGCGATATTGCTCCATGCTTGTGCCTATTCGGCCTGTGGCCTCGTGCCGTACTGAAGGAACTCGTTATTAAAGATTTTAAGAACTCTATAAAAACTCCATAGTAACCATATTTGACAACTACCAACCACCTAGTAACACCATAGCAACTACCAAAAATACCTTAGCAACTACCCTGAACACCCTAGCAACGTCTAGAAATGCTCTAGTAACCACCAAAAAACTCTAGCAACCAACCAGAACACCCTAGCAACTGCCTAGCAACCACCCAGAACACCTAGCAACTGCCTAGTAACCACCCAAAACGCCTAGCAACCACCCAGAACACCCTAGCAACACCATAGCAACCACCTAGCAATGCCCTAGCAACCACCAGGAATACCCTAGCAACTGCCTAGCAACCACCAAGAATACCCTAGCAACTGCCTAGCAACCACCCAGAACACCTTAGCAACTGCCTAGCAACTGCCTAGCAACACCATAGCAACCACCACCTGGCAACAGCATCTTGCTAAAAACATGCTAATCAAGCTAGCATCATGCTAGCAACATGCTAATCAAGCTAGCATCATGCTTGCAACATGCTAATCAAGCTATCATAATGCTAGCAAAATGCTAATCAAGCTAGCATCATGCTAGCAAAATGCTAATCAAGCTAGCGTCTAGCTAAAAACATGCTAGCAACATGCTAATCATGCTAGCATCAAGCCACCAACATGCTAATCATGCTAGCATCATGCTACCAATATGCTAATTAAGCTGACATCATGCTAGCAAAATGCTATTTAAGCTAGCATTATGCTAACAACATGTTAATCAAGCTAGCATAATGCTAGCAACATGCTAATCATGTTAGCATCTGGCTAAAAACATGCTAGCAAAATGCTAATCATGCTAACATCTTGTTAAAAGCATGCTAGCAAAATGCTAATCATGCTAGCGTCTAGCTAAAAACATGCTAGCAACATGCTAATCATGCTAGCATCAAGCCACCAACATGCTAATCAAGCTAGCATCATGCTAGAAACATGCTAATCAAGCTAGGATAATGCTAGCAACATGCTAATCAAGTTAGCATCATGCTAGCATCATGCTAGCAACATGCTAATCAAGCTAGCATTATGCTAGAAACATGCTAATAATGTTAGCGTCTAGCTAAAAACATGCTAATCATGCTAGCATCAAGCTACCAACATGCTAATCAAGCTAGCATCATGCTAACATAATGCTAATCAAGCTAGCATCATGCTAGCAACATGCTAATCATGCTAGCATCATGCTACCAATATGCTAATTAAGCTAACATCATGCTAGCAAAATGCTATTCAAGCTAGCATTATGCTAACAACATGTTAATCAAGCTAGCATAATGCTAGCAACATGCTAATCATGTTAGCATCTGGCTAAAAACATGCTACCAAAATGCTAATCATGCTAACATCTTGTTAAAAGCATGCTAGCAACATGCTAATCATGCTAGCATCATGCTAACAACATGCTAATCATGCTAGCATCATTTTAACAACATGTTAATCATAGTAAATCATGCTGGAATGTGGTAAATCGTAGTAAATCATCTTAGAAACATGGTAAATCGTGGTAAATAATGCTAAAACGTGGTATATCATGGTATCACAACATCACATCAATTGGATATCACAACAATTGTGTTAGCATCTGCCCAGTGGCGAGTTTTGCCACTGCAAGCACCACTTCACATTTTCTTCAGGAAATGTACATTCTAGTTATTATTCTTATTATTCCACACAAAGTTTGGCGCGTAATGCGCCCCGCACCGTTTGTCACAGACCACTGAGTGAGGTGTCAAATCGAGCGGCTCATTGAGGAGAGGTGTGCTATATCTTTTCTAAGCGATCGGGTGTACGATGTTCGCACAGCGGACGAAAAAGCGGCCAAAAAAGTCCCATTGACTTTACATGGGGAGTTCTAAAAACATTTGAATCCCAACTGCCGTTTTCACACACACCACTCAAAAGGGCCTGACACCCCTGCGTTTCTCTCCCTCTCTCTCTCCCTCAGAGGATTTATATTATCAAGCAGCCAATAAGTAATGGCCTAAAATCTTGATAGTCACACCCTAGCAACCAGTTACAGCACCCTAGCAACCACTCTGAGCTCCCTAGCAACCACCCTAAACCAATAAATAATATAAAAAATTTTTTTTTACATTTTTTAAAGCAATATCACACTCGTAGCTTTGCGATATTGCTCCATGCTTGTGCCTATTCGGCCATAGGCACGAGGCCGCAGGCCGAGTGCCGTACTGAAGGCACTCGTTATTAAAGATTTTAAGAACTCTATAAAAACTCCATAGTAACCATATTTGACAACTACCAACCACCTAGTAACACCATAGCAACTACCAAAAATACCTTAGCAACCACCCTGAACACCCTAGCAACGTCTAGAAATGCTCTAGTAACCACCAAAAAACTCTAGCAACCACCCAGAACACCCTAGCAACTGCCTAGCAACCACCCAGAACACCTAGCAACTGCCTAGTAACCACCCAGAACACCCTAGCAACTGCCTAGCAACGCCATAGCATCCACCCAGAATACCATAGCAACTGCCACACCATAGCAACCACCCAGAACACCCTAGCAACCACCTAGCAACGCCCTAGCAACCACCAAGAATACCCTAGCGAGGGTGTTCTATGACTTTTCTAAGCGATCGGGTGTACGATGTTCGCACAGCGGACGAAAAAGCGGCCAAAAAAGTCCCATTGACTTTACATGGGGAGTTCTAAAAACATTTGAATCCCAACTGCCGTTTTCACACACACCACTCCAAAGGGCCTGACACCCCTGCGTTTCTCTCCCTCTCTCTCTCCCTCAGAGGATTTATATTATCAAGCAGCCAATAAGTAATGGCCTAAAATCTTCATAGCCACACCCTAGCAACCAGTTACAGCACCCTAGCAACCACTCTGAGCTCCCTAGCAACCACCCTAAACCAATAAATAATATAAAAAAATTTTTTTTACATTTTTTAAAGCAATATCACACTCGTAGCCTTGCGATATTGCTCCATGCTTGTGCCTATTCGGCCATAGGCACGAGGCCGCAGGCCGAGTGCCGTACTGAAGGAACTCGTTATTAAAGATTTTAAGAACTCTATAAAAACTCCATAGTAACCATATTTGACAACTACCAACCACCTAGTAACACCATAGCAACTACCAAAAATACCTTAGCAACCACCCTGAACACCCTAGCAACGTCTAGAAATGCTCTAGTAACCACCAAAAAACTCTAGCAACCACCCAGAACACCCTAGCAACTGCCTAGCAACCACCCAGAACACCTAGCAACTGCCTAGTAACCACCCAGAACGCCTAGCAACTACCCAGAACACCCTAGCAACTGCCTAGCAACACCATAGCAACCACCTAGCAATGCCCTAGCAACCACCAAGAATACCCTAGCAACTGGCTAGCAACCACCAAGAATACCCTAGCAACTGCCTAGCAACCACCCAGAACACCTTAGCAACTGCCTAGCAACACCATAGCAACCACCCAGAAAACCCTAGCAACCACCACCTGGCAACAGCATCTTGCTAAAAACATGCTAGCAACATACTAATCATGCTAGCATCATGCTAGCATCATGCTAATCAAGCTAGCAACATGCTAATAATGCTAGCATCATGCTACCAACACGCTAATCAAGCTAGCATCATGCTAGCAACATGCTAATCAAGCTAGCATAATGCTAGAAACATGCTAATCATGTTAGCGTCTAGCTAAAAACATGTTAATCATGCTAGCATCAAGCTACCAACAAGCTAATCAAGCTAGCATCATGCTACCAATATGCTAATTAAGCTAGCATCCTGCTAGCAAAATGCTATTCAAGCTAGCATTATGCCAACAACATGTTAATCAAGCTAGCATCCTGCTAGCAACATGCTAATCATGCTAGCATCATGCTACCAATATGCTAATTAAGCTAGCATCATGCTAGCATCATGCTAGCAAAATGCTATTCAAGCTAGCATTATGCTAGCAACATGCTAATCAAGCTAGCATAATGCTAGAAACATGCTAATCATGTTAGCATCTAGCTAAAAACACACTAGCAACATGCTAATCATGCTAGCATCAAGCTACCAACATGCTAATCAAGCTAGCATCATGCTAACATCATGCTAATCAAGCTAGTATTATTCTAGCAACATGCTAATCAAGCTAGCATCCTGCTAGAAACATGCTAATCATGTTAGCATCTAGTTAAAAACATGCTAGCAACATGCTAATAATGCTAGCATCAAGCTACCAACATGCTAATCAAGCTAGCATAATGCTAACATCATGCTAATCAAGCTAGCATCATGCTACCAACATGCTAATCATGCTAGCATCATTTTAACAACATGTTAATCATAGTAAATCATGCTGGAATGTGGTAAATCGTAGTAAATCATCTTAGAAACATGGTAAATCGTGGTAAATAATGCTAAAACGTGGTTTATCATGGTATCACAACATGTTAATTGTGTTAGCATCTGCCCAGTGGCGAGTTTTGCCACTGCAAGCACCACTTCACATTTTCTTCAGGAAATGTACATTCTAGTTAGTGGTGCTTTTTCAAAGCAACACTAGTGTTATTGTCACTCATACTTATTATTCTTATTTTTATTCTGCCAAAAGTTTGGCGCGTAACTTGCACCGCACCGTTTGTCACAGACCCCTGAGTGAGGTGTCAAATCGAGCGGCTCATTGAGGAGAGGTGTGCTATATCTTTTCTAAGCGATCGGGTGTACGATGTTCGCACAGCGGACGAAAAAGCGGCCAAAAAAGTCCCATTGACTTTACATGGGGAGTTCTAAAAACATTTGAATCCCAACTGCCGTTTTCACACACACCACTCCAAAGGGCCTGACACCCCTGCGTTTCTCTCCCTCTCTCTCTCCCTCAGAGGATTTATATTATCAAGCAGCCAATAAGTAATGGCCTAAAATCTTCATAGCCACACCCTAGCAACCAGTTACAGCACCCTAGCAACCACTCTGAGCTCCCTAGCAACCACCCTAAACCAATAAATAATATAAAAACTTTTTTTTTTACATTTTTTAAAGCAATATCACACTCGTAGCCTTGCGATATTGCTCCATGCTTGTGCCTATTCGGCCATAGGCACGAGGCCGCAGGCCGAGTGCCGTACTGAAGGAACTCGTTATTAAAGATTTTAAGAACTCTAAATCATCTTAGAAACATGGTAAATCGTGGTAAATAATGCTAAAACGTGGTATATCATGGTATCACAACATGTTAATTGTGTTAGCATCTGCCCAGTGGCGAGATTTATATTATCAAGCAGCCAATAAGTAATGGCCTAAAATCTTCATAGCCACACCCTAGCAACCAGTTACAGCACCCTAGCAACCACTCTGAGCTCCCTAGCAACCACCCTAAACCAATAAATAATATAAAAACTTTTTTTTACATTTTTTAAAGCAATATCACACTCGTAGCCTTGCGATATTGCTCCATGCTTGTGCCTATTCGGCCATAGGCACGAGGCCGCAGGCCGAGTGCCGTACTGAAGGAACTCATTATTAAAGATTTTAAGACCTCTATAAAAACTCCATAGTAACCATATTTGACAACTACCAACCACCTAGTAACACCATAGCAACTACCAAAAATACCTTAGCAACCACCCTGAACACCCTAGCAACGTCTAGAAATGCTCTAGTAACCACCAAAAAACTCTAGCATCCACCCAAAACACCCTAGCAACTGCCTAGCAACCACCCAGAACACCTAGCAACTGCCTAGCAATGCCCTAGCATCCACCCAGAATACCATAGCAACTGCCTAGCAACACCATAGCAACCACCCAGAACACCCTAGCAACCACCTAGCAACGCCCTAGCAACTGCCTAGCAACAACCAAGAATACCCTAGCAACTGCCTAGCAACCACCCAGAACACCTTAGCAACTGCCTAGCAACACCATAGCAACCACCCAGAAAACCCTAGCAACCACCTGGCAACAGCATCTTGCTAAAAACATGCTAGCAACATACTAATCATGCTAGCATCATGCTAGCAACATGTTAATCAAGCTAGCATCATGCTAGCATTATGCTAATCAAGCTAGCAACATGCTAATAATGCTAGCATTATGCTACCAACATGCTAATCAAGCTAGCATCATGCTATCAACATGCTAATCAAGCTAGCATTATGCTAGCAACATGCTAATCAAGCTAGCATCATGCTAGCAACATGCTAATCAAGCTAGCATAATGTTAGCAACATGCTAATCATGTTAGCATCTAGCTAAAAACATGCTAATCATGCTAGCATCAAGCTACCAACATGCTAATCAAGCTAGCATCATGCTAACATCATGCTAATCAAGCTAGCATCATGCTAGCAACATGCTAATCAAGCTAGCATAATGTTAGCAACATGCTAATCATGTTAGCATCTAGCTAAAAACATGCTAGCAACATGCTAATCATGCTAGCATCAAGCTACCAACATGCTAATCAAGCTAGCATCATGCTAACATCATGCTAATCAAGCTAGCAACATGCTAATCAAGCTAGCATCATGCTAGAAACATGCTAATCATGTTAGCATCTAGTTAAAAACATGCTAGCAACATGCTAATAATGCTAGCATCAAGCTACCAACATGCTAATCAAGCTAGCATCATGCTAACATCATGCTAATCAAGCTAGCATAATGCTAGCAACATGCTAATCATGCTAACATCATGCTACCAATATGCTAATTAAGCTAGCATAATGCTATCAAAATGTTATTCAAGCTAACATCATGCTAACAACATGTTAATCAAGCTAGCATAATGCTAGCAACATGCTAATCATGTTAGCATCTAGCTAAAAACATGCTAGCAAAATGTTAAACATGCTAACATCTTGTTAAAAGCATGCTAGCAACATGCTAATCATGCTAGCATCATGCTACCAACATGCTAATCATGTTAACAACATGCTAATCATGCTAGCATCATTTTAACAACATGTTAATCATAGTAAATCATGCTGGAATGTGGTAAATCGTAGTAAATCATCTTAGAAACATGGTAAATCGTGGTAAATAATGCTAAACCGTGGTATATCATGGTATCACAACATGTTAATTGTGTTAGCATCTGCCCAGTGGCGAGTTTTGCCACTGCAAGCACCACTTCACATTTTCTTCAGGAAATGTACATTCTAGTTATTATTCTTATTATTCCACACAAAGTTTGGCGCGTAATGCGCCCCGCACCGTTTGTCACAGACCACTGAGTGAGGTGTCAAATCGAGCGGCTCATTGAGGAGAGGTGTGCTATATCTTTTCTAAGCGATCGGGTGTACGATGTTCGCACAGCGGACGAAAAAGCGGCCAAAAAAGTCCCATTGACTTTACATGGGGAGTTCTAAAAACATTTGAATCCCAACTGCCGTTTTCACACACATCACTCCAAAGGGCCTGACACCCCTGCGTTTCTCTCCCTCTCTCTCTCCCTCAGAGGATTTATATTATCAAGCAGCCAATAAGTAATGGCCTAAAATCTTCATAGCCACACCCTAGCAACCAGTTACAGCACCCTAGCAACCACTCTGAGCTCCCTAGCAACCACCCTAAACCAATAAATAATATAAAAACATTTTTTTTACATTTTTTAAAGCAATATCACACTCGTAGCTTTGCGATATTGCTCCATGCTTGTGCCTATTCGGCCATAGGCACGAGGCCGCAGGCCGAGTGCCGTACTGAAGGCACTCGTTATTAAAGATTTTAAGAACTCTATAAAAACTCCATAGTAACCATATTTGACAACTACCAACCACCTAGTAACACCATAGCAACTACCAAAAATACCTTAGCAACCACCCTGAACACCCTAGCAACGTCTAGAAATGCTCTAGTAACCACCAAAAAACTCTAGCAACCACCCAGAACACCCTAGCAACTGCCTAGCAACCACCCAGAACACCTAGCAACTGCCTAGTAACCACCCAGAACACCCTAGCAACTGCCTAGCAACGCCATAGCATCCACCCAGAATACCATAGCAACTGCCACACCATAGCAACCACCCAGAACACCCTAGCAACCACCTAGCAACGCCCTAGCAACCACCAAGAATACCCTAGCGAGGGTGTTCTATGACTTTTCTAAGCGATCGGGTGTACGATGTTCGCACCGCGGACGAAAAAGCGGCCAAAAAAGTCCCATTGACTTAACATTGGGCATTCTAAAAAAATTCAAATCCAAACCGACGTTTTCACACACACAGACATAAAGGGCCTGACACCCCTGCGTTTCTCTCCCTCTCTCTCTCCCTCAGAGGATTTATATTATCAAGCAACCAATAAGTAATGGCCTAAAATCTTCATAGCCACACCCTAGCAACCAGTTACAGCACCCTAGCAACCACTAAGAGCTCCCTAGCAACCACCCTAAAGCAATAAATAATGTAATTTTTTTTTTTTTTTTTTTTTTTTAAAGCAATATCCCACTCGTAGCCTTGCGATATTGCTCCATGCTTGTGCTTATTCGGCCATATGCACGAGGCCGCAGGCCGAGTGCCGTACTGAAGGCACTCGTTATTAAAGATTTTAAGAACTCTATAAAAACTCCATAGTAACCATCTTTGACAACTACCAACCACCTAGTAACACCATAGCAACTACCAAAAATACCTTAGCAACCACCCTGAACACCCTAGCAACTTCTTGAAATGCTGTAGTAACCACCAAAAAACTCTAGCAACCACCCAGAACACCCTAGCAACTGCCTAGCAACCACCCAGAACACCTAGCAACTGCCTAGCAACCACCCAGAACACCCTAGCAACTGCCTAGCAACGCCCTAGCATCCACCCAGAATACCATAGCAACTGCCTAGCAACACTATAGCAACCACCCAGAACACCCTAGCAACCACCTAGCAACCACCAAGAATACCGTAGAAACTGCCTAGCAACCACCCAGAACACCTAGCAACCACCCAGAACACCCTAGCAACTGCCTAGCAATGCCCTAGCATCCACCCAGAATACCATAGCAACTGCCTAGCAACACCATAGCAACCACCCAGAACACCCTAGAAACCACCCAGAACACCTTAGCAACTGACTAGCAACACCCTAGCAACCACCTAGCAATGCCCTAGCAACTACCAAAAATACCCTAGCAACCACTCAGAACACCTTAGCAACTGCCTAGCAACTGCCTAGCAACCACCTAGAAACCGCCCAGAACACCCTAGCAACTGCCTAGCAAACACCCAAAACACCCTAGCAACTGCCTAGCAACGCCCTAGTAACCACCCAGAATACCCTAGCAACCGCCTAGCAACCACCCAGAATACCCTAGCAACTGCCTAGCAATCACCTAGAAACCGCCCAGAACACCCTAGTAACTGCCTAGCAACTGCCTAGCAACCACCCAAAACACCCTAGCAACTGCCTAGCAACTCCCTAGCAACCACCCAGAATACCCTAGCAACTGCCTAGCAACCACCCCGAATACCCTAGCAACTGCCTAGCAATACTATAACAACCACGCAGAATACCCTAGCAACCGCCTAGCAACCACCCAGAACACCTTAGCAACTGCCTAGCAACTACCCAGAACACCCTGGCACCTTGCTAAAAACATGCTAGCAACATGTTAATCAAGCTAACATCATGCTAGCATAATGCTACCAACATGCTAATCAAGCTAGCATCATGCTAACAACATGCTAATCATGTTAACATAAAGCTAGCATAATGCTAACAACATGCTAATCATGTTAGCATAAAGCTAACAACATGCTAATCAAGCTAGCATCATGCTAACAACATGGTAATCATGTTAGCATCATGCTAACAACATGCTAATCAAGCTAGCATCATGCTAGCAAAACATGCTAATCATGTTAGCATCTAGCTAAAAAAATGCTAGCATCTTGTTGAAAGCAAGCTAGCAACATGCTAATCATGCTAGCATTATGCTACCAACATGCTAATCATGCTAACAACATGCTAATCATGCTAGCATCATTCTAACAACATGTTAATCATAGTAAATCATGCTGGAATGTGGTAAATCATAGTAAATCATCTTAGAAACATGGCAAATCATGGTAAATAATGTTAAAACGTGGTATATCATGGTATCACAAGTGTTAGCATCTGCCCAGTGTCGAATTTTGCCACTGCAAGCACCACTTCACATTTTCTTCAGGAAATGTACATTCTAGTTATTATTATTGTTGTAACAGCAAGCCAAGGTTTCAACTGTTTGTTTAGACACCAGGGCCTATCTCTTAACAATCAACTCCTGCAATTTCCTGTGTTTGGACCATCACTGTTGGGCATTCTGCTAAGATTCAGGCAGCATCATGTGGCTGTAAGCGCAGATATCAACGGCATGTTCCATCAGGTCATTCTCCTGCCATATGACAGACCCTTTCTCTGCTTCATTTGGAGAGATCTGCAGAGTGAAAACCCTCCAGAATTACGCAAGTGGCAGCTTCTATCCTTTGTACAATAAGCAATCCATGCTGTGCCATCTTTGCTCTGCAGCATCATGCTCTCGAGCAATTCAGTGCTCGCAAAGGATGAAATGACTATCTTCGTCAGTCAGACAATTCTATGGACAGACTCTATGACTGTGCAGGAATGGATTCAGTCCGACTTCTGTCGATAGGAGGTGTTCGTTGGAACACGAGTCTCCATGATACAAAAATGAACAGACCACAGATCATGGAATAGAGGTATGTATACACGCAGGATAACCCAGCTGACCAGAGGTAAATCCTTCCAAAGTCTGGCTGAGCCTAGTCTATGGAGTCAAGGGATTCTTGAAACAGAGCCCAGAGCACTGGTCTAAGAAGCCTGAAGTTGCACAGTCAGAGAAAGTATCAGAAATGAAAGGCTTAACCTGCTACTGCCTAATGGCAGTTAAAACTGCTTCCAACCTCCCTGATGCTACCTATTTCAATATATGGCAGGAACTAGTGGAGGTGACTCAACAAACATGTCAAGGGGCAGCCACATCCTGTGACTAATAGAGAAGCGGAAGCTGTTCTGCTAAGGGCATGCAAACTTAAGAGCTTACCAGAAGAAGTTAGAAACCAGTTCCTGTGCACAGTCGATTGGTCTTGCTCCTGACTGGGATCCACTGACCAACATGTTAAGAATTGGGGGCTTGTGAAGGAGGCTGGCAAACTCAGACCTGGAACAAATCCAGCCCATTGTGTTGGACCCAAACCAAGCAGTAATGAAGCTCCGTATTAAAGAATTTGATGAGTGTCTGTAACACCCAGGAGCCAAGA
The DNA here is from genome assembly GCA_021554675.1 of Leuciscus idus. Classification (NCBI taxonomy): domain Eukaryota; kingdom Metazoa; phylum Chordata; class Actinopteri; order Cypriniformes; family Leuciscidae; genus Leuciscus; species Leuciscus idus. The sequence continues at coordinate 13,627,478 of CM038624.1, forward strand.
GAGTCTATGCCGAGATATGGGGACAGTACTGGATTCTACACCATCATCTGTCTGTTCTGTCAGCGATGGAAGGCTCAGCCAAAGGTCCAGCAAATGGAAGATTTGCTACCAGAAAACCTTTGAGTGCTCTGTCCAACTTTTTACTCAACAGGTGTTGACTGCTCCAACACATACCTGGTCAAAATAGGATGACAAAATGAGAAGAGCTTGCTTATATTCAAATGTCTGTTGGTGGTTAAACTTACATCAGACCAGTTGCCAGCCTGATAAAGTTTCCTGCTTTAGAAGGTAACACTGAAGACATTTATAGAATTCCCTTGATTACCCATTATCTCCTCAAATGTGGGGGCAGCTGTTGTAAATTCTCCCCTTTAAGTTGAAAGTTCATAATCAGGTATGACGTTCTAGGTTATGACTTGCATAAGTAACATAGCGCAGTGTTTCAAGCTCGTAGGAACTCAGCGTAATTGCCTATTCACTATGTTACTCCAGCAGAGTATTCATATCGTGTGTGGCATATTGACTATGGACTAAGAAATCATGATTTGTTCGTTATAGAAAATAAACACATTCTTTGCTAAGATTACTAAAGCTTTTAACCTCCTGACTCCCAGATGCAAATTATGGCCTGAACGCCAGAAAGTCTAGAGCAAATTACCCCTCTGACACCTTTTATGGGCCCGCTGAGTTTACCCAGGAAAAGCAGACATTCCACGCGAGTCACGTTTGCCAGCTTCAGAGAGATTACGAACTCTCTCTGCACCTTTACACACACACACACACACGGACTTTCCATGGACTTACTCATATACAGACATTTCCAAATGTTTGATATATTCCTGTGTTGCATTTTATATGACCATGTCATATTGGAGCATCTACAATTTTATCGTGTGTTAATCGAACTTCAAATGCCTATACTCGTGCTTTTGATTGTAACTTTGTATCCTTAACTGTTTTATATTTCATTCTTGGTATCTGTTTAACCGTCTCGCTCTGACTGAACCAACCGTATACAGGAGATTGCAGTAAAATGTATTATTCTATGTGTACCATCTTTCTGGGTAGAAATGACGAGTTCTAAACGCCGTCATAAACTATGTAGATGAACCGTCCGACAGGACAAAGGAAACTTTTCCCGCTTCAAATTCTCGGACGGTCATTGGTTTTTCGCGCGAACAGAGGCGTGAACCCATCCTCTCCATAAGAGACTGACACAGAAAGTTTCTCCTGAGCACTTTTTCTGTGAGAGGTTTCCGGTTCCATGGCTCCTTAGGGAGCTCTTCTCCGTTTTTCTTTTCTTTTTGTTCTTCGTTTTTATTTCCGTCTTCTGACTTTTCCTACGCTCAGTGAAGCGAGCGTAACCGGCAACTTCAACTTTAAAGAGACTCCTTGAACTTCCCGCGAACTCCGTTTTGCCCGGAAGACACGAGAGAACGCGCCTAGCGCCGAAGGACAAACACACGCACGACTCTGCTTTCCTCAGCAACACAAAGAGAACCATTTTGCAAGTATTAGTTTTATTGAACTTTTAATGTGATTTGTTTCCTTGCTGTCTCTCAAAGAGGTTCATCTTGTTTGTGATTTTGCCATAGCCTACTGAGATCATCTCGGTGATCTCTCTCATTTCTCTCCTTTTCTCTTTCTCTCTCATCTGTTATTCGTCATCTCGTATTTGTTTTCGTTTGTTTTCTCTGGTTGTATATACATGTATTCCGTGTGTAAATGTAGAATTCTGTATTCGTAGTTTCATTTTATTAAAACCATTATATTTAGGGGCCAAGCACTGAAGGTGCGGAGGCACCTATTGTATCTGTTCCGGTTCAGATTATTATTATTCTGTTATTTCTTTCGACTGGGCGTCTATGGCAGCCCATAGAACCGATTGCGGGAAAGTTGTTTTGGTTTGACATTCTGATAGAGGACAGTCCCAACATTAAATACACCAATTTTGGTGTTTCTAAGTCATTCCCTCTAGCGCCACCACCTGTCCAAGTTTCACTTTTGTTTTGCTAATAACTTTTTAACCGTAAAGTCAAACAGCAAAATAATTTTTTCCTCTGATTCCTGAGCTCATGACAATTCGATTGCACCCTATGTTGTCATTTTCCCTCATAAAAACATGGCCGCCATTTTGAAACTTCCTAAAAAGCTACTTTTTCGAACTCGTCCTAGACGGCATTGAATCAGATCATCTTCAGGGAGTGTTGAAAAAAAGTTATTAAAATCTCGTTGATTCGCTTAACCGTTGCCGATAAACCCACGAACAAATTTTACGTAGCGCTTGCAAAAACAGTCGTAAGGCTGTATCTCCGCAACGCTTTATCGTATTCAGACCAATCTTGGTATAACTCATCACAAGCATGACCTGAGGCAACATGCTGCGTTTCGGCACAGCGCCACCTACTGGTCCGGAGATATGAAAAATGGCTATTTTTACTTATAACTTCTGAACAGTTTGTCCAAAAACCATCAAATTGGTCTTGTTAGATTCAATGCGACATGCCGAGTCGACTGATATCCAATTTTATCATATCGGCCATTTTGACTGTCGGCCATTTTGAATTTTGTGCTAAAATGCTGTATTTTAAGAACGCATGAACGGATTGTTACGAAACTTGGTATGGGTCATCAGCACAATGTCCTGAAGGAGCGTGAGAAGTTTCGAAACAGCGCCACCTAGTGGTCATATTGTTTTTTCAAATGCTTATAACTTTGGGTGCGGTCGACTTATTTTCACGAGACTCATCTAATTGGACTCCTGAATCCTTGCCGAGTCCTACGATACCAAACATGCTAGGTTTCGCCTTACGGTTTGTGTAGCGTTGTGATTTAGCGCTTAAAAAACATTTTACTATATCTTCGAAACCGCTAGTCCGATCAAGACGAAACCACCGTCAGAAGTTTGAAAACATAGGTCGATAGCTAAATGCCAATGCCCAATTGCAAAAATATTGATAGTAAGGGGTAGTAAAATCCAATCAAAGTCATGTGTCAGTCATTTTTTACGTGTTTTTTCATATAAATGTCTATAACTCCGAAGCGAATTGAGATTTTCTCACCAAAATTGACACACATATGTATGGGCTCATTCTGAGGACACTTAAAAAAATGGTGGGACTGAGCCTCTTGGTGGCGCTATAACAGAACAAAACATGAAATTCCCATCGACTTAAATGCAATTTTGTGAAATAAAATGCTATACTAAACAAAAGCATTGGTGTAATTTAATGAAACTCAGAATGTGCCAACAACACCATCCCCTGAAAGTACCCAACATATTTCGAGACAGCGCCACCTTTTGGTCAACAGTTATAACAAAATTTCCAAAAAGGCTAATCACTTTTGAATAAATCTGCCTATTGAAATGCCACTGGTATTAATAGATTCCTTAGGTCAAGCCGAGAACATAGATATCAAGTTTAACTTATTTGGCCTTACTTCCTGTCCGCCATCTTGATTTTCATTCAAAACCTACTTTTTCGAACTCCTCCTACGCCGTTTGTCCGATTTTCACCAAAATCAAATCTTATCATCTCCAGACCGTGCCGACTAAAAGTTATTGATTTCGTGTCAATTGACGAAACCGTTTTCGTATAGCGCAGCAGCAAAGTTGAGGCATGATGCTAAAAGCACTATTCAGGCTTTATCTCTGCAATGCCTTGACATATTGACACCAAACTTTGTATGTGTCATTGTCACTTCACTCTGACCACATCACATCAGTTTTGTAACTGCGCCACCTATTGGTCGAAAGTGATAATCCATTAAATCATATTTTTATTTACTGTTTCTATGATTTTTCAGGCATTTTGCCTAAATCCTCTTTAATGTCTTTAATTGCTCATTGTTGCAGTTGGTCTGACACTTTCAGCAATGTTGGCATGTCTTGTCTTCTGATTGTGCTTGGCCCCGATAATTGCTGCTTGCAGCTATATTCTTGATTGCTTCTGTCTGCTGCTCACATTGCAAAGTCCCTTAAATGTTTGATCCAAGCTACAAAGTTTTTATTATTTACTACGTTGAGTAGTTTAATGTTATAAACACAGGAAAATTAATGTTCACGGCCAGAAAATTAATCTTTCTTGGAGTTTGTAAGAAGGATAATTTTTCTTGAGAGTTGATAAAGAAGTCGTACGGTCAGTTTGCTGGACGAACAGATTGTTCGATAACTAAATTAATTCCATTAAAGGTTATCTCATATAATCGATCTGTAATAAGACTATTGATATATTAATGACGAACCATAACTCATTGTGGTGATCATTCATATATACAATCGATCTATTTTCAGCTTAGATAATTTAATGTAACTGTAATATGCGATATTAATCATATTCCTGATTAATTATTAAAATTCCCTTCATATATTATATGAGCTAATGCGGTTACACGTGTTATCGCACTCATGTGCTGTGTCCTAACATTGCACATTCTGAAGAACACATCCAAGTGAATACTTTGCATCCTCCAGTCACTAACAATCCTTTGCACACATTCCAATTCACAAAAATATTTGTGCAGAATACAAGTTGGTACTGAGCCGTCTGATTTCTTAATGGAATGCAAGGCGAAAAAGATGGGTAAGTCCTTATTGTTTCTTTTGTTTTGTTGTAACTGAATCACATGATGCATTGTTTTTAGAGAAAAAACTGAAATGTCACAATTACCTAAGCATTTATATCCTTTGATGCTGAAAATTTGGCTCAGGTGCATTCCATTTCTCAGATCCTTCTTTGAGATGTTTTTGCACTTTGAGTGGAGTCCATTTATTTGACATTTGGACATTTGGAAAGGCACACGCCTGTCCAGATAAGGTCTAACAGGTGAAAAAGCATATCAGAGCAAAACAAAGGCATGAGGACTGCCTGCAGAGCTCAGATACAGGATTGTGTCAAGGCACATATATGGGAGCATTTTCCTTTGAAAAAGACTGTGAGAAGAAAAGATTATCTGGTCTGATGAACCTCAGTTCCAAGCATCATGTCTGAAGGAAACCAGACATCTCTCACAATCTGCACAATAACATCCCAAAGGTGAAGGGTGGTGGTGGTAGTAACAAGCAATGGGGGAGTTTTTCATCTGGGCAGCTGGTCAGGGTGGAAGGAAAGCTGCAAAATACAGAGACATCCTTAATGAAAACCAGGTTTAAAGTGTGCAAGACCTCAGACTGGGCTGGACTTCCCAACAGGACAATGACCCTAAACACACAGCCAAGACAATAGTTGATTCATGACATATCTGAGGATGCCTCGGAGTGGCCCAGCCAGACCCTGAATTTAAACATGATCAAATACCTCAAGAGAGACCTAAAAGAGCTTGAGAGGATCTGCAAAGAAGAATAGCAGAAAAATCCAAAATCCAGGTGTGCAAAGGCTGCTGCATCATACCCAAAAAGACGCTGTAATCACAACCAGTGTGGTTTCAACTATGTACTGAGTGAAGGGTCTTAATATTTAGGTTCATCGGTTAATTCAGTTTGTTTTCTTTTTGATAAATTTGCCAAGTTATCACAAATCTGTTTTTTGTTGTTGTTTTTTGTCATTATGGGGTATGGAGTATAGACTGTAGATTTGAAAATAAATAAATAAATAAAGTATTTTAGCATACGGCTGCCAAAATGAATGAAAGTCAAATACTTTCTGAATCCACTGTATGCAGAGAAGGGTAGCACATAACTACCGTTAGTGGTCAATTGTCCAGTTATTATGTTATCAAAAGTCCCATTCATTTTGTATCCCATTTTAACAGGACTCAGCCTGTCATGTGTTTGCCCATAAATGTCACTGTTGACCCACCAATCATCCATCAGAAATTCTTTCATTGCTCCGCCCCCCTCGGTCTCAACACCCCTGTTGCCACAGTTGCAATCTGTATCACCGTAAAAGAGATTGTCACTGGTGATGTACAAGGTAAGGTAGTCAGATAAAGAGATACAATATTAAACTAATGAAAAATCAGTTTGACATGAATGATTCTTGCATACCATTGGTTCAGGTCCTCTTGTTGCTATGGTATCAGTGACTCTGGAGCTGGACCCTTGGGCCAGAGCCCCTCGGCTGTTATTTAGTTCTAGATCAGCCTCATTTCTCTGGACCCCCAACAACAACTTGAGCAGCATTACCCCTGTCTGCACTACTCTCTCCATCAGCATCCCGGTTAGTGTGAAACAGACATAAAATATGTTTCCCTTATGTTTTCATCTGTCAGTCACTTCAACGTAGAGTCTGACACTAGGGGCCGCACTTGGAAGCCCCAAACACCTCTGATACTTTGATAAAAGGCCAATGAGAATTGGTGAGTGGAGTTTGCATGCCACTCCCCCGGACATATGGGTATAGTCAAGTCAAGTCATCTTAATTTATATAGCGCTTTTATCAATGTAGATTGTTCCAAAGCGGCTTTACATTGATAATAGGAAATTAAAGTAACAGAGATTGTTTTGGCTTTATAGCAGCTCTAGAATAAAGTTATTGTCCAGCTAAAGTTAGTTTTGATTGATTCACTTCCGTCGCAACGATCATTAGTTATTAACTTAGGGGCCGCTAACACAAGACCGTTTTAACAGAAAACTCTTAAAGGGATAGTTCACTTTGAAATAAAATTTTGGTATGTTTTAGCTTACCTCAAGGGCATCCAAGATGTAGGTGTCTTTTTTTCCGCAGTAGTTTCAATTTTGATATTTTTAGGTCAAACCGTTCTTGTCTGTCAGTCAAATAATGCAGGTCTATGGTCACCACCTCAAAGAGCAAGCACAGAGTCCAAATTAAAACAATTCCACATCGTCCAAATGAAACAATTCCCCATCGTAAGTACACATTGATGGCCTAAGACACGAAATGAGCGGTTTGTGTGAGAAAGCGAACAGTATTTATATCGTTGTTACCTCTTGAACACAGCCGCGTCCAAATGATCTGAGGGCGCGGGCGGGTATAGATATATACACTAGATATCGCCTTGGCTACGGTTTTGTTCCAATGAATTGCAGTAGCCAAGGCGACATCTAGTGTATATATCTATACCCGCCCGCGGGCTGGTATAGATATATACACTAGATGGCGCCTTGGCTACGGTTTCGTTCCAATGAACTGCAGTAGCCAAGGCGCCAAAGCTCTAGTGTATATATCTATACCCGCCCGCGCCCTCAGATCATTTGGACGCGGCTGTGTTCAAGAGGTAACAACGATATAAATACTGTTCGTTTTCTCACACAAACCGCTCGTTTCGTGTCTTAGGCCATCAATGTGTACTTACGATGGGGAATTGTTTAATTTGGACGATGTGGAATTGTTTTAATTTGGACTCTGTGCTTGCTCTTTGAGGTGGTGACATAGACCTGCATTATTTGACTGACAGACAAGAACGGTTTGACCTAAAAATATCAAAATTGAAACTACTGCGGAAAAAAAGACACCTACATCTTGGATGCCCTTGAGGTAAGCTAAAACATACCAAAATTTTATTTCAAAGTGAACTATCCCTTTAAGTTCTTTCTGCGCAAACTTCAAAAACAATGGCAAAACAATTTGTTCTTCAGAGCAGAGCGAGTGTCATCTCTATGCAAGCTCATAGAGAGAGTTCCCCTGGGTGCTTCAGAAACATAAGAGAGCGCTTTCCTCTAAAAGAGCAAGCACAGATGGAAAGCGTCTTTTTAAAGGTTCCTCTCCGCCTGTGTGTTTCTGGATGCGGTTGATATCTTTCAACCTCGGATGGTCACGATCGATATCTCAAGTGTTTGGGTCTCACCCATGCTGAGACAGCGTTTGTGGATGGCTCATGTCCTCACTGTGAGAACATGACCATAGCAACATTGCGATCACAACTCTTTTCTGGTAAGAGTTACCTCAGTTGCTCGTCCTGATGCACAAGGCTATGGCAGCTAGTGCTGAGGGCGATATGAGGGTGTTTCTGCCGGGTCAATCCCCTTGGACCTCCTGTTCCTTGTTTTGCGCATTGCGTCGAAGTGACTGACAAATAGGGAACATCTCTGTTACTATTGTAACCTCCGTTCCCTGATGGAGGGAACGAGAAATAGTTTCCCTCCTGCCACAACGCTGGACTGGCCGGGATACTGACTCGGCTCCTCAGCACAAACCTTAATGAGTTATGCACGCCATCTCCCTTTTATACCCGTATGTCCCAGAGAGTGGCATGCAAATTCCACTCGCCAATTCACAAGTATCAGAGCCATTTGGGGCTCCCAAGTGTGACCCCTAGTGTCAGCCATCGACACCATGTCCCGTTCCCTCCATCAGGGAATGGACGTTACAATAGTAACCGAGACATTGAATGTGATACAATCTTACATCAAAAGACTTGCAAAAAAGTAAAAAATAAATAAATAAAAAAGTAAAAATGGGGGGGGGGGGGGGGGGAATAATAAAGATCATGGTAACACTTTATTTCAGTAGTCCACTTTAGATATTCTACTAACTATAAGTAACTTTGCAAGTACATGCCAACTTATTTTACTAACCCTAACCTAACAGTCTACTAATACTCTAATAAGAGATCGTGGACATGTAGTTGCAAATTAATGAGAGTTAGTTGACAAGTAGTTGCAAAGTTACCTATAGTTAGTAGAATATCTAAAGTGGACTACTGAAATAAAGTGTTACCATGATCTTTATTATTTCCCCCCCCCCCCCCCCCCCCCCCCCCCCCATTTTTACTTTTTTATTTATTTATTTTTTACTTTTTTGCAAGTCTTTTGATGTAAGATTGTCGACAATCAAAATGAAGAGTAATCAAGATAATTTCGATGACATTAGTATGGGCTTTTTATAATGTGTTTTTTTTAAATAATATTATATTTTATATTGCACATATATTTCCTCTCTTTTATATATGTTATGTGTTCCCTACAGGAGTGTATTTCAGACTACCGTGAAGTCTTGCTCTCTGGAAAGATGAATGTAACAACAGAAGTGATTCCAGGAACAGGAGGCCTAAGACCAGTGCTGAGCCCTGACTGCTGGCCCACATTCACAGAGATGGTCTGTAGGATATACATACATGTAGTATATTGAACTGCGGTACATTTTTGATGTCATGTTACTTTTAAATAACAGTATACGGTGTTGTAACATAGACTCTGGGGAAGCAGTGTGATCCATTTGCAGAGATTTTATTAGGGTACATAACGTCTTGGTTACCTATGTAACCTGTTCCCTGAAGGAGGGAACGGAGACATAGTCGACGTGTTGACTGATTGGGATCACGCTAGGGAGCCTGTCATCTTCGAGTATTGTAAAAATGAGCCAATGGATATTGGCGTGCGTGAATCGTATCACACGCCCCGCCCTGCAGCGCGGGTATAAATACGGAAGTGGATGCACGCACCAGTTGTTTTTCAGAACTCGGTCAGCGGTGGTACAGCAATAGTGGCTAGGGGACTACGTCTCCGTTCCCTCCTTCAGGGAATGAGGGTTACATACGTAACCGAGACGTTCCCTTTCTGTCGGGCACGTTCGACGTAGTCGACGTGTCGACTGATTGGGATCCCTACTAAGACGCCACTAGTGCTGCCACCTTCCAGTGCCTAGACAAAAGCCTCCAGATCTTCCTTATATGACAGGGCTTAGGCCAGGAAAGTCACTGCTGTTCCACAGGACCACTGGGAAAGCGTACCTTTCGTTGGAAGGTCTACGCTACGGAAGCCACATCCTGCCCGAAGGAGGTAACGTGGAGAAACACATATGGACTGAGCAACTTAGTGGGCAGTACAACATATGGCATGTCACTGAGGTGGCTCCAGCCAATAACAGGGGGGAGACACAACCGGTCAGTGATGGCAGAGCAGGCTCTGACAAGGGAAGACACATGCTCGCCACAGAGAGTCAAACTGTGGAAGAATACACATATGGGATCACCGTAGGGATCACAACATATGAACCCCACCTAACACAAGTTAGGTGTTCTAACCTAACAGGTTGTACTTCAGATCATAAGCATGCCTCATTCTTTTTAGAGGGAGCTCTTGCAGAAGTAATAGTATCTAAGCTCTTTCAGAGGTAGATAGCTGAACCTCCACAATGGAACCTGCATTTCTCCGGTTCAACTGGCTATGTAGCACTCGAAGGGAGGGACTTGTACTGAGACTTTGACCCCTCAACGCGTGACACAGGATGACCCGTGTTTACGGAGGAGTGGACATCTGAAGTACGCGTCCTTCAGGTCCCACGCTAGAGAGCATTCATAGGGATGAGCGTTAGTAATGCGTACTGTGTAGTACTTGAACGGAGGCTTGAAAAAGGGCCAGAATCAAGCACACAGATCCCTGATGGTCTAACTCACTATAGTTTGAGTACAATGAAGAACAGGCCTCACTTAGAAGCCTATCTTCATATCGGCTGGAGGAATGGCTCGATCGCAACCTTCGCCAGTAAGAAGCGATGACCGCACACACGGCAGCACAATTCAGAACACAGATGTTGAACACACAGCGCTGCACATGGGCGGGTGCTGGACGAACTGAATCGTCTTGCCGAATCTGATGATACAAGAACCGGCTGAGTCGGTCGGGAGCACCTTTCAGTGCTACAGTGGACCAACACAGGGGGCCCAAGGTATCAGAGACGTACTCAGAGTGAGGCAGCGGGTTAGAGACAGGTACCCAGCTCAGAAGGCCCGAAGGCGGCCCAAGACAGGGTCTGAGTGTGTAGTAGACTCTTACCTGTCTCTAGATGACCTCAGAGAGTGCGTGAGAAGGCGAAACCGGGTCCTCGAACCGCACCCAACTGTTGTCTGGCAAAGCAAGAGGTAGCTGAAGGTTGCAAGGCTGCACAGGGTCGCACACCAACAGTCTAAACCTCTATGGACTCAGGAACAGAGGAAATTGCTCTTTCTCTGAAAATGTAGGTACCAATGGCTCCGCTTTACGAGAGCCAGCGGCGGAACAGACATACACAAACAAAGACTCCTCCCGGGTCCTCCACCGGGGCGAGGGAGTGGATCGGTGACCATCTCCAAGAGCTCTCTACTCCATCCCAGAGCGGCCCGCTTGAGGAGTGCTTGCGCTTACCACCTGGCTTGGCAGCACCAGCGGGCGGGCGGGTGGGGGGCCCCATCTGCGACCGGGTCCATGCTGAGATCTGGTTGGAGACTGCTGCGATGACTCAATTGGAGCAGAGGCGGAAGCAGACGGACACCCTCGGTGACGAGCAGGCGGAGGATCTGCCCCGGGCGGACGGTTGGAAGCAGCAGCAGGGCATGATGTACCGGATGGCCTCCGTCTGCTTCTGGACAGCAGAGAACTGCTGGGCGCAGCTCTCCACTGCGTCGCCGATCGGCCCAACCTGGGAGGTTGGGGAGACCAGCAACCGAACCTTGTCCGCATCCGCCATTTCACCCAGGCTGAGCCAACGATGGCGCGCCTGGACCACTAAGCTGGACATCGCCAGACTGATCGCACACACAAGCCTCGACACTCCGGCCCCGGAGGGCGAGGTCGGATGCGGAGCGTAGCTCATCTATGAGCGCACGGTCTGGGCTACCTTCGTGCATGTCCATGAGTGCCCTGGCCTGATAGACCTGTATCAGCGCCATGGCACACAAGAGGAGGCGGTTTGCCCACAGGCTTTGTCAGCTCTGCCCGTGAGAACGGACGAGAACTCACAGGCCTTAGGGGGAAGACTAGGGGCCCCCCGCCAAAAGGCAGCAGCCGCCGCTGCCGGACACACCTGTGTCGCGACAGACCACTCTATTGGAGGCAGTGATGTAGTGGTGCCTGGAGAAGTGGGTATACTCTTAATTTTTGCCCCCAATATTTTTTTTTAAGTGTCCCAGCAAAGGATGAAAGCTCTGTGTTATAAACAGTGACATGTAAGACTAGTCTTGCATATTAGTTCACCCCAAAATGGGCCAGTAGTATTTGCACATTATCCCCCCATTAAGGTGTTTTGAAGGCCAAAAAAAATGGACAACAGTAGCTTTAAAAGCATGTCAGTGGGCAGTAGCATTACGTTTTTTATCAGATATTTTTAAACATGAGAATGAGTTTAAATGTCGCAATGAATGATCCACACTACAAAATGGAAATGCAGAATGTTTATGCTTTTTGCTGACAATACACAATCACATATTCAAAACGGGAATGGCCTTAAATAAGAAATGATTCAAGGATTATTTTGCATAGATGTTACATTTCAAACAAACGCCAATGCAATCCTTCTGTGTCCAGAGGCATATGAGCAATAAGCATCAAAGATCAGTTTCAGCTACTTTTTCTTTCCTAAATTAATCAATGTTTTTGGACTAATCTGTTCATTTAATCAATGGTTCAATTGCTCATTCAGAAAGACAGTCACTTGTCGCCACCTTCTGGCTTAATGATGCAAGTTGCGCAAACACAGACAAGCGGAGTGATACAAACAGTGAAAAGTCTCAGTGCTGATACTGGGGAAATATTTGAACACATTCGAGGTAACGTTATACAAATACATTTATACATTATATTTATAATAATAGCCTAATGGCAATATATTTAATAGGGTGCTTGTGTTGTTAAATGTAGCTTATAGTTTCCACTGTCTTTGATCAAACTGATTATTTCTGTCGGTCATTTAAAACTTCTATCGAAAAACAGCTGTTTAGTTTAGCTAGGCTACTTGTATGATCGTTAACTGAAGCGTGAAGCGTCGCGTTGGGATTCGCGCTCGGCTCGCGCTCGGCTCGCGCTTCTGTGAACATAAATCCTGCTTGCTTTGATTGGTCTCAAACATTTTGACAATGACGAGCGGGTGTTTGAGTGCTGAAGCAGCTCAGATGAGAAGGTCGGCTATCGTCGCAATGGGCGAATCATTGCAGCACCAAATTAGAGTTAATATTAGGCAATTATTTCACAACTTTCATTATATAGGCTACACTCAAAAAAATTGTTGAGGTCCGGAGCTCGGGGACCTCAATGGTGGGTACGGCCCTGACTGGGTGTTTTCACACGCACATCAGAGGGGATTTAGAAGTGGCTATACGCAATGCCGACTGAACAAGAAGTGGGTATACGCCGTATACCTGCGTATACCCTGCACTACACCAGTGATTGGAGGGATAGCCTTGCAATCCTTCACCGCTCCTCCGTCAAGGGTAGTGAGGGAGGAGAAACTATTCAGGCAGTTTCTGGCAGAGGAAGGTGCTGTCCATGACCTGGTAAGCTCTCCATGCACTTCGGAAAAGAAAGGCACTGGGGCGGTGAGCTGAGAACCAGCGCGGTCCGTCCCGAGACACCAATCAACCAACCGAGACTGTTCGGGACGCGGAGGAGGATTCTACTCGAGCCCGACAGCCTCGGCGGGCCGTTTCAGCATAGCTGACGTTTCTGGATCTGGCTCGGGCAACGTTACAGGCAGCTGAGTCAGCTCACCCTCCGATGCTGCAACCGACATCCTGTCCCCTGGAAGGGTCCAGAATAAACAGTCGTTCCATTACAGAGGGACCAGCGCGCTCAACGGGGTGCTCCACCGGCTGCGATGTGATAGAGGAGTGAGGGGACCACAGGGTATACCCGCACTGCGGGGCGGGGCGTGATGCGATTAACACACGCCAACGTCCATTGGCTCGTTTTTACAATACTCGAAGATAACAATTGCCAGGTCTGACAGTCAGAGGTCATGCACAGTAAAGCAGTCCAATCAGTACACTGAAATCCAAAAACACAACCAGATAACAAAGCAGATAATCCCAAAACAGGTGAGACAACGACCATAGAAGAAACATTTAGAATTTTAGACAAAGCAAACAATACAGTTCTTTGCAAGGAATGACAGGAAGAGAGGCCCTTAAATAGGAAGCAGGTGGCATGTGACAGGAACCAAGCACAAAGTATATTATTGTGGAGAGGTCACCCTCTGGTGTTTACTAAGAGGAATGTTCTGCTGGGATGTTACATGATACCCTATTAGTGAATATGTTTGTGTTTTCCAGGTGGTTTTGGAGAAAGTGTGCGGGGAAGATCATGTGTGTATATCAGATTTAAATGTGTCTCTATCATTTATGAGGTTAGTGTACATTTATTTTTTGTTATAGATGCCTCCAAGAGAGCAATATGATATGATGGGCAGTTTTGTTCATATAAACTTTGCACACACATTTTTTTTAAAGTAAAAATACAGTATTCACATTCTGTGAATCTGGCAATCTGGAATTTTACATGCTAGTGAAGTCAGGCATCAAAACTTTACGTACTGTAGAAAACATGGGTGTTTTATCCGAGTTTGGGTGGCAGTGCCTCTTACAAAATATAAGATTAAACAATGTATAAATAACAAATAGTACTATAGTCATTTCTATAGTACCAGCAGTATCAGTATCAGTGGGAGGCAGCAGCTTTCTTGTGCTCGTTGAGTTTTAATAGAGCCCCTTAATGTGTGCCATGGGTTTGGTGTGGGGTAATTGGAAATGAATAGGAACAAGTAATGTGAGAAGAGGCAATGTCTTCATTGTGCTATGATTGGCCTAATGTGCTGTTAATTTGATAAATAATTCCTCTCATATTTGTGTGTTCCATTTCCACAAATCAGTTGGATTAAAAAAAGTAGCTCAATGAATAAAAAAGTTAACCTCTCACTCCTGTAGATATCACTGCATTATGTCACACCCAAAACAAACTTAAAATGACTTGAAATAATGATCTGTGAGGGTTTTTTAGTTAGCAATCTGGTACATCTCCATGTCTAACCAGCTGAAAGTTTACAGAGCATTGATGAATAACTAACTATTAATTATATATTATAAGGATTTGATGGCACTGTATCTTTTAATCTGTGTTCCAGTGATATTGTAGTGAGCGCTGTAGGTTACCCAGTAACTCTCTCAGTGGAGGTGTCCAATGGCGGAGAAGATTCCACAGATACAGAGCTTTTCCTTCATCATCCCACCACCCTGTCCTTTACCCACATCAAAACGGTCAGATACTTTTTAAAGGGTCATGAATTTATTAAAAAAGAAAAACTGAAATATCACATGGTCCTAAGTATTCAGACCCTTTGCTCAGTATTTAGTAGAAGCACCCTTTTGATCTAATACAGCCATGAGTCTTTTTGGGAAAGATGCAACAAGTTTTTCACACCTGGATTTGGGTATCCTCTGCCATTCCTCCTTGCAGATCCTCTCCAGTTCTGTCAGGTTGGATGGTAAATGTTGGTGGACAGCCATTTTCAGGTCTCTCCAGAGATGCTCAATTGGGTTTAAGTCAGGGCTCTGGCTGGGCCATTCAAGAACAGTCACGGAGTTGTTGTGAAGCCACTCCTTCGTTATTTTAGCTGTGTGCTTAAGGTCATTGTCTTGTTGGAAGGTGAACCTTCGGCCCAGTCTGAGGTCCAGAGCACTCTGGAGAAGGTTTTCGTCCAGGATATCCCTGTACTTGGCCGCATTCATCTTTCCCTCGATTGCAACCAGTCGTCCTGTCCCTGCAGCTGAAAAACACCCCCACAGCATGATGCTGCCACCACCATGTTTCACTGTTGAGACTGTATTGGACAGGTGATGAGCAGTGCCTGGTTTTCTCCACACATACCGCTTAGAATTAAGGCCAAAAAGTTCTATCTTGGTCTCATCAGACCAGAGAATCTTATTTATCACCATCTTGGAGTCCTTTCATGTGTCTTGCACTGAGGAGAGGCTTCCGTCGGGCCACTCTGCCATAAAGCCCCGACTGGTGGACGGCTGCAGTGATGGTTGACTTACTACAACTTTCTCCCATCTCCCGACTGCATCTCAGGAGCTCAGCCACAGTGATCTTTGGGTTCTTCTTTACCTCTCTCACCAAGGCTCTTCTCCCCTGATAGCTCAGTTTGGCCGGACGGCCAGCTCTAGGACGTCTTCCATTTAAGGATTATGGAGGCCACTGTGCTCTTAGGAACCTTAAAGGGTTAGTTCACCCAAAAATGAAAATTCTGTCAGTAATTACTCACCCTCATGTTGTTCCAACCGCGTAAGACCTTCGTTCATCTTCGGAACACAAATTAAGATATTTTTGATGAAATCTGAGTGCTGGATTCACTTCTCCATAGGCTGCTAGGTGGCCCAAACTTGCTGGCCCAGAAAAGTTATTAAAGAGATCGTTAATATAGTCCAAGTGACTACAGTGGCTCAATCTTAAGTATATCAAGCGACGAGAATACTTTTTGTTCTCGTCGCTTGATATACTTAAGATTAAGCCACTGTAGTCACTTGGACTATATTAACAATCTCTTTAATAACTTTTCTGGGCCAGCCAGTTTGGGCCACCTAGCAGCCTATGCAGAAGTGAATCCAGCACTCAGATTTCATCAAAAATATCTTAATTTGTGTTCCGAAGATGAACGAAGGTCTTACGCGGTTGGAACAACATGAGGGTGAGTAATTACTGACAGAATTTTCATTTTTGGGTGAACTAACCCTTTAAGTGCAGCAGAATTTTTTTTTGTAACCTTGGCCAGATCTGTGCCTTGCTACAATTCTGTCTCTGAGCTCTTCAGGCAGTTCCTTTGACCTCATGATTCTCATTTGCTCTGACATGCACTGTGAGCTGTAAGGTCTTATATAGACAGGTGTGTGGCTTTCCTAATCAAGTCCAATCAGTATAATCAAACACAGCTGGACTCAAATGAAGGTGTAGAACCATCTCAAGGATGATCAGAAGAAATGGACAGCACCTGAGTTAAATATACGAGTGTCACAGCAAAGGGTCTGAATACTTAGGACCATGTGATATTTCAGTTTTTCTCTTTTAATAAATGTGCAAAAATGTCAACAATTCTGTGTTTTTCTGTCAATATGATGGGGTGCTGTGTGTACAATAATGAGGAAAGAAAAATTAACTTAAGTGATTTTAGCGAATGGCTGCAATATTACAAAGAGTGAAAAAATTTAAGGGGTTCTGAATACTTTCCGTACCCACTGTATATAGCGCTTTTAACAATGTAGATTGTTCCAAAGCAGCTTTACAGTGATAATAGGAAATTAAAGTAACAGAGATTGTTTTGGCTTTATAGCAGCTCTAGAATAAAGTTATTGATCAGTTAAATTTAGTTTTGATTGATTCACTTCCGTCGTAACGATCATTAGTTATTAACTTAGGGGCTAACACGACACCGTTTTAACAGAAAACTCGTTAAGTTTTCTCTACGCAAACTTTAAAAACACAAACCAGTGAGAACGCTGATGGCGTGCACATGCGTATTACGAGTTCAGTCTATAGGTATGCGCGTTTGAATATATGTGCGCAGGCGTGTAGTCCTTCCCTACAAACCAACCCTCGACAAACTACTTTTCTGGCCTTAAAATTTATAATACAGAATTTTTTATCACTTCCGCATAGCCACGTGAACCGGAATTATCCCGACAACGTTTTATCTGTACAGAGGTAAAGGGATAGGGAAGGAGGCCTTCACAGGGGAGAGACTAGTTGACACTTCAGGACTGCGTTGTCGTCGCGTCCAGGCGCAGGTCCTTCATCAGATCTGGATACGGCCTGGATCCGGCGGACTGCAGTAAACCTCGGGATAAACAGAGAGACTAATATTAGCGTAGACACCATCCTTCTTATGATGCAACGAGTACATCAGGATTTATGGGAAGTATTCCCGGTTCCGGCTGACCTAATCTATGCAGCCTAACATTGAATTGTAGAAGTCTATAATGTGTTACAGTATGTGTATGCTAGGTCAAAGAGATGTATTTTTAGTCTAGATTTGAACTGACAGAGTCTGCTTCCCGAACAATGTTAGGAAGACTGTTTCAAAGTTTTGGTGCTAAATAGAAAAAGGATCTACCACCAGCAGTTGATTTTGATATTCTAGGTATTATCAACTGGCCGGAATTTTGAGATCGCAATAGACGTGAAGGAATATAATGCGTTAAGAGCTCGCTCAAGTACTGGGGAGCTAAACCATTTAGTGCTTTGTAAGTAGTCAGCAATATTTAAAAATGTATACGATGTTTAATAGGGAGCCAATCCAGTGTTGACAGAACGGAGCTAATATGGTCATACTTCCTGGTTCTGGTAAGAACTCTAGGTGCTGCGTTTTGGACCAGCTGTAGTTTGTTTATTAAGCGTGCAGGGCAACCACCTATAATAGCATTACAATAATCTAGCCTTGATGTCATGAACGCATGAACTAATTGTTCCGCATTTGTCAATGAGAGCATATGACGTAATTTAGATATATTTTTAAGATGGAAAAACGTGGTTTTACAGATACGAGACATGTGACTTTCAAATGAAAGATTGTTATCAAAGAGCACACCCAGGTTCCTAACCGACGACGAAGACTTAACAGAGCAGCCATCAAGTGTTAGACAGTATTCTAGGTTATTATGTGAGGACGTTTTTTGTCCAATAATTAGAATCTCTGTTTTTTCGGAATTAAGTAGTAGGAAATTACTAGTCATCAATTTTTTTAAATCAGCTATGAATTCCGTTAATTTTGTGAATTGGTAAGTTTCGTCAGTGCGTGAAGAAATATAGAGCTGAGTATCATCAGCATAACAGTAAAAACTAATGCCATGCTTCTAATGAAATCACCCAAGGGTAGCATTTACAGAGTGAACAGCAATGGTCCTAGTACTGAGCCTTGTGGTATGCCATACTGAACTTTTGATCGATAAGACATCTCTTAATTTACTGCTACAAACTGATAACGGTCAGACAAGTATGATTTAAACCATGCTAATGCAATTCCACTAATGCCAACATAATTTTCGAGTCTATTTAAAAGAATGTTGTGGTCAATAGTATCAAATGCAGCACTAAGATCGAGTAACACTAATAGCAAGATACAACCACGATCAGATGATAAGAGCAAATAATTTGTGACTCTAATGAGAGCTGTCTCAGTACTATGGTACGGTCTAAATCCTGACTGAAAATCCTTGCAGATACCATTTCTTTCTAAAAAGGAACATAGTTGTGAGGATACTGCCTTTTCTAGTATCTTTGACAGAAAAGGTAGATTCGAGATCGGCCTGTAATTGACTAATTCTGTGGGATCAAGTTGCGTTTTTTTAACAAGTGGTTTAATCATAGCCAGCTTAAAAGTTTTTGGTATGTACCCTAATGACAAAGATGAATTAATGATATTAAGAAGAGGATCTATGACCTCTGGAAGCATCTCTTTCAATAGCTTAGTCGGTATAGGGTCTAACATACATGTTGTCGATTTAGATGATTTAACGAGTTTAGAAAATTCTTCCTCTCCTATAGCAATGAATGAATCAAGTTTTTCCTCAAAGAGACTACAATGCACTGCCTGATGCAATACTGTAGTAGACGGTTGCATAGTAATAATTTTCTCCCTGATATTATCAATCTTGTAAGTAAAGAAGTCTAACATACATGTTGTCGATTTAGATGATTTAACGAGTTTAGAAAATTCTTCCTCTCCTATAGCAATGAATGAATCAAGTTTTTCCTCAAGGAGACTACAATGCACTGCCTGATGCAATACTGTAGTAGACGGTTGCATAGTAATAATTTTCTCCCTGATATTATCAATCTTGTAAGTAAAGAAGTTCATAAAGTCATTACTGCTGTGCTGCTTGGAAACGTCTGGGGTTGAAGATTTATTTTTCATTAATTTAGCCACTGTTTCAAATAAATACCTAGGGTTTTGTTTATTTTCTTCTAATAGGGTTGAAAAATAAGCAGATATAGCAGGCCTCTCTGTACGCAATCATGCTCTCTTTCCGTGAAATGCGAAATACCTTTAGTTTTGTTTTCTTCCAGTTGCGCTCCATTTTTCTGGCTGCTCTCTTAAGGGCCTGAATGTTCTCGTTGTACCACGGTGTTGGACTATTTTCTTTAATCTTCTTTAAGCACAAAGGAGCAACTGTGTCTAAAGTGCTGGAAAAGAGAGAGACACACGTTTCTGTCACAATATCGAGTTCTTCTAAGCTATCTGGGATGCTGAGGAGATGAAACTGATCAGGAATATTATAGGGCTGGGCGATATGGCCAAAAATTCATATATTGTATATCGTATTTTTTGGTTAAATACGATATATATCTTGGTACTTTCTACATTTTTCTATTTGGATAAAGAAAATATTTATTATTTAAAAATATATATATTTCACATCCTGCCCAGTGATATCCTACAAACAATGTTGATATATTGAAGGATATGGAAACAAATATAATGAATTTAATGTAGGCTATGCAATATATTATGTGCAAAAAGGTGGTTAAAATCACATTTCATTTTAACATTGTAACATTACAAGCTAAAAACAAAAATAATGCTTTTGTTTTTAAATTGACTAAAGGCTAAACTAAAAATTTAAATAAAAAAAAAGCACAAACTAATTATATTAGCCTGCATTTGATTACCTAATTATAATGGTCACTTTCATAAAAATATACTTGTAGGTTTAAAATTCCACATATAGCACATTTATTGTCTCCAACAACAAATATTTTAGCAATATGTATATCATTGCGCTACTATTCTATTGTGCTCCATCTGTTTGGTATAGTGTTGCATGCACATGAATTTAAGCGGTGATTCCCTTGCTGAAGGCTCGTCCTCTCCAGACAGTGAAATGGACATATTTGTTTTGACTTTCTAACATTTACAGATGGATAATATACTAGTGAAATTTTAGTTAAGCATTCAACAGCGCAAGTATGTATCTGTCAGTCAGCAACAGTATCCGTCAGAGCATCTGAAGGGAAAGCTGCTTTAAACTTGTTAACAATGGGCCCTATCTTGCACCCAGCGCAATTGACTTTGTACACCGACGCATGTATCATTCCTATTTTGCACCCGCGCAAAGCGCGCTTTTCCCTCCACAGAAGCACGTCGCTAAACTAGGGAATGAACTTGCGCTCCCTGGGTGGTTCAGCGCAAAAAAGGAGGCATGTTCCGGCGCAAACGTTCCTTCATGCTATTTTGATGGTTTAGAAAACAATTGCGCCACTAACCAGGAAAAAATAGTTTAAAGTCAGTGGCGCGTTGCGCATGTTATTCATATGCTATTTTAAGGGCGCATGCTTGGCCATAATCAATGTAGCGTGTGCACAACGCGCATACACTTTGATTCTCTCATCTACACAGAAGCAGCAGTTTTCATTTTTGCAAATCATACATTATTACGATAGATAGATAGATAGATAGATAGATAGATAGATAGATAGATAGACAATTTATTATAAAAGCATACATCTAGCTTACACATTTACCCAAATTATCATACGCCTGTTTAACCGAAGTTAATTTGGGTGGGTTTCTCCATTTCAATGTAACTTCTCTCTTTTACGGCCGTGACGAGAGCGTTGCTCTCCTTGGCTGTGAACCGCTCCTGGCGCGCGCCTGGCAAATCCGCCGTTACAATAGCAATCCGCTATGGAAAAAGCGCGTCTGCTCTTAAAGGGAATGTGAGATGACGCTCTGATTGGTTTATTTCACGTTACGCCCAAACCACACCTATGAATAATGAAGCTACTTCAGACCAACCCATTTTAGATTTGCGCCTGGCGCAAGAGTCATTTATCCCGCCGGGAAAATAGCAACAGCGCCGAGACCCGCCCACAAAGTTACTTGCGCTTTGCGCTTGACACTTGCGTTTCAGATCGTTAAAATAGGGTCCTATATCTTACCAGTTATTTTGAAGCCCTTAATATAATATAATATGTTCAGGACAAATTGTACTATGTACTTTCACTGCAGCAGCTCACACTGCGTCCTCCGCTATTTTTCAGATGTGCTTTTATATTTAAAAAGTTGCAAGTTGTGTATTAAAGAATTATATTTAAAACAAGACTTCTCAGTAATTCTGAAGATATTACTATAAATCACATTAACCTTTCCCCCCTTTGCCTTTCAGATGAGGCTCATGTTTATAACAGTAATCTTGGGGGGTGGACTCATTTAAAGTAATGTAATCATCTGGTTTTAGCCAGGTTTCTGTCAAACACAGCACATCTAGGTTATAATCTGTAATCATATCATTAACAATAAGTGCTTTTGAAGGAAGGGATCGAATATTCAGCAACCCGAGCTTTATCATTTGTTCATCCGTATTATATCTGTTTTTTATTTGTGGAACATCAATCAAAATGTTACCCGTAAATGGGTTTATGAGGTTTTTTGTATGTCCTTATTCGGGCAACAGACACAGTCTCTATACAATGATATCTAGGTGAAAGAGTCTCTATGTGATGTGATTTATCTGACCTTGGTGACATGAGACAGCTAGCAGACGGTCGGTTAAGCCAGTCTGTCTCCTTCCTGACTAGGGCTGTCACTTTACGTTCGAAAATCGATTACACAATCGATTGGACCAACCAACACAAGTTTCGAAAACGAAAATAGGGAATCGATTTTAACGGCTTTCTCTCGGAGCGCGTCTAGCTCGTCACGATACACCCGCAGGGATTTGCAGGCTCTGACAAACACACATAACAGCAAATTATACTTCTGCATAATGTGTCTTTTTTTACTACAAAAATGTGAATTCTGCCGGTATGCATACAGATATAGATTCGGGCTACGGTCTACAATCGCCTACGTAGGCGAAATTTGTTTGACATTTCTAATCGTAAACATTTCTAATCACACAAAAAATTCTGCTAGGTGCCACTAGTGTTGCAGAAACTACATACTTCACCTTTAAGTAAAATGTTTATCGCTGGGATCTCTTAGAGCCTCTGGTTTCACTGGCAGGTTTTACCGGTTGTCTTTTTCGATATATTGAAATTACTCTATTCCAATCTGATCTTGTAATATCCATTCATCCATTCTCTGAATCGCTTGTCCAATATATGGTTGTGGGGATGCTGGAGCCTGTTCTGGTAACATGCAATAGAAATAAAGTTCCAGTGACATAATAAAAATGTTGTTCTTTGTCATGTAGTCTGGTTTACAGGTGTGGTGTGAGTCCAATCACACAGAGCACTCAATCGTCACTTCCACAGCATGCAAGCTTGGTGCAACAGTATTCCGCCAGAGAGCAAAGGTTGGTAAACCACCAGACAAGTTTCCTCAACATTTAAGCCATCATAAATTCACCTCTTACTATGTTTATTTATAAATTACTGGGTCATGCTAATTAAAGCATTACTATTACTGTTGCTCATTGTAAAAGGTCTTTGAAATGAGAAGTCAGGGTCTGCTTAAGGTGGACTCTGGTCCTCTTTATTAACACTGCACTAGTGCGTAATCAAACAGAATCCAAAAACAACAGTGCAACTTGCTCTTCCTTACAATAAATCACTTTCTTCAGAAGTTCCGCTTTCAAGCGCACAAGTGTGTGCATTCCTGAGTCAACCGGTCTCTCCCTGTGGCCTATCAAGCTGTCGGCCTTTATTCTCTCCATGGCAATCACTGCAATCAGACACAGGTGTTAGTTGCTTTGCACTTGACCCACTTACAAGTCTCCGCTTATCTCCTGACTCGCTTCACCATTGAAGACTCAACTGAAGCACGCCTCCCTCGCCGCACACCCCCTTTCTGGAGAGGAAGTCCACCACAGCCATCTGTGCCCCAGTTGGTATCTGGAGGTATCCGTTGGACCTTTGGACCACCTTGAATTCAAAGGGCTGTAATACCAGATACACGTTGGTATCTTTTATGTGGTGGAGCTACTGCAGAGGCGTGTGGTCCAAACAGAGAATGATTTCCCATCCCAGGATATAATACAGCAGGGTGAGAACGGCCCAATGCATAGCTAAACATTCCTTCTCAATTGTGCTGCACCCCGTCTCTCTCCTTGAGAGCTTGCGACTGAGATACAGCACCGGCCGCTCCTCTCCCTCCACCTCCTGGGACAGGACTGCCCCCAGTCTAGCGCATGTCTGTAAAAAGAAGGGGAGAATGAAGTCAGGAGAGTGTAAAAGCGGTCTGCCACACAAAGCAGCCTTCACGTGAGAGAAAGCCTGTTGGCACCGCTCCGTCCACTGGACAAGGTCTGGCCCTTCCTTTTTAGTGAGGTTAGGTCCGAATTATTATACACAAACCACCTGTAATATCCCGCCAGCCCCAGGAACTGCCTCACCTCCTTTTTGGTCTTGGGTCTTAGGCAGGCTACAATCGCTGCTGTCTAATTAATTTCGGGACGCACCTGGCCATGACTCAATTGGAAGCCCAGATACCTTACCTCTACACGCCCAATTGCACACTTCTTCGGGTTGGCTGTTAGCCCGGTTGCTCTCAGCGTTCTCAGGACAGCCCTCTGATGTTTAATATGCCGATGCCAATCATTACTATAAATTATGATATCAAGCAGCATATTCCGAATGCGGCCGGAGGATTCTGTCCATGAGACGCTGGAACGTCGCCGCTGCCCCAAACAACCTGAAAGGAAGGGTCACAAATTGATGTAATCCAAATGGTGTGGTGAAGGCTGAAAGGGGAACTAAGGGGATCTACCAATATAATATCTACCTTTTGGTAAATCCAGCCTTGAATAAAAACGAGCTGCACCTAACCGATAAAGCAATCCCTCTATGCGCGGTATTGGATATGCATTGAATTTCGATGCATCCTTAAATTTGCGATAGTCCACACAGAACCTGACTGAGCCATCCGTTTTTGGTACTAAAACTAGTTCGCCCAGTTTCTGTGGGACTCTTTTATTACCCCCATCTCTAACATGGCCTTTAATTCATCCTGAACTATCTTTTTCTTATGTTCAGGTAATCGATATGGTGCTGAATAAGGTTTGTTCGACCAGGCAGGGGTGAGAACATGTCTGCAAATTCCGTTTGAAACCTGGCCACATCAGTGAGCTGTGAATTTAGAGCTAGACAAAGGGAATATTACAAGAACTTTTTCTCCCTGTGCAAATTCACGCAGTCTGGTGCCCCTGTTATATAACCAGCTCTGTTTGTCCTGGGCCTGCTGCAAATTTTCCATAGATAGCTGTCCCAAGGTGTGGAGTTTTGCTCGGAGGTCCAGGATATACTGAATTTCCTTTTTACTATCTGAAGGTCCGTCCTCCCAAGCCTCATTTAGGACATCAAGCTCTGGCGCTTTTGGAGTGGCCGGTGGATTCGCCATCTGACATTCACAACAAGCTGTGCACCACCTGCGCACATTCTCGTAAATGCCTGGTCAGAAAAATCGGGCCATGAGCCGATTCAGTGTTGACACCTGTCCTGAATGCCTCACCATCAGATTACAATGAGGCACCTGGAAAAGTATTTCCAGACGGCTTTTTGTCACTAATAATTTGGTTTTATCCATTTACAAATGTGTCTTGGGTCTCTCGGTACAACCTATCTTTTATAATAGCAAAATAAGGATAGGTGAGCGGTCGGTTTGGTTGAAGAAGCTGACCGTCGATGGTTCGGACCATTTTTAAGCATCTCATCTCGAGACTGCTCCAGGGGAAAGTCATCGCGTTCGGGCAGGTTTATATCTGTCTCCACACTCGGTTCCCCCTAGCGCAGAGCTCAAAGGACCCGGTTCAGCTTAACCCATCTGAGCCACCGGTCGCCCCACCTGCACTCTCTTCTTCCAATAGACATCTGCTCAAACTCCCTAATAATTTATTAAAACCGCACTGGTGCGTAATCAAACAGAAACCACAAAAAAAAAAATTTTTAAATGGCGCAACATGTGCTTCCTACATTATTTACCCATAAAGGTGTGTTTTAGTACCTTACAGTAGTAATATGTACCTTAATATTGCACATACTACTAAGAACATTTAGGGGTAAATGAGGTACAAAGATGTCACTTTGAGGGTATTGCCCCAGAGACAAGCTGTTGTAGTTCCAAAAGGTAAAATTTTTGCACTTTTTTCGACAAAACACCTTAGCAACCATCTAGACCATTGTAGCTACCACATCTTTGCATCTAACAATCCCCCGCATCTTTTGTTGCATTGAGTTTTGCACAGGAAAACATCACTCACATTTTCTTCAGAAAAGCAAAAAATCTAATTTAAATGAATCATTTCCCAATAATCAAAAAGCATTATTCAATTATTATATTGTTTAGGTGCAGCTTGTTGATGCATATATGTCAGTAAACTGTAGTTTAATAAGCTTATATCCTGTGTTTGTTTGTTTTTTTCTTTCTAAGACCACACTAATGATGTCATTCACGATGTCTACACCCTTTGCTGTAAATGAGCGTCTGGTTGTCAATGCATCAGTCACAAGGTCAGAAACTATAACTGATGCTTAAAGGTGAAATGTGTTCTTTCTACACTGGGCTGTGTGTTGTTTCTTACAGGTATTGAAGAACTGAATCAACACTGAGCTGACTAGAGCTGAATAATGACACTGTTGTCTTTTTTAGAGCTGCTTGACAGCACGACAACTTCCTCTCACTCGCTCGTCTCATTCACTCTGGTTGAATAGTATTGCTGTTACGGTGAATATCCACTACAGTGGCAAAACTCAAATGCTAAAATTACTCTGTTTGGGGTGTGTCTTTGTTTAACAATGGCGGCTCCAAGATTTTTTTCTTGGGGGTGCTAAGGGTGTGCTTAACATTTCAGAGGGACATCAGTACCATGTAGTTATTGCATATATATATATATATATATACACACACATTACCGTTCAAAAGTTTGGGGTCAGTACGATTTTTTATGTTTTTAAAAGAAGTATCTTCTGCTCACCAAGGCTGCATTTATTTGATTAAAAATACAAACAAAAACAGTAATATTGTGAAATATTATTCCAATTTAAAACGGCTGTTTTCTATGTGAATATACAGTAAAGTGTAATTTATTCCTGTAATCAAAGCTGAATTTTCAGCATCATTACTCCAGTCTTCAGTGTCACATGATCCTTTAGAAATCATTCTAATATGATGATTTGATGCTCAAGAAACATTTATCATTATTATCAATGTTGAAAACAGGTATTTTCATTTTTATTTCATGATGCTATGATGAATATAAAGTTCAAAAGAACAGCATTTATCTGAAATCCAAAGCTTTTGTAATAAGCGTGAATAAGATGTCGCAAGTTGTGAGGGAGAGTGCTATTGGCACGCTGACTGCAGTATTGTCCACCAGAGCGATTGCCTGTGAATTGAATGTTCATTTTTCTACCATTAGCCATCTCCACCACACCACACCAGCCCAGGACCTCCACATCCAGCATCTTCACCTCCAAAATCGTCTCAAAACAGCCACCCGGACAGCTGCTGCAACAATCGGTTTGCATAACCAAAGAATTTCTGCACAAACTGTCAGATTCTGTCTCAGGGAAGCTCACCTGCATTCTCGTCATCCTCATCGGGGTTCTCGACCTGACTGCAGTTCGTCATCGTAACCGACTTGAGTTGGCAAATGCTCACATTCGATGGCGTCTGGCACTTTGGAGAGGTGTTCTCTTCATGGATGAATCCCGGTTTTCACTGTACAGGGCAGATGGCAGACAGCGTGTATGGCGCCGTGTGGGTGAGCAGTTTGATGTCAACGTTGTGGATTGAGTGGCCCATGGTGGTGGTGGGGTTATGGTATGGACAACGAACACATGTGCATTTTATTGATGGCATTTTGAATGCCCAGAGATACCGTGACGAGATCCTGAGGCCCATTGTTGTGCCATTCATCCACGACCATCACCTCATGTTTCAGCATGATAATGCACGGCTCCATGTTGCAAGGATCTGTACACAATTCCTGGAAACTGAAAACATCCCAGTTCTTGCATGGCCAGCATACTCACCGGACATGTCACCCATTGAGCATGTTTGGGATGCTCTGGATCGGCGTATACGACAGCGTGTTGAGAAAGAAAGTGGATGTGTAACACTATAAAAATACAGAGGTGTATATAATAAAAGTTGTGAAATAATTGCCTAATATTAATTCTACCTTGGTGCTGCAAGGATATTGCAAAACACCAAGATAACCGACCTCATCAGAGCTACCTGCCTGCCTCAGCAGTCTAACAGCGCTCGTCAATGTCAAAATATTTGAGATAACCAATCAAATCAAAGTAGGCCAGGTTTATATTCACAGGCATTGACTGCTGCTGAGTGCAAATTCCACAGTGTGATGCTTCAGTTAACGGTTATGTAAGATGTAAGTAGCTAAACAACTCAACATTTAATATTTGACAGCTGTTTTATGATATAAATGTTAAATGACCGACAGAAATAATCAGGGATGCAAACTAATAAACGTTTGTCTTGTTGCGAATCATCAGAATCAGTCAGGTCCATTTTGCAACAAGTTTTATTTAGGAGAATGGTCGACAGGCAAAGGTCAGGCACGGGCAAGGTTAATAGGGCAGAGCAGGCACAAGCGTAGTGGAAAACAGGCAAGGGTTCAGAGGCTGGCAGAAAGAGAGACAGAATCCAGATACAAGGCAGTGGGTCAATGGGCAGGCAGCAGGCAACGAGAAGATCAGTACAGAATGGGTCAAACACAGGCAGGCAAAACACGGGAGAAACGCTCAGAATTGATCACAGCAGTAAAACAAGACTTTCCACTGGTTGCAATGTGAGTGTTTTTTATGTGGGTAGGGAACGAGATGCAGGTGCGTGTGTGATCACTGATTGCAGGTGGATGCGGGATCAGTCCAGGAATGCTGTATCATGGGAATTGGAGTTCGTATCGGAAAGTCAGTATTTGGGCGAGGGCGCCCTCTGGCTATTCTGGATCGGGTCGGCGGCGACGGTCAGCCTGTCTCTTGTAGCGGCGGACTGCACGTTGGAGGTGTGCGTGGGCCAGGTTCCATGTTTCCTCGCAGTCGTCCACAGCGGGAACATTTATGGGTTCGCCGGACCACGGGAACAGGGGTGGTTGGAAGCCTAGGATACACTGGAAGGGGGTCAAGCCCGTGGAATGTTTTTGAATGGAATTTTGGGCGTACTCAGCCCAGACCAAGTATCGACTCCAATCCTCTTGATGGCGATGACAGTAGGACCGGAGGAACCTGATTATTTCCTGGTTTAAGCGTTCGACTTGCCCGTTGGATTGGGGATGATATCCAGACGTGAGGCTTATGTTGACTTGAAGTGTCTTGAAGAAGGCTGACCAGACTCGTGAGGTGAATTGGGGTCCTCTGTTAGAGACGATATCTTCAGGTAGGCCATAAAACCTGAACACCAGGTTGCAAAGGTGTTACGCCGTTTGCAGAGCGGTGGGAAGTTTGGCTTGCGGGATAAGGCGACAGGCCTTGGAGAATCGGTCCAAGACAGTGAGGATGGTGGTGTGGCCATCGGAGGTGGGTAAGTCAGTAATGAAATCGATGGCGATGTGGGATCAGAGGCGTTGTGGTATGGGAAGAGGGTGGAGCAGACCGGCGGGTAATAGACGGGATGAGTTTTGGGCGTTGCAGATCTGGCACCGTTGGACGAACCTAGTGGTGTCCCGGGCCACGGTTGGCCACCAGTAGCGGTTCTGGAGGAGCTGGATAGTGGCCGTGACTCCTGGATGCCCAGAGCTGGGGAGAGCATGAACGTGCTCCAGGACCTGTTTGCGGAGCACTTTGGGGACAAAGACTCTGTGGGGCGGACATGCCGAGGGAATTTCCGTCTGAGCGTTGGCCTGTTCGAGTTCGGTCTCAATATCCCACTGGATGGGACCAATGATGAGGTCGGGACCCAGGACAGTCTCGGGAGCATGGGAGGTCGGTTCAGGGTCGTACTGTCGGGACAGGGCGTCGGCTTTTGGGTTGCTAGACCCGGGACGATAGGTGACCGTCAATTGAAAACCAGTAAAGAAAAGGGACCAGCAGGCTTGCCTGGGGTTCAACCTCTTGGCGGTGCGGAGGTATTCCAGGTTCTTGTGATCGGTGAGTACAGTGAAGGGGTGTGCGGCTCCAACCAGTGCTGCCACTCCTCGAAGGCGGCCTTCATAACCAGAAGCTCACGATCTCCCACGTCATAGTTTCTCTCTGTGGCATTGAGCTTCCTGGAGTAGAACGCACAGGGGTATAGTTTGGGTGGGGACCCCTGCCGTTGGGACAGGATAGCACCGAGACCCATGTTCGATGCGTAAACCTCCACCACAAAGGGCAACTCGGGATTAGGATGATGCAGGATGGTAGCAGAGGTGAATCGCTGCTTTAGCTGGTTGAAAGTGTGGGTAACCGACTCATCCCAGGGGAGACGCAATGTGCCTTTCCTCACCAGAGATGTAAGGGGGTTTGCCACAGTACTAAAGTTCCGGATGAAGTGACGGTAGAAATGGGTAAACCCGAGGAAGCGCTGTAGCTCCTTCAGAGTGGTGGGTTGCGGACATTCAAGAACTGCCCTGATCTTGCCCTTGTCCATGGCGACGCCCTCAGGGCTAATGATGTATCCCAAGAAGGTGGTGGACATCTGGTGGAAGTCACATTTCTCAATTTTTGCGTACAACTGGTGCTGGATGAGTCTTTGAAGGACCGCTCGGACGTGCTGAACAACGTAGTCTTTTAGGGTGTCAGAGTAAATCAAGATGTCGTCAATGTAGATTATGACTGTTTGGTGGAGCATGTCTCGGAACACATCATTTATGAAAGACTGGAAGATGGCAGGACTGTTCACCAGGCCGAATGGCATGACCAGGTATTCATAGTGCCCTGTGCTGGTGGAGAAGGCTATTTTCCACTCGTCCCCCTCACGAATGCGGATGAGATTGTAAGCACAGCGCAGGTCAAGCTTGGTGTAGAACTTTGCTGTGCGGAGTAGTTCCAGGGCTGCGGGCACCAGGGAAGCAGTTAGTGAAACTTGATGGTACGGTCATTAAGAGCCTGATAATCAATACATGGTCGAAGACCGCCGTCCTTTTTCTGGATGAAGAAAAAAACGGCTGATACCGGAGATGTCGAGGGTTGGATGAAGCCCTTCGCGTCTCTGGTTGGGAGAGAGGGAATTCGGGCGAGGGTGCCCTCTGGCGGCCAGAGAAGGGAGGTCATGTAGTCTGTGATCGTGACAGTCTAATTTCGCCATTTAGAATTATAATTGACATCATTCATCTACCGTCGTAGCCTAATTGTCAATGTGACAAGACAAAACATTAACAAATTAGTTTTCATTATATTAGGCATGCGATTAATAATGAATCTGCTCATAGTGTGAATTAATTTAATAAACTCAGTAACAGCTTTCCTGGTAATTCAGTAGATTCACTTGTCTAAGAAAATGACTCATAAAACATGAATATCAGTTCTTCTATCTTTATATCAGAATATCAGAATATCTATCTTCACTGACAGACGAAAATGTATCAGTCAAAGCTCAGCTTTGGGAAGGAAAGGAAACAGGGCAAGATAAGGAGACTGATAGAAAGAGAAAGAGAGAAGGTGATGATGGAGATGAGAAAGGAAGAGCAGGTAGGCCTTCTGCCCACTATGCCCAGGATGGAATTAGCATTATTACAACGTTTTCCTAATTACCACAGAGATAGATGTTCTTTGCAGTGGAAACTATATGCTCAACTTAACAACACAAACACCTAGCATAAACATTGCCATAATACTATAATTGAATAAATGGTAACACTTTATTTTGATGGTCCCTTTTGAACATTCTGATGACAATAAGTAACTTTGCAACTACATGTCAACTAATTCTCATTAGACTATTAGTAGACTGTCTGCTTAATATCTGCTAACTCTTTATTGTGACGGTCCTCCAACAGACATTCTACTGAATATAAGTGACTTTGCAACTACATGTCTACTTATTCTAACCCCAACCCTACCAGCCTACTAATACTCTACTAACACTTTAATGAGAGTTAGTAGACATGTAGGTGCAACTTTACTTATAGTCAATATAATGTGTTAAAGGGACCATCAAAATAAAGTGAAACCGAATAAATATATATTTTTGTATATATA
This sequence comes from Leuciscus idus, assembly GCA_021554675.1. Taxonomy (NCBI): domain Eukaryota; kingdom Metazoa; phylum Chordata; class Actinopteri; order Cypriniformes; family Leuciscidae; genus Leuciscus; species Leuciscus idus. The sequence continues at coordinate 13,659,192 of CM038624.1, forward strand.
CAAGTTAGTTCTGGTCCTCGAATTTGTTTGAAAGAGAGAAGTTAGAAGAATGCTAATATTTCACCAGTATTTCACCAATAGATCTGGGACTTTTCACCGTTTGCACGTTCCATACAGTCTGACCGTCTAAACAGTGCTAAATAGACTTCGGTGCAACTTGCATAGTTCAGCCAGTAGGTGGTGAAAAGTGACTATCTTCATGAGTTAGCAAATGAACCATTCATTGAACAAATTAGTTTCAAAACATTTTATTAAAGCATCGCTGAAACTGTTTGATCTTTGATGCTCATACACATTTCTCATTTACCAAATTGGTAACACTTTATAATAACTGCATGCTATTAATCATTAGTTAAGCATTACTAAACTCTAATACTAATTACATTACTAATTAATTCATAATTTATAAAGCATTAATAGCCATTAATAAGCAGTTTGTAAATACAGCTATAAATGCTTTGTTCTTGATTTTAAAGCATATCTATAATGTGTTTAATAATTGTATTTTCATACTTTATTAATGATCAATTTATAATTTCTAAATGAAGTCTAGCATTATTTACAAACCAGTTACATTATTTACCATTATTTACAAAACTAGGTGTTGTCATTGATTAATAAGATCACTTAGAAAGTGTAAGTAAATGTAGTAGATGCAGGTAGTTATAAAGCATTTAGTAGTGGTCATTTAACTATATTTTGTGAGCTCATCTAAAGTGAGGACTATTTATGCTTTGTAAAGCATTTACAAAGGAGATTTAAAGGCTCATTGATCTTCTAAACAGAAAAAGGAAACAAACACAACACAGTGATACAGAACATAAAAATATTTAACAGCCTTTAAATCTCCTAGGTAAATGCTTTTAACAAGGCATAAATAGTCCTCACTTTAGATGAGCTCACAAAAATAGTTAACTGACCACTACTAAATGCTTTATAACTACCTGAATTAACCATTAATTACAGTAGAGATACATGTTAATAAAGCATTTATTAACACACTAATTCACTTTTACTATATGTCTGAATAATAATACGTATTTAAGCAGTTTATTAATCATTTACTTACACTTTCTAAGTGATCTTATGAACCACTGACAACTCCTAAATAACCGGTTTGTAAATAATGCAATAACTTAATTTAGAAATGGTAAATTGATCATTAATAAAGTATGAAAATACAATTATTAACCCTCTGGGGTCTAAGGTGTTTTTGGGGTCCTTGAGATGTTCTAACATGCCCTGACATTTGTGCTTTTTTCAGTTGCTTATAAACATAATAATGGCAAAGGTGTAATTACACTCTATTAAGCACAAACAGGGCTATCATAATATGTGAGCAACATGTATGTACATGTTTGTATTTTTGAGAGAATAATGTTTATGCATGGTTATTGAAAAAACTAAAAACTAAAGTCTCTGAAATAAGGCCACAAAACACATACTAAATATGTGTCAATAAGACTTTTGACTAATGGATGTCGTCGCCTAGAGTTTTTTCTTCAAAATGATGTGAAAATCATCCTACCTAATCATTCACATAAAACAATACATTGATTTAAATTTTGCAAGACACTATGTTTGGAAAGGCCATATGCCAGTGGGCGTCAACGATTCAACACCAGGAGCGTCGGAGCGGCGAAGGTCTGCTGTCATTCTACGTCTGCGCAGTGCCCGTTGCAGCTGGTGGTGAGCAGAGTCCCAAACCCTCTCGCTCTCTCGGAACCAGTAGTCGACAGCAGGAACATCCAATGGTTCCCCAGACCAGGGGAACAGTGGAGGTTGGTAACCGAGCACGCACTGGAAGGGAGTGAGTCCAGTGGTAGGTTGCCGCAGGGAGTTCTGTGCGTACTCGGTCCAACCCAGGAACTGGTTCCAAGAGTTCTGGTGGCCGTGACAGAAGGTACGGAGGAAACGTCCAATCTCCTGTATCTTCCGTTCCGTCTGCCCGTTCGACTGCGGATGGTAACCTGAGGAGAGGCTGACGGTCACACCTAGGAGCGAGAAGAACGCCCTCCATACCTTGGAGATGAATTGAGGCCCTCTATCTGACACAGTGTCCTCGGGAATTCCGTAAACTCTGAAAATATGGTTGAACATCAGCTCGGCAGTCTGTATGGCGGTGGGAAGTCCTTTCAGGGAATTAGACGGCATGACTTGGAGAATCTGTCGATGATTACTAGAATGCAGGTACAGTTATCGGAAGCAGGTAAGTCCGTTATGAAATTGACTCCTAGGTGTGACCAGGGTCTGGACGTGTGGGAAGTGTGGATGAGAGGAGTGCACCGTGTCCAGGTGATGTAGAGCAAACCTGGTGGGCAACCCGGCGGAGTGTTGGTGGAGACATTGGAGGAGGGCAGGGTCTCCTCAGACCAGGTGATGGGACTTACAAAAAGTTTCTCAGGCAGGATATATTCTGGCTCTTCTGTCCTCTCTTCAGGACTATGGAGACGGGATAGTGCGTCCGCTTTAATATTTTTGGAACCAGGGAAGTAGGAGATGGTAAAGCGGAAACGGGTAAAGAACAATGTCCATCTTGCCTGTCGTGGGTTTAATCTCTTGGCGTCTCTGAGGTACTGTAGATTCTTGTGATTCGTCAACACCACAAATGGATGTTGTGCGCCCTCCTACCAGTGTATCCACTCCTCAAGAGCCAGCTTGACGGCTAACAGCTCCCTGTAGCCGATGTCATAGTTGACTTCCGCCGGGTTGAGTTTGCGGAAGAAGGCGGCGCATGGATAGAGTCTATTTGGGTTCCCCTGCTGCTGGGAAAGGACCACTCCTGTGGTCGAGGCGTCGACCTCCACGACGAAGGGCTTCTCTGGATCTGGATGAACCAGGAGGGGAGCGGAGGTGAAAGATTTCTTGAGAGACTCGAAGGCTTGGGTGGCAATGGGTGTCCAGAACAGAGACTTGGGCTTGTGGCGTAGGAGGTGAGTAAGTGGACTGGCGATGGTGCTGTAGTTCAGGATGAAGGGGCAGTAGAAATTGGCGAATCCGAGGAATCGTTGGAGTTCCTTGATGGTGGTGGGTATGGACCAGTCCACCAAACGTTTCTCCACTGGACTTTCAATGGAGGTAAAGCAGAGGGACAGCTCCCTGGACCGAGGACCGGAAGTGCAGGAAAACAGTTCGGGAAGCAGCTGTTGCCCCACTTCAGGATTTCACCGGACCTCCAGGAGATGATGGGATTGTGCTGCTCCAACCATGGGCACCCTAGAATCACATCAGAGGTGGATTCCTCCAGAACCAGCAAATGTTGTTGTTCCACATGTAGGGCTCCTACTTGAAGCTGAATGCGTCCAGCACAGAGACGCACCCGCTTCCGGCTGAGAGGTGTGCCGGTTATCGGGTTGACTTGATAGATGGATTGCGTGGCGGTAGACTTGAGCTTGAGCTGACAGCAGAGGGCGCCAGAGATGAAATTGCCAGCTGACCCCGAGTCGAGAAGGGCGAAGACTGGAATAGTAACATCGGCAGCAGTTAGGTTCACAATGGTAGTGAGTGGTCTTATCTATCGAAGGAAATATAGCACTCACCATGGGATGAGGTGGGCGAATAGGGCATCTAGAGATGAAGTGTTCAGAGGAACCACAATATAGGCACAGACTCTGGGTCAGCCGTCTCTGACGTTCAGCGCGAGTCAACCGTGCGCTATCCAGCTGCATGGGTTCGTGGGCTGGTTCTGGAGGGCTGATGGACTCAGGTCGGCGGAGGGGTGGAAGAGAGAGTCGCTGGTCTTGGTGTTCTTCAAGACACGACTGCATACGAGTGGCGAAGTGGGTGGAGAGTTGGATGAAGCGTTCAAGCCCGATGGAATCCTTGTATGCAGCGAGATGCAACCGCACGCGAGGGTTCAAACCCTGACGATAAGTGGTGATCAGAGCTTGTTCATTCCACCCGCTAGCGGCAGCTAGTGTACGGAATTGCAGGGCATATTCACTCACGGATATTCAGTCATGGAATTTTGCCTCAACTGGTGCAGTTGTGATGAATCCCAGGTGGGCGTCCCGAAAACTTCCTTGAAGTGAGTTAGAAAACTGGAGATAGTCTGGACTATGTCACTTTTCTGGGACCAGAGTGATTCGGCCTTACCATTCAACTGTGATATAACGAACGTTACCTTTGAGAGGTCGTTCGGATACAAGTGCGGTTGCATCTCCAAGACCAGCGAACATTGCAGGATGAACCCGTTGCAATCCTCTGCCGATCCTGAGAAGGGCGCCGGTCGGGCCATGGGACTGGCAAACTCCGGTGGTGAAGAAGCGGCGACAGTGTTTGCGGAAGTGGATGCTGTAGTGGGTGCTGGTGGAACAGAAGGAAGTGCCTGACGGATATCGTCCGCGAGGTCCTGGAAGGGATCCGGGATGCTCATGCTGGTGTTCGTCGGTGTGGTCCAGTATTCTGTTACAAGACAGAAGTGACAGACACACGGATGCGGGTAATGAGAGTTTATTTTGAACAACCAGATGAGTGATCGGCAGTGCAGGTGAAGGTAAGTGGGTGAGAAGAGATCCAGACGATTCAGACTAGAATGACATAGTTCGTATACTTGTAGATGGAGATCGGATGGAGACACACAGGAATGGAGCAGACTCAGGAGAACACACTGGAGACGAGGAACAACGAGGAAGACTTGGAGAGATCACAAGGAAACAGGTAAACAGCTTTGGAGTCCTAGAGGTAAGCACAGCGTTAGCGTCTTGATGCAAACGATACCGGACAATGACTGAGAGTGAGAGTGCTGGAGGTAATTGCAGGACTGATGACGTGCAGGTGTGTGAGATCAGTAATCAGGAGAGTGAGTGCGCTGTGATTGTGTGAGGGTGGAGTCTGGCGTGGTTGTGACAATCAATGTTTATATGTGAATAAAAGCCTAAATTATAAACAATCATGTCTCTTCAGAAGACCTGGATTCGCTTGATTCATGTACTTTTTGAAAATATTGATTACCTAGACTGTCAATGGATGGACAAAAAAATATGAGATAATATTAAAAATATTCATATGGCAGAATATGAATATTCTTTAGGGAGTCGTATCAAAATTAGAAATTCCAGTATCATTACAACTGTATGACAACAATAATAATACTGTATAAAGCGCTATATAAATAAAGGTGACTTGATTTGCACCACGAGTGGCACCAGATTTAATTGAAAAGAAAATTTGTTTTTAAAATGCTTTCCCCATCCCCGTCTGACAAACACAGCAATGCTGGCTCAACTAATGCAATCATTTGTGTGGGACTGTTGCTGTTTTTTTTTTTTTATAGCACTGCAGAGTTTAGAATGTATTTTAACATTGAAAGATTGCACACTTCACCTTTAATTACCTAAATCAAAAAGATGCTGCATAATTAGGGTGCTTTTTTAGAACTAACCTCAAATTTTCCTTCCCATAACAGTAAGAATGAGAACAATGACACAACCCAAGATAATCACGCTACTACATCCGTGGTAGTTAAACTTCCCGTTAATGTTATCTTAAATGAGTAAGTGTGAATTTTCGTTTATCACTTTATAGAGACAGTAAGTGATTATATTACTAATATGTCACTTATTTGTTGTTTCAGTGGAGAGTCAACTCGGTTTGTCAGATATCCTGACAGAGCACAACTTGAGCATGTATATACGGTAAAACTAATTACACATCATGTGCTTTTTTTAAGTGGACATGAAATTAACATTGGCCCTGTTTAGTATCATTGTTCAGTATTAATTTGTGCACATTATGCCAAAGAAACGTCTCGGTTGCGTATGCAAACCTCTTTCCCTGAAGGAGGGAATGGAGACGTAGTCGACGTCGACTGAATGGGATCACGCTAGGGAGCCTGTCATCTTCGAGTACTATTGAATGAGCCAATGCAAATTGGCGTGCGTGATTCGCATCACACACTCCGCCACGGTGTGTATACCCCACGGTGCGGGTATAAATATGGAAGTGGATGCACGCACTAGTTGCTTTTCGCTGAGGAGCCGAGAGTAACTCGGAGTCAGCGGTGGTCCAGCCATAGTGGCTAAGGTTCCTTCAGGGAACGAGGGTTGCGTACGCAATCGAGACGTTCCCTTTCAGTCGTTCACATTCGACGTAGTTGACGTCAACTGAATGGGATCTACTATGGAAAGCGCCACTAGAGCTGCCACCTTCCAGTGCCTGGACGAAAGCCTCCTGACCCCCGCAATTTTGAGGCGGAGAAGGGCAAGGCTTAGGCCAGGGAAGTCAACTGCTGTTCCACAGGACCACTGGGAAAGCGTACCCAATAAATGGAAGGAAGGGACGCTGCGGAAACCATATCCTGCCCGAAGGGAGGTGACGTGGGGAATACACATATGGACTGAACAGATGACTGGCGGTACAACATATGGAATGTCACTAGGATGACTCCAGCCCATAACAGGGGGGAGGATCAACCAAACAGTGACCGCAGGGAGCCGTACCATGGAAGAATAGCCGTAGGGATCACAACATATGGACCCAGCCTAACACAGGTTCCACCAGTGCATACAAGTGATAGGCCTGGCTTCGGACGTTCCGCCACGTCTGTTGCTGAAGGGTCTGGAGAAACTCGACAGGGTTCGGCTAATTGGGGAACTCACTGGAGCAAGAATTGCGCACGTATCCAGTCCATAGAAGGGAAATGGTGCAGCAAGCCGACACTTCGAACTGTGCTTACAGTGAAACTGGCTTCATGTGAAGGGAGCCAACGGGAAGCAATGGTTCGACACATAGGCTAGTTCTCTAGCAAACGTGTATAGGTGTCACTCAGCCCTCAACTCTATTTAACATCTGTTCAGCGAGGCACTCTGTGTCAACGCCTAGGAGGGAGCAATACCCTCGCTTAGAAGGAGCTCACCGTTCAGGTAGGCATGTGCATCTTGGGAATCTTTCTCACCAAGATGAAGGCAACCACATGTAGTGGGCCAACTTCTGCTTGGAAACAGCCTTCCCTTCTGCTGGTTTCCGTAACAGACAAAGCTGGTCTAAGGTCTAGGCTTTGCATTCTGATCATGTATAACCGCACTGGAGCGGACGGACAGAGAAAAGCCAGGGCTGGGTCTGCCTCCTCCGGGGCAGGGCTTGCAGGCTCACCACCTGGTCCCGTAGGAGAGGTAGGAACCTTGGGCACATATCCAGGCCGGGGTCTCAGGTGTCATGAGAGTTAGCCAGCCCGAACTCCAGGTACGATTCATTGACCGAAAATGCGGGCAAGTCCCTACCCTCTAGATAGAGACCAACCAAGCAGGAGAACTGTTTCTTTAAAAACAGAATTTTTAACTCACTGCCTTTAGGGCTCCAGGGAGGTCTCTGCAGTGCAGTAGCATCAGAGATAAGTCCCAAGAGGGTAAATTGGTTATTGGTTTTCTCCTTGCTCCCCTCAGGATCCTGGTGATCAAGTCGTACTTCCCACGGATTTTTATCTACTGCATCATGATGTGCGTCAAGACAGAGGCCACAACATTTTGAGGTGGAGGAGACAGCCCTCACTCCAACCGGTAGCAGGAAGGAAACACTGAAGTGATCAACACCTTTGGGATCTCCTCATGGAGAGAAGACTCAATTCAACAAATAGGCTCCACTTCTAAGGGTGAGCGAGCCTCTTTTTGAGAGGGTGCTCTCACAGAAGTGATGGTCTCTAAGGCATAAAAATTCCTGCGGTAGTAACCAGAACCTGGTGCGGGTGCCATTATGCCCCATCCCTGAGAATGTACTCAGAGGAAGGAGTCAGGAAGGCTGTCGATAGGAGAGGTCGGTTTGGCCAATAAGGGGCAACTAACAAGACCTGCTCCATCTCTTCCTGATTTTAGCACCGTAGTGTAAGAAGGCTCACTGGGGAACGATTTCTGCGGGGGCCCCAGGGCCAGCTGTGGCCAGAGTTTTTTTCTGTGTCGAGGGATATCCACTCAGACGGAGAAGAAACACTGGTTGGAGGGATGAGTCCGGAGGGGCAACAGATGTAACTGTGCTGCCCCGAAGTGGTCCCAAACAGCTGGCCAGCTGGGGACGGAGTCTCCACTCTCTCTGGGCCAGAGGCTGTCGTGAGGCTTGTCAGTGGCACGATTGAGCAGGCCAGCAGTAATAAGTGGAATGAAACAACCTTAGAAGCTTCTGACTCCAAGGAGGAGGTGGCGGGCGAGTTGCAACATGCGAGGGGAGCGTAGCTTCGACGGTCACAATGTTGTCTTTTCAGACCAGTACATGCTCGCTGAGCAGCGATGTCTCGAAGCGAAGAGACTGTAAGCAACTCGAGGCAATAGATGCCAATGCAGTCGGAGGGCACCCAGACCTTTGTTACTGCATGCCTTTTATACGTGGCCCCTCAGCTGGTATTAGTGGACACTCATTCTAGGAGCCATTGGCCCGGAGAAGTGAAAGGTCTGTTTACAGGCTGAGGGTATGGCGACAGGCCAGGGTGTTTATCACATGGAGCGTGTTGCTCTGCCACAGCCACCTCGGGACTCGGCCATGAAGCCAGTGCTGAAGCGGTCTTCATATGTAGGAAGCCGTGTGACTTATGCCACATGCCATATGCCCCAGGAGCCTCTGAAAAAGTTTCAGTGGGACCCTTGCTCACTTCTTGAATAGCTCTGAGCTGACACACCTCTATCTGAGAGATGCGCTGGACCGAGACTATCTCCATACTAGAAAAGAGATCCTCAACCCTTGGGCGAGTTTACTCTTTCCCAGCTGACCTGAAGACCCAACTGGCTATGGAGCACTCGAAGGGTAGGACCATGTACTGATACTTCGTACCTTCGAACGCAAGAACACAGGAGGCCTGTGGAGTGGAAGGAAAGAGATCTGAAGTACATGTCTTTCAGGTCGAACGCTGCAGACCAAGCTTTGGGATGGGGCATTTTTGAAAATGCATCTCTGTGTTTAGCAAGTGAACGGAGGCTATCGAAAAAGGGCCCATTTCAGTTGACACAGATCCAAGATGGTCGTAATCCACCACACATTTAGGGTATAATGAAATACTGGCTCACAGAAGCCAGACTTCATATCGGCTGAAGGGAACGGCTAGCTGGCGTACTTCGCCAGTAGGACTGTGATGTACACACACAGGACAGGAGCACTGATCAACACCTAGGTGTGATGAATCTCACAAATGTTTAGGAGCATCTCTGCTCAACACCTAGGTATGATGATCACTGAGCCTGGGCGGAAGCAGAGCGAAATTAATCGCAAGCCGAGTCTGAAGGTACCATTTGAGGCCAGGCTGGACCAGTTGGAAGCATTTTTTCCATAAAACCGGGCCAGGGGCCAGGGAACCACAGACGTACCCGAGGTGGGGCAGCGAGGTGGAGGACAGGGACCCGGCTCGAGAGGCCCGAAGGCGGGGTCTGAGTGTGCAGTGCAACACTTACCTGTCTCCACAAGACGGCCAGGGATGCGTGAGAAGGCGGATGACTGGGTCCTCGAACCGCACCCAGCTGCCGTGCTGGCGAACAAGAGAGGGCTGAGGGGTGCAAGGCTTTACAGGGTCGCACACCACCAGACTTGCCCTCTTGGGACCCAGGAACAGAGGAATTTTTGCCCACAGGCCTTGTAAGCTCTGCTCGTCAGAGCGGGTGAGAACTCACAGGCTTTAGGGGGGAGACGAGGGGCCCCATCCAAAAATCAGCGGACGCCGGACACAGGTGCACCTGTGTCGTGCCAGACCTTCACCCTCGCAACCCTTCACCGCTCCTCCGTCAAAGGTAGTGAGGGGGGAAAAGCTTATTCGAGCAGTTTCTGGCAGAGAAAGGTGGCGTCTACGACCTGGTAAGCTCTCCATGCACTTCGGGAAGGAAAGGCACTGGGGCAGCGAGCTGAGAACCAGCGCGGCCCGTCCCGAGATACCAATCATCCAACCGAGACTGTTCGGGACATCGTGGAGGATTCCACTCGAGCCCGACAGCCTCGGCGGCCCGATTCAGCATAGCTGATGTTTCTGGATCTGGCTCGGGCAACGTTACACTCCCAGAGGGAGATAATGAAGCCGAGTCATCATTTCCAGAGGTCAGCTCACCCTCCGATGCTGCAATCGGCATCCTGTCCTCTGGAGAGTCCCCGAATGAAACGGCTGGTCGGTCCATTACAGAGGGACCAGTGCGCTCAACGGGGGGCTCCACCGGCTGCGATGTGATAGAGGAGTGAGGGGCCCACAGGGATTGGTTACCGGGCGGGGAAGCCTCACTATGATCCCCTGATCACCCATCCCACACGGCGCTGTAGGGGGGCGTGGTAATGGGGATTCCACCTTCACGCATGAAGGCGAGTCTCGATCTCAACACCGTGATATTCATATCCTCGCAATGAGAACACAAACTATCCATAAAATAGTTTGCAGTTTGCGTGCTGCATATATACACATACATTATATACAAATATATATTATACATTCTACAAACACGTGATACAACTATTGTGACCGCCCATTTGGGGGGACAGGGAACGATCACATCCAGAAACGCACGGGTGGAATGGCATCATGAAAAAGACGCAAACGCACATGTGTTGCTCTTTCAGGAAATGGGACCCCTCACCAGTGCCAGAGCACACAGGGGAATGACCACGGCAACACTGAACAGTGAACTGAAACAGTGAAGCACTAATTTTTCCGCCCTCTAACCAGCCGTCAACAAACACCGAAATTTGATGCTGTAGAAGAACACTGACACACTCGCTTGTTGTCAGAGGCGGACAGAGTACACAGCTTCATTACTTGAGTAAAAGTACAGATACCCCTTGCTAAATTTTACTCAAGTACAAGTAAAAGTACTTCAGTCAGATGTCTACTTAAGTAAAAGTACTAAAGTACTTGTTTTAAAAAGTACTTGAGTATCAAGAGTACAAGAGTACATTTTCTAAATATTGCATTACTACTGCCACAGTGCTTACATTGGTAAACACAGCAAACACTTGAAGCGAAAACTCATCATTAACTTTATCTTGTTCAGAAAATTGAAATAGTCTGGCGAGGTGGGGCCACGGGGAAGACTCATGAATATTCATTAGGGAAGTCATCCCTGATTGGTCTGATGACCTACCCCTAAAACCCCACTCCTAAACCTACCCGTCACTGGGGTTAAGACCAATCAGGGATGACTTCCCTAATGAATATTCATGAGTCTTCCCCTACCATCCTGGGATGGACCTGCTGCGTCTTCATCCATTGTTTCGTCCATGGTTTCGTCTCTTATCTAAATCTGACCATGGAGTTGACTTTGGTGGAAAGCTGAAGGTGATTGCTGATAGGCTGTCCCAATCAGCACAATCCAATCACATTTGAGAGGGAAACAACAAATTGAGGGTTTCCGAGATGTATCTTTTTTTCTTTTTTTCCTTTTTTTTTTTTAGAAGAAGTACCGGGTACTCACAGTTATGGATAGAAATGTAATTGAGTAAAGAGTACAATATTTGCCTCTCAAATGTACTTGAGTAAAGTCATGAGTACTCCCCAAAAAGGATACTTGAGTAAAGTACAGATCCCTCAAAATTGTACTTAAGTACTGTACTCAAGTAAATGTACTCCGTTACTGTCCGGCTCTGCTTGTTGTATACAACAATACTCTTAAGAGACATCAAAAACGATCTGCTCCGAAGCAAAAAGCAACTAGTTCGTGCATCCACTTCCGTATTTACCGAATCACGCAATTTGCATTGGCTCGTTCAATAGTACTCGAAGATGACAGGCTCCCTAGCGTGATCCCATTCAGTCGACTACGTCGAACGTGAACAACTGAAAGGGAACCAATGCTTCTCTTTGTAATCTTTTATCCAAAAGCAATAAGCTGGTTTCTGAAATCTGACATTACCAGGTCATGAAGGCAGAAAAAATAATGTTAACCAAAGCCACAACATTATTTAGACATTGTATTAGGATGTCGTAGGTATGTTGTAGTGTGTCACCATACTCGGTGAGTGCTGGTGGTGTTCCTCCACAATTCACTGCAAATTCACATTGATTCAAGTTGATTTCTGTGATCTCTGTGAAAATAAAAAAGGGTTGCAAATATTGTTTCATGTTAACTTACATGTTAAAATCTGAGCTCAATTTATTGTACATTTTTCCTTACAACCAGTTCTGGACTTTTCATAATCCATAACCTTTTTCTCTCTTCCTTTTAAAAAAAATAACACTAGGTGGAGAACATTGGAAAGTTGTCTGTACCTGTGAATATTTCCTTTTTATTTCCAGTGGAGATGACGTTAGATATCTTATGGAGTGTGTCTCTTCCTGAAATAGTGAGTGACACGCTATTTACATACAGTACATTTGACTCAATTTAAAATCTGCCTCCGGTGATCTGATCACAAGTGCACAGTCCTAAATACAGACTCATTTGCATCTTACAAATGCATTGTGTTTCCATCAAGACTTATGTTACCTTCAGAGGAGTTCAGGGACGCACATGGCAATTCATGCATCTCATTTGGATGTAAACGTCCTTGTGCATCCCAGAAAACAGCAAATCACAACCTTCTCTTATAACAGGTTTTGTGGGAAAACAATGGTTTTAAAGATTTAAAGATTTAACTTCAAAGATAACCACCCAAGGTTTTTTTTTTTTTTGCTCAACTATTGCTCAAACTAAGGGTTAGATGGTTTTGCTTTTACTATACTCTCATGACCAGCCACAAACATCATGAGATGTGAACTACTTCTTCTTCTTCTTCTTCTTCTTCTTCTTCATCATCATCATCATCTTCTTCTTCTGTGTGAGCCAGAATGAAATCGGTACAACTTGTGAAAACCAAGTTTCCTCCAAAAATGGCAAAAGCTCCAATCTGACACAGGTGAGTTTTTTTTTTTTTTTTTTTTTTTTTTTTTTGCCTTTTACTCTACTGTAATTTTGTTTCTTATTATAGTAAGTAGTAAGAATTGGTTTCTTACTATGAATTTTCTTACTGTGGAGTTGTATCTTTTTCTCTAGCAGCATTGCAGTGCCATTACGTGTCATCTCATCTGTTGCTCCATCCAGCTGTTGAGTGATAAACCAATCAGCTTTAGGTTTACTGGGAATATGAGTTCAGTCACACAGGTAAAAAAATATCTTATAATGTATCAAATGCATTAGTACCAACTACGGATGCACCGACACTGCGCTTGTGTACTCGTACTCCGATACCACGCAGCATGTACAGTGCTTGTGACAAAGAAACACAGACAACAGAGCAAACAGAGAGCCGAATCTAAATAGCAGAGAAAGATGCCTATGAAGTAAATGTATAGAATTAATAGAATGTTAAATAAACTAAATATTTACACATACTGTGTGTATATATATATATATATATATATATATATATATATATATATATATATATATATATATATATATATATATATATATATATATATCCTGAGCGTGAGCTGATAAGCAAAACACGGAGTGGATTGAGCATGCAACAGCACAGACAATCAAGCTTGTCGAGTGCACATCCCCTTTTCACATACATCAGTGGAAAGTTTGTAGTTCGGTTAGATATGTAAATCGAAAAGAAGGTAAATCGAGGCACATATTTCTAACATTAACTGATGGTAAAAAGAGAGAGGACACACCTCTTTTGCATGCTCTTGATTGCTGATCGTTCACTCAGCACACATGCATTATTTGGATTAAAGGGACACTATGCAAGATTTGTACCTTAATATAACAGCTTTGAAATAATTTTGATGGTAAACGAAGGGGTCTAGGGGTCGGTGTTTGAGAAAAAAAGAAACTGCATAGTGTGCCTTTAAAACTAAATCGTATAAGTAAAAACTTGAACTGTTACGTGATTTATGTATAACATTTATGTATAACAAGTGGTTCCCTACATTAACAAGACAAGAAGTCTAACAACTGGACAAGAAGTTTACTGTGCGCAAACATCCAAAGTGTGCGCCCAGAAAGCTGTGTCTCAGAGCTTGAATACTGCATTGAATTCTCTTTCACGTCGTCTTGCATTTGAACTGATGAATTCACACAAAATTATGTAAAAACTCCCGTCTTTGCGAGTATCCTAGTAAATATAGTTGGTAATGTCAACTGTCACCGTCCCGTATACGGGACGCCTAAGTTTACGTCACTATATTACAATTAAATCCTAATTTAATCATGACAAACTATATATCGTTGGAAAGGTCTAAGACTCCTTAATAGATATTTCAGCACTGTTTTTTTTGTTACAATTTATGCAGGAACAGTAATAGATGAATTTATGACAAGAGTGCACCTCAAAAAATCGACATCATAACAGGAGTTCTGGCGTTTGTCACAAAAAGTCAACGCACACACTTTTAATAATTGAAACTTTGGTTTTCATGCTAAAAGTTCATAATAAAACATTTAATCTAGCATTGTCAATAAAAAAATATAAAATAATATTATCTTTTAAAAAGTATAATATATATATTATCCTCTAAAATATAATATTATCTTTTTTTATCGCCTTTTTTTATTACATTACATATTTTAGTAGTTATAAATTAGGTATCATTTGAAAGCTTACGATCTCAGGATTCATCTCTGTAATAACGGATCCACTGGAGGCAAGTTGATAGATGAGAAACCATGTGCAGTTTATTGTAACTAAAATAAAACATGAAACAAAAACATGACGTGGCATGAAAACAAAAACCAAAGCATGAACATGGAACTTACACTACAGTAGAATTACATGAAACAATACTTGACAAAGACACATGGCAAACATGAGGGCTTAAATACACAGACTAATGACAAAACAAGGGACACCTGTGAACAATGATCAGACAATTAACCAATGACAAGACATGGCAGGATCACATGACAAACAGGGAATCACATTACAGACATGGAAACAAGACATGACACAGAAACATGACCAGAACAAAGCCAAAACGTGACAGAATCCCCCCCTCTAAGGGCGTCTCCCGACGCCCAACAAAACCAAAACACAATACAAGACCAGGAGGGTGGTGGAGTGGAGGAGGTCATGGGGGAGGGATGGTGGGCCAGGCCCGTGCAGGGGGACAGGACATGGGACGTGGCATGGCGTGGACGGGCCTGGGTCGTGGCATGGCGTGGGCGGACCTGGGCCGTGGCAAGGCGTGGGCGGACCTGGGCCGTGGCAAGGCGTGGGCGGACCTGGGCCGTGGCAAGGCGTGGGCGGACCTGGGCCGTGGCAAGGCGTGGGCGGATCCGGCAGTGCAGGAAGCCAGGGCGGATCCGGCAGTGCAGGAAGCCAGGGCGGATCCGGCAGTGCAGGAAGCCAGGGCGGATCCGGCAGTGCAGGAAGCCAGGGCGGATCCGGCAGTGCAGGAAGCCAGGGCGGATCCGGCAGTGCAGGAAGCCAGGGCGGATCCGGCAGTGCAGGAAGCCAGGGCGGATCCGGCAGTGCAGGAAGCCAGGGCGGATCCGGCAGTGCTGGAGGCCAGGGCGGATCCGGCAGTTCAGGTGGCCAAGGTGGACCAGACAGTTCAGGTGGCCAAGGTGGACCAGACAGTTCAGGTGGCCAAGGTGGACCAGACAGTTCAGGTGGCCAGGGTGGACCAGACAGTTCAGGTGACCATGGCGGCGCGGCCTCCATGGTCCTATCAAGGACCCTACTGCCCCCCCCCAAAATTTTCTTGGGGACAGCTATGGGTTTATGGGCTGGAACAGACAACGACTCCAGAACAGAAATGACGTGAAAAGTCTCAGCAGTCGTGACGTGAACAGGCTCTGGCTCGGCAGACGTGACGTGAAGCTCAGTCTCTGGCTCGGCAGACGTGACGTGAAGCTCAGTCTCTGGCTCGGCAGACGTGACGTGAAGCTCAGTCTCTGGCTCGGCAGACGTGACGTGAAGCTCAGTCTCTGGCTCGGCAGACGTGACGTGAAGCTCAGTCTCTGGCTCGGCAGACGTGACGTGAAGCTCAGTCTCTGGCTCGGCAGACGTGACGTGAAGCTCAGTCTCTGGCTCGGCAGACGTGACGTGAAGCTCAGTCTCTGGCTCGGCAGACGTGACGTGAAGCTCAGTCTCTGGCTCGGCAGACGTGACGTGAAGCTCAGTCTCTGGATCGGCAGACGTGACGTGAAGCTCAGTCTCTGGATCGGCAGGCGTGACGTGAACTTCAAATGTGTGCACCGACCACACACACCATATGGCTGTGGCCATAATTGTTAGTGTAGCCATAACTGAGGGCTCAGGTTCAGGCGTGGCGGCGGCCATCTTGTCAGGAGACACAGGCTCGGCGGCGGCCATCTTGTCAGGAGACACAGGCTCGGCGGCGGCCATCTTGTCAGGAGACACAGGCTCGGCGGCCGACGTGGCGTGAACAGACTCGGACTTGGCAGGCGTGACGTGAAGAGACCCAGACATGGCAGACATGACGTGAAGAGATTCAGGCTTGGCAGACATGACATGAAGAGATTCAGGCTTGGCAGACATGACGTGAAGAGATTCAGGCTTGGCAGACATGACATGAAGGGATTCAGGCTTGGCAGACATGACGTGAAGAGATTCAGGCTTGGCAGACATGACGTGAAGAGATTCAGGCTTGGCAGACATGACGTGAAGAGATTCAAACTTGGCAGACATGACGTGAAGAGATTCAGGCTTGGCAGACATGACATGAAGGGATTCAGGCTTGGCAGGCTTGGCAGACATGACGTGAAGTGGCTCAGGCTTGGCAGACATGACGTGAAGTGGCTCAGGCTTGGCAGGCATGACGTGAAGTGGCTCAGGCTTGGCAGGCATGACGTGAAGTGGCTCAGGCTTGGCAGTCTTGGCAGGCATGACGTGAAGTGGCTCAGGCTTGGCAGGCATGACGTGAAGTGGCTCAGGCTTGGCAGGCTTGGCAGACATGACGTGAAGTGGCTCAGGCTTGGCAGGCACGACGTGAAGTGGCTCAGGCTTGGCAGATACTGTGGGTTTGTGGGGCTTCTCCTCAAAACCCACAGTAAATGAGGAACCACTCAATATTAGGGCATAGTCAATATATTGGGCCAAGGACCAGTGGATTTTTCCCCCAGGAAGCTGGGAGCGAATGGGCTCATTCAAATTCACTCTAAATATGTCCTTGAGGGCCACGTCATTAAAATCCAACTGGTGAGAGAGTTCACAAAATTCAGCCACATACGTTTCAATGGGAACATTTCCCTGGCATAGGTTCAGGAGGGCAACCGCTGGGTTCATTGTTGTAGGTCAAGTATTCTGTAATAACGGATCCACTGGAGGCAAGTTGATAGATGAGAACCCATGTGCAGTTTATTGTAACTAAAATAAAACATGAAACAAAAACATGACGTGGCATGAAAACAAAAACCAAAGCATGAACATGGAACTTACACTACAGTAGAATTACATGAAACAATACTTGACAAAGACACATGGCAAACATGAGGGCTTAAATACACAGACTAATGACAAAACAAGGGACACCTGTGAACAATGATCAGACAATTAACCAATGACAAGACATGGCAGGATCACATGACAAACAGGGAATCACATTACAGACATGGAAACAAGACATGACACAGAAACATGACCAGAACAAAGCCAAAACGTGACAATCCTGTGAAAACTGTTTTGAAATTGGACATTGTGTTACCATAGAAACGGTACTCTAAATTATTTTATCAGGCTCCTCCCCTTTTGGGCATCATTATGTTTCATAATTTATGATACAAATATTTTCTAATCTTGACAAAACACATATTGTCAGAAAGGTCTGAGTCTCAAGGTTCCATATTTTGTGACAGAAGTGATATTTGGACAGAAATGTATTAATTTGTTATGTTAGAATGCATACAGTTAAATTCAATGGAATTCAATGACACCCGGTGGCTATTTTTGGTAATACGCCTAAACAAAATCTCATGGGAACTTCAATTTTTGTGATATCAACTTCAAATTTGGAACACAACTTGGTTAGATATATGGCTTTGATTTTATAGTAATTTTTTTGTAAAACATATTTTGTAAAATATATATTTTATATAAAATAAAAATATAAAATAAATTATATTTATAAATGCTTTCACTTCAGCAATAATCTGCTATTTTTTCCCTTTAAAACAAGACCAAACTTAGGTGTATACTCCAAAGCATTCTTGAATTACAACCATTTAAGCTTGAATAGTGCATTTTAATGTCCATTCTCAAAAAGGGGGTGACAGTTAAGGGGTTAAGTGAACATAAACAGTTGAGAAATAAAACGCATGTGGGACAGCAGCTTAATAAGCCTGCTGCTGTGTTTTAATGTAAATCAAACAACTAAGGAAATAGAAATCACTCACTGCTCTTGAGTTTATTTCAGAGTTTAAAGCACTGTTTATTTCATTTGTATCTTTGTTTTATTATATTTATTTGTGCTATTTGTAATTAGATTATTTGTTCTTATTTTATTACTGACTGATTTAGTATCAAAATAGTAATAGAGAATTGTGATATTTCACTGGTATCTAAATATTTGAACCACTGACCCAACCAGACCAGTAGAAAAAAAAATCCTTAATTCTAAATATGTGCTGTGCTATTTAAATTAAAAAAAATAATAATATGATGGAGCAATAGAATGAACAGTGAAAGTAACAGAGGGTTGTACAATACTTTTTAACAGGCATAATTAAGCATGAAAATAACTGAAGGAAATACAGTTGTGGTCAGAATTGTTGGCATCCCTTAGTCTGGCTATCACCAGACCAAGCTCAATCTTTTAAGTTTGAACATTAGTCTGGGGAGTCTGCTATGTATTTTCTACTGCACAAGAGGCGTGATCATCGGGCATAGTTCAAATGACTCTGTACGCAATTGGATAGTCCTTCAACCAATCAGACCGATGATCTGGGTGATGTACTTTGCAGAGCGACGCAAAAACTACAGGCAGGAAATGTGTAACCAAAAGTGTTGATCAGCGGTTTGCAGAAGCAGCAATGGAATCGAGCGATTTTTGCAGGTTGTGCAAAAAAAACATGAAAGTTAGTGGTATTTACGCCAACTCGAGCGATTTGTTTGCTAAAAAGAACGCATTGAGCATCGTCGAGAGGTTAAAAGGAATTGGACAGAGCCGTAACGGCTCTTGAATTGGATTGGATTAAACCGTACTCGGTTACCTAATGTAACCTCGGTTCTCTCTAGAAGAGGGAACGAGTATTGCGTAAGTAGCTTACGCATCGGGAAAGTCTTCTTTCTTCGAGATCTGAAGCCAAAAATTATCCTTAATTTTTTATTCATTGTCAACGCAGTGCGGCAGCCGGCAGACCTAGACAGGCTGTATAAGCGTGCTCATTGGCTGCTCGGCGGCAACTGCTTAAGCCTATCAGTGAGCACTCTGCAACGTGGCCACCAATGAGGGCGCTTCGCGCCCTCCACACCCTTCTAACCGTCAGAATGGGTGTGGCCAGCGTGTATATAACCCGTGCTCACAGGCTAAAATCTGGTTTTCGCAGTCAGAAGCGCAAAAGCTCGTGGCGCGACACGGCAGGTTACGCAATACTCGTTCCCTCTTCTAGAGAGAACCGAGGTTACATTAGGTAACCGAGTACGTTCTCTTACGAGAGGTTCTCTCGTATTGCGTAAGTAGCTTACGCATCGGGAACTCTTTGTCAACGCCGTGTGCGCCGAGCATCCAGCCCATGAATCCCAGGGAGACCGGGAAAAACATTTTGCTGGAATAGGTGGCCGGTCGGAGAGACGGGCCCACACAGTACAAAGCACTTCACTCAGTATATAAAATAGAGCGGCGCGGCCGGTCTATAAGCGTATAACAGTGCAAAATAGTAGGGCCGGCAGAGCGAGCCCGTACAGTACATATGCTGGAATAGGTGGCCGGTCGGAGAGACGGGCCAACACAGTACAAGCACTTCAGCAAAATAGTAGGGCCGGCGTAGCGAGCCCACACAGTACATCTGCTGGAATAGGTGGCCGGTCGGAGAGACGGGCCAACACAGTACAAAGCAGTCCATAAGCGTATAACAGTGTGAAATAGTAGGGCCGGCAGAGCGAGCCCATACAGTACATAAGCGCTTATTAGGGTAAAAGAGCGACATAGTTGGTCTTTCATGAAGAGAATAGACCCCCGCGCCACAGGGTGGAATACGGGCGGCCAGCAGCGCGGGCCAACTCCGGTAAGCAGCGCGTAAAGGGGAATGAGAAACAGAGCGGTCCAGCCGGTCTGAGTATAAAACACTTCACCCTAAATATCATTCCAGAAATATCGTCAGCGTGTGAACGCAGTCTACACATGAGAAACTGGGCAGAGCATTCATGTCACTCATACTGACAGCAATTTTGCCTGTAAGGCGGGAACTTCCAGGTTATAAAACCTCACGAATGTTGATGGGGAGGCCCAGCCCGCCGCCATACAAATATCGTGGATAGAAATTCCGCTGGACCAGGCCCACGAAGAGGCCATGCCTCTAGTAGAGTGGGCTCTGATACCCAGAGGGCACTGCAGGTGTTTGGAGGCATAAGCTGCTGCAATCGCGTCCACTATCCACCTGGACAGGCTCTGTTTCGAGGCGGCGAGACCCCTGGTGCGTCCGCCGAAGGAAACAAAGAGCTGCTCTGAACGCCTGAAAGCGGCGGAGCGCGTGATGTATACTCTCAGCGCCCGGACAGGGCATAGGAGGATATCACTGTCCCCATTAACGGATGCTGGCAGAGCCGAGAGGGAAATTACTTGTGCCCTAAAAGGGGTTCCAATCGCTTTGGGGATGTAACCGTGTCTCGGTCTGAGAATGACTTTCGAGTCATTCGGTCCGAACTCAAGACATGCAGGGCTAACAGATAGCGCGTGCAAATCCTCCACACGTTTAACTGAAGACAGAGCTATCAGAAAAACGGTTTTAAGCGACAGGTAATTTAAATCCACGGATTCGAGCGGTTCAAAGGGAAAAGCCTTCAGGGCCTCCAGGACCAAGGACAGATCCCAAATAGGAACCGAGGGGGGCCGCGGGGGATTCATCCGTCTAGCTCCTCTGAGGAAACGGATAATGAGCTCGTTCCTTCCTATTGCCCGGCCGCGCGTCGTCTCAGCGAACGCTGCAATAGCCGCCACATACACTTTGAGCGTGGAAGGGGACCTGCCCTTTTCCAACAGCTCTTGTAGGAAGGAGAGCACCCGCGGGACCCCGCATGCGCGTGGATCCAAGCTCTTAGTAGCGCACCATTTAGAAAACACTGACCATTTAGACGCGTAGAGCCGTCTCGTAGAGGGAGCTCTAGAATGTGTGATCGTGTTCACGACCCCTTCTGGCAGGTCAACGGGTATCCGTTGATCACCCATGCATGCAGAGACCAACGCTCTGGATGGGGATGCCAGATCGATCCACCGGCTTGAGAGAGGAGATCCTTCCTCACCGGGATCGGCCATGGGGATGAGTGCGACAGCCTCACTAGCTCTGGGTACCAAGTTTGGTTCTCCCAGCGCGGGGCTATAAGAAGCACTGAGTGGTGCGTTTCCCTGATCCTCGAAATGACCTGTGGCAACAGGGAGATCGGAGGAAAAGCATACAGCGGGAGGCTGGGCCAGGTCTGGGACAGCGCGTCCTCGCTTTTCGAGAAAAATTTCGGGCAGTGAGCGTTGTCTTTTGACGCAAAGAGGTCGATCTCCGCTCTGCCGAATAGGCGCCAGAGAAACTGGACTGTCTGGGGGTGCAGGGACCATTCTCCCGGGGGAATGTTGTCCCTGGACAGCCTGTCTGGACCGACATTCAGGTGGCCCGGCACGTGCGCGGCTCTCAGCGAGCGCAACGAGCGGTGAGCCCACACAAGAAGGCGTTCTGTCAGCTTGCACAGATTCCTGGATCTGACACCGCCCTGTCGGTTCACATAGGATACCACGGACATGTTGTCCGAGCGGACTAGCACATGGCGATCCTGTATGAATGGGAGGAAGCGCTTGAGCGCGTTCTCGACCGCTATCATCTCCAAACAGTTTATGTGGAGGCATTTAGACACCTAACCCCCAGCTGCTCCCGACGAGCTGGATGGCGCCCTGCATGGCTGACACCGCCGTCGGTGTATGAATGTGTGAGTGAATGGGTGAATGTGAGGCTATGTAAAGCGCTTTGGTGGCCATAGGTCTGTGAAAGCGCTATATAAATGCAGTCCATTTACCATTTACCATTTTTCCTGGTCTGACCACAGGCCAAAAACCGATTTGCCCTCGAACAGAGCGCCCCAACCTGAGGTGGAAGCGTCCGTCGAGATAACTTTGCGGTGTGAGATGGCTCCCATTGTCACTCCCCGCTGGTACCAGTCGGTCGAGTGACAATGGGAACATAGAGTGTGGGGCACGACGCTTGAAAGCGGCGTCGGGGGCGAAGTATTCGCGAGGATGTGTGAGCGCGTGGGGGCGGGCACAGCATCTGTATTTATAACATGACCGGTCGTGAGGGGTTGTGTAACAGAGCGGGCAGTGAGTAGGTGTGGGCACAGCGGGGTGGACACGTGACCCACTTTTAACGCTCGAGCGGCTTCTGCCTGCTTTATGCGAGCGGGCTCTGTGAGAAACGTGGGGTTTATGGTGCTTGTGTGCAGAGGTGAACACAGATAAGTGGGCACATTTACTGCATTTGAAACACATACAGCGCGAGTCGCGCGACCAGGCAAAATGCTCTTTTCGAGATATCTCTGAGTCGCCGTGAAAACGGCGGTTGTGTGCAGGCGAGAGGGTGAGTTCACCGGCTCGTTGGCTGCGAGGTGAGGGTCTGCAGTAACCGTAGCAACGGGGACTGACAGAGCGTGAAGCTTCGACGATGGTCCGGCCGCGGCGGGACACAATCGTCGCTTCTTTCCTCGGGCTAGGAGGTTTTTTGCAGGCTCAGGTTTCACCGCGATCCTCTGCCGGGGTCCCCGGGGAGGAGGCGGCCTGGCTCGGCTGGTCGAGCGAGAGCGAGGGCGGCCGCCCTGTCGTCGCTGCGAGGACTGAGGCCGAGCTGGGCGCTGGGCAGAGCTTTGCGCAGGCTGGTCACGAGGACGGCGTGCAGCAGGCCTGGAGCGCCGGGGCAGAAACAAATTCATCGCCTGTGTGGTCTTCTGAACCTCTGAAAAGCGGTCCACGATCCTGCTAACCGCTGGGCCGAACAGGCCGGTGGGGGAGAGGGGGGCGTTAAGGAACACCGCGCGCTCAGACTCCCTCATATCCGCGAGCGTGAGCCAGAGGTGCCTTTCTGCGACAGTCAGAGAGGCCATGCACCGTCCAATGGCCTGGGCAGCGGATTTCGTGGCGCGAAGGGAGAGGTCCGTTGCGCTCCTCAAATCCGTAATGGGAGCAGACTCCGAGCCCTTCTCGTCCAGATCACGGAGGAGGTTAGCTTGGAGGACCTGCAGTATGGCCATAGAGTGGAGTGCAGATGCAGCCTGTCGAGGGCTGATGTAGTCCTGCAAGCCTTGGACGGGAGGGCAGCCTTTGAGCGCCAACCAGAGGGCGGGCAAAGGTGCGCTGCGACCGCCTCTTCCACGGGGGGAATGGCATTATACCCCTTCTCAGCGGCACCGTCAACCTGTGAGAGCGTCGATGAGGCATGTGAGGAAACTCTCGCGGAGAATGGAGCATTCCACAATTTAGAGAGCTCGTTGTGAAGCTCAGGCAGGAAGGGTGCGGTTCTGGCCGCTGGCTGTTGGCGGCGGTGATGAAGGAAGCAGCCGTCAAGTCTGTTCGGTGCTGGCTCCTGAGGAGGAGACCAATCAAGGCCCAGCTGTTCAACAGCTCGCGTGAGGAGGCGTAACAGTTCCGCGTCCTCGCCCGCTCGAGTACGGCCCGACTCCTGGACTGAAGAGGAGGCAGTAGACCAATCCTCGCTGTCAGAGGCCAAGATGGAACAGCTGTCTGCGGCGTGTTCATCAAACTCATCCGCCTCATCCCCCGAAGCGGCGGCGGCGCGGGCGGGAGCCGGCGGCTGCGCGGCCGAGAGGGGGGGCGGGGAAGGCGAGAGGGAAGCTCGAGGGAGAGGATCCGGCGAACTTCGAAGCGCCTCGTCGGCCTCCGGTGGTCGCTGTGAGCGGCGCTTCTTTTTGCGCGGCCCAGCAGGGACAGGCGGAGCGACATTCTGGTCAAAAACTTCAAGTCGAGCCCGCAGGGTCGACATTGAAAGTTCCTCGCACTCAGGGCAGCCGCCCGTGGAGAGCGCGGTGGCGGCGTGCTCGCGGCCCAGGCAGAGAGCGCAGATGAGGTGGCGGTCTCCGTTGCTGAGCGGAGCGCGGCACGAGCCGCAGGAAAAACGGGGCATTTTGAAAAAAACGCCCCGTGCTCTTTTAGAGAGAGAGGAAACGTGTGTCGCAGTAGGCGAGCACACAGCAGTAAAGGATATGACGCCGGATAGGTTAGAAGGGTGTGGAGGGCGCGAAGCGCCCTCATTGATGGCCACGTTGCAGAGTGCTCACTGATAGGCTTAAGCAGTTGCCGCCGAGCAGCCAATGAGCACGCTTATACAGCCTGTCTAGGTCTGCCGGCTGCCGCACTGCGTTGACAATGAATACAAAATTAAGGATAATTTTTGGCTTCAGATCTCGAAGAAAGAAGACTTTCCCGATGCGTAAGCTACTTACGCAATACGAGAGAACCTCTCGTAAGAGAACCACCAATAGCGCCAGGTGGATAAGCCAGTTTGTGATTGGTGTCCGCAAATTTGTAAAGGAAGCAGGATAGATAGATGTACAGGTTTCCAGCCTGAGCTGCAGGGCGAAATCAAATCGGCAGCAGATCAGGCTGGATTTACCCAGTCTAGGCATCCCTGGTTAATATGATCAAAGATGGCTGTAAAAGTAAATCTGCATTGTTCATCATTTTGATCTTTAATTTAAAAAACTCGCAAAAATCTAACCTTTCATTGAAGTAAAAGAAATTGAAAGTGAGTGAGTGTGTGTGTGTGTGTGGTGGTGGTGGTGTACTTTTTAAATACTTTTTGCAATACCCTTTGCCAAGATAAAAGCTCTGAGTTTTCTCCTATAATGCCTGAGTTTGGAGAACACCTGACAAGTGAATAGAGACTATTCCTCCATTCATAATCTTTCTAGATCCTTCAGATTCCCGGCTCCATGTTGGTGATTTTTCTCTTCAGTTTTCTCACTCATTTTCTATAGGTTTCAGGTCATGGGACTGGGTTGGTCATGGCAGAAGCTTCATTTTGAGCTCAGTGAAACATTTTGGTGTTGATTTTGATGTTTGTTTTTGATCGTTGTCCTGATGGAAGATCCGATCACTGCCTGTTATAGGGGGATCTGACTATTGAATCCGGTCCCATTTGAAGTACCAGTCGTGTCTGACAACTGAATATGCTGTAGTTTGTTTTTTGAATGCTGTAGTTTGTTTTTTGGCTTACATCACCAAACAACATGTGGTGATGTAAGGTTTTTTGTTTGTTTGTTTTTTAGGCTTTCTGACCCCAAGACTCAACTATACTAATCCTTGGAGAGTCTTTGGCCACTCAGATTTTCCTCCTCGCCGTTCATTTAGGCAATATAGACACATGTCCTCTTCCAGGCAGATTCGTAACATCTTTAGTTGATTGCAACTTCTTATTGCCCTGATGGTGGAAATGTGATAGCTTTTTTTTACAGCCACTTTCTATTTTGTGAAGCTCAACATTCTTTTGCTGCACATGAGAACTATATTCTTTAGTTTTTCATAAAATACATTTTATGCAATATAATGTTGCAATTCTTAAGAGTTTTATTTTCTGCAGCTCATTTTTATCAGTTAATAGAGGTTAAACTAAATATACATATAAATAGGGCTGTAGTCAAGACCACCTTTGTCGAGTCCAAGACAAGTCCAAGACCAGGACTAGTCGAGTCCAAGTCAAGACCAAATCCAAAGAGGTTCGAGTCCAAGACAAGACCGAGTCCAAAAAGGTTCGAGTCCGAGTCAAGACCGAGTCCAGGACAGGAAAAAAAAAGTCTTATGCATGACATTATCAAGACAATCATTTTGGGTTATTATTTGTTGATCTAAAAGCAAAAACAGTGTCACCACACCCAGGATTTTTAAGTATAGGCATTCCCCTTGATATCATATAATCTTCTAATCTAAAGAAAACAGAATGATGACATATGGTGATACCTCATAATAGCAGTGTTAGAACTGATAATATACAAACACCAACCCACTACTATTACCAATAGAAATTATTAATTCTATTAGCCTATAGAAATTAAATCATTATGTAATAATGCAATAATTAATGATTTTAATTTTATTTAAAATAATTGACTAATTCAAAGAACAACAAAAACAATTATTATATAGGCCTAAAGGCGCACACACATTCGTTTCGACTGTCTGATCAGCCTCACATTCTGTTCCTGTCAATCATACACGCGATGTAAACCAATTAAACTGCATGAGGGAGGGCCGAGCCAACTAACACACACACACCGGAGATGCGGATAAACCGCGGATCGGGCGGATGACGTGACGAAAAATAATATTTTAATTAAATTCGGGAGGGTGGCGGTTGAACCAATCAAATGAAAAAAGTTTGCCACTAAGCAAACCTGCAAGCTATGAGCCCAGCTGTCAGTAGGCTACTATTGGAGGAGGCCTAAACGTCTCATAGATGAGACTGCCTGGGTTATTTTGTTTCGATATTAGCTATATTTTTAAACAGCCAGTCATTGTAGCCTACCACTCGTGGAATAGGCATTTAAAAGAGAGGCAGATTATGGAGTGATACGACTCAGAAATTACATCGGGCAATGTTCAGATGTCATCAGCGAGATGTTCAGAAGAACGCAAGAGCTAAACTTCTACAAGCTCAATAACATTCAAATAAAAAATTTTTTTTTTAAAAAAAAGGTCGAAAAACTTTGCCCAGATGTGCAAAGCAAGCAGGCAAGTTTTCGGGTTGTTATGGACAATAAAAAATGTGAATATTCATGTTGCACTAGCGGTGGACTTTCAGCGAGTTAAAACATTAATTTTTTAAAGAGCCATTTGTGAGTCAAAAGAGCCGGCTCTTTTCAGTGAGCTGAGTCAAACGAGCCAGCTCACGAAAAAGAGTCTAAATGCCCATCACTACTTAGTAGGTGGCCAGTGTTTCACTTTCCCTCCAATATTTTTATGTTCCCAGTAAGCACACATACATCGCGGCGACGTATGTGTGCTTACTGGGAACATAATAAAGAGACCTGGACTCAGTCGAGACCAAAAGCCATATTTGGCAAGACCAGTGGCTGAGACCGAGACAAGTCCGAGTCCGAATACCAGCGAGTCCGAGACAAGTTCGTGACCATAGAAAAAAGGTCTCGAGTCCGGACTCGAGTACTACAGCCCTGCATATAAACATACAACAAAGGAATAAATATATATAAATATGATTTATACTAGTTATATAAACCAACTCTGATATGTTGGTAAAAAAATTTTTTAAACTCTACAACCCTGCTCGTGAAGACCAACTGTCCTGCAAAGTTTAGAAGTTAACATTATCCTGAGATACCTGTGAATATCTGATTCCTCAAAAGGCCTAATATACAATGAAACTGCTGGAATGAAATAGTGCCACAGTTTTTATGTGGAAAGATAATATTACATTTAGCAAGGTGACTTTAAGGCATAGAAATTTAAAATTCTAAATCAAATTCTATGTAGATTACAGGGACAATACATACATATAATACATTTAACTTGCATAAAATGTTACCTTTGCATGAGCTAAACATATACCTTCACAACTGAATATAATTACAATATAAATTGTACAAACTTTCCACCTCGTGCATTATGGCAATATAGACACGTCCATATTCCAGGCAGATTCGTTACATCTTTAGTTGACTATAACTTCTTAACTATTTCCCTGATGGTGGAAATGGGAATTTTCAATGCTTTAGCTATTTTTTTACAGCCACTTTCTATTTTGTGAATCTAAACAATCTTTTGCTGCACATCAGAACTACATTCTTTTGTTTTACTCATTGTCATGGATGATTAAGGGAATTTGGCATTTGTGTTTCCTCATATTTGTACACCTGTGAAACAAGAAGTCATAGCTAGACAATTTCATGTTCACTAGGAACATGAAATTGTCTAGCTATGACTTCTTGTTTCACCCTGGTGTGCTAAAAACTATAAATATTAATGGGAATATACTTCAAAGATATTTTACTTATTAAGGATTCTAGGGGTGCCAATAACTGTTTTGGAGAAAGACATTAATTTCATAATGTGATCAGGAAAAGGGGTATCGGTGCATCCCTTATACCAACCCTTTTTTCCTGTAGCCTCTTCTTTTTACATTGTAGGGGTCAAGTCAAGTCGTCACCTTTATTTTTATACCGCCTTTAAGTCAAGTCACCTTTATATTGAAACAATACAGATTATTTCAAGCAGCTTTACAGTGATAACAATAATGATGCAAACAGTTCATTGCAGCTGCATGTACAGCAGCTCTAAAAGATAATAGTGTCATTGTTCAACTAAAGTCAGTTCAGTGTTGATTCAGTTCCGTTATAAAGATCATCAATTATTAAATTAGTTAATTTCATCTATAAAGCAGTTCTGCAGAAAAACAGTGATGTCCAGCTAGTGTCGGTGCAATCAAACCAATAATATTGTTGGGTGAGTGTCTTTGACTTCTAGTCTTGTTTTTCAGGTGTCTGGTTTGCAGGATAGGATCATAAGCTGGGGTTTTCTCTCATTTGACACTGAGAGGTACATCCAATATCCCCCAGATGACTCTCATCAGCTCTCTGTAAGAAAAATAAAACATCATCGGTTCCTCTTTCTATGAAGACCATGCTTATAATGAATTATAGCCCCATTTATACTTATTTATAAGTAAGTATTACTATTCTATAAATATATTTATAATGACTCATTAAGACCTATACTGCATTATAAGAACAGTTATAGTTACATTTATATTATTTTTTATAATTATTTAAAAGTCATGCATTTGCTTTTTCAAAGCATGCTCAAAATCCATTATACATTGATTTATAAATGATCAAAGATAAAATAGTTCCAGAGACACTTGTTTGCTGTACCAATTAGTGATCAATTATGTCTTTAATGGCTAATGTTTGCATTAGAGGTCATGAATGGTAATTTTGAATTGTTCAAATCTATATCTCCTCAAACATACAGCATGGTATTGCTTATAGCAGTTTGGAACTATACTTTAAAAATATTGTTGGAGTATTTTTCTAGTATGTAATATTTTAAAAGATTTAATAAAAAAACATCTTTTTTTTATTACAGGACTTATTGTTCATTAGTTACATTTACAAGTAAACCACTTAAAATGTATAATGAGCACATCTTCATGATTTCTTAACATATGCTTGAGGAATATTGCATCCTATGTTTTCACTTTATTTAAAACACTTTATTAACTAGATGTACCGCATCGCGGTACAAAATATGACCGCCGCTCAGGCCTGCACTGGCTTTCCACAAAAATAAATGACGTGGAGTAATTTGGCTGTATTGCGTGTTTATGTATATACCTAAAAAAAGTAATAGTATGTGCATGTCTGTCTGTGTGTGTGTGTGTGTGTGTGTGTGTGTGTGTGTGTGTGTGTGTGTGTGTGTGTGTGTGTGTGTGTGTGTGTGTGTGTGTGTGTGTGTGTTTGTGTATGTGTGTGTCTGTGTCTGTGCGTGTATGTATGTGTGCGTACATGTGTGCGCGTGTGTGTTTGTGTGTGTGTGTCTGTGCATGTGGATTTGTATGTGTGTGTATGGGTGTGTGTCTGTGCGTGTGGATGTCAGTGTGTGTGCATGCTTGCGTTTGTTTGCATTGTGCATTCCTGCATGTGTGTGTGGGACAGTATCATCCTAAACCAGCAACCCTTCGCTCAATAGCACCATCTACAGGCCGATGAGTGTACAGTCACTAAATGTGCACATAAATGAATTTATTTTATACCCCCCCATGGATGAAATTCTACAAAACTTAGCAGAGGATACCCCCAGAGGTTGTCAAGTTAATCATACACATGAAATATGGTGCAGTTCTGAACATCTCCACTGAAGATAGGGGCGATTAAAGCAGAATAATATTGCATTTTCATTTTGTATGGGAGGGGCGCAAATCACAAATGAGTGATTATGGGCTAGGTTGATGTGCCATAAAAATGTCTTCATCCTCGGTGCCACGGTTCAGGTAGTTATTTAGGAAAAACGGCATTTTTTTGGGTTTGGGGGGGCCCAGCGCGGGGGGGGAGTGGCCCCCGGGGACCAAACGAAATTTTTCCTTAGAAGTCTAGTGGGGCTACATGCCCACCAAATTTCATGTTCCCCGGTGTTTCGGTGTCCCTGGTATGGTTGACGAAAAATGTACGGGGGCCCCAGCGCGGGGGGGGGAAGTGGCCCCCGGGGACCAAATGAAATTTTTCCGTAAAAGTCTAGTAGACCAACATACCACAAAAATGTCTTCATCCTCGGTGCCACGGTTCAGGTAGTTATTTAGGAAAAACTGCATTTTTTTGGGTTTGGGGGGGCCCAGCGCGGGGGGGGAGTGGCCCCCGAGGACCAAACGAAATTTTTCCTTAGAAGTCTAGTGGGGCTACATGCCCACCAAATTTCATGTTCCCCGGTGTTTCGGTGTCCCTGGTATCGTTGACGAAAAATTTACGGGGACCCCAGCGCGGGGGGGGAAGTGGCCCCCGCGGACCAAACGAAATTTTTCCGTAAAAGTCTAGTAGACCAACATACCATAAAAATGTCTTCATCCTCGGTGCCACGGTTCAGGTAGTTATTTAGGAAAAACTGCATTTTTTTGGGTTTGGGGGGGCCCAGCGCGGGGGGGGGAGTGGCCCCCGGGGACCAAACGAAATTTTTCCTTAGAAGTCTAGTGGGGCTACATGCCCACCAAATGTCATGTTCCCCGGTGTTTCGGTGTCCCTGGTATCGTTGACGAAAAATTTAAGGGGGCCCCAGCGCGGGGGGGGAAGTGGCCCCCGGGGACCAAACGAAATTTTTCCGTAAAAGTCTAGTAGACCAACATACCATAAAAATTTCTTCATCCTCGGTGCCACGGTTCAGGTAGTTATTTAGGAAAAACTGCATTTTTTTGGGTTTGGGGGGGCCCAGCGCGGGGGGGGAGTGGCCCCCGGGGACCAAACGAAATTTTTCCTTAGAAGTCTAGTGGGGCTACATGCCCACCAAATTTCATGTTCCCTGGTGCTTCGGTGTCCCTGGTATCGTTGACGAAAAATTCTGTAAGGTGACGAAAAAAAAAAAAAAAAAAAACTTTGACAATCCCTTTATGACCGCCGCTTCGCTAGCTACGCTAGCGGCGGTCATAATAAAGGTTAGTAACTGTATTATCACTCACAATAAGTATTTATAAGAACATAACAATATATTCACTTATTTGACAGAAATAAATCTGAACTAGATGTACCGCATCGCGGTACAAAATATGACCGCCGCTCAGGCCTGCACTGGCTTTCCACAAAAATAAATGACGTGGAGTAATTTGGCTGTATTGCGTGTTTATGTATATACCTAAAAAAAGTAATAGTATGTGCATGTCTGTCTGTGTGTGTGTGTGTGTGTGTGTGTGTGTGTGTGTGTGTGTGTGTGTGTGTGTATGTGTGTGTATTTGTGTATGTGTGTGTCTGTGTGTGTGTGTGTGTGTGTGTGTGTGTGTGTGTCTGTGCGTGTATGTATGTGTGCGTACATGTGTGCGCGTGTGTGTTTGTGTGTGTGTGTGTCTGTGCATGTGGATTTGTATGTGTGTGTATGGGTGTGTGTCTGTGCGTGTGGATGTCAGTGTGTGTGCATGCTTGCGTTTGTTTGTATTCCTGCATGTGTGTGTGTGACAGTATCATCCTAAACCAGCAACCCTTCGCTCAACAGCACCATCTACAGGCCGATGAGTGTACAGTCACTAAATGTGCACATAAATGAATTTATTTTATACCCCCCCATGGATGAAATTCTACAAAACTTAGCAGAGGATACCCCCAGAGGTTGTCAAGTTAATCATACACATGAAATATGGTGCAGTTCTGAACATCTCCACTGAAGATAGGGGCGATTAAAGCAGAATAATATTGCATTTTCATTTTTTATGGGAGGGGCGCAAATCACAAATGAGTGATTATGGGCTAGGTTGATGTGCCATAAAAATTTCTTCATCCTCGGTGCCACGGTTCAGGTAGTTATTTAGGAAAAAACTGCATTTTTTTGGGTTTGGGGGGGCCCAGCGCGGGGGGGGGAGTGGCCCCCGGGGACCAAACGAAATTTTTCCTTAGAAGTCTAGTGGGGCTACATGCCCACCAAATTTCATGTTCCCCGGTGTTTCGGTGTCCCTGGTATCGTTGACGAAAAATTTAAGGGGGCCCCAGCGCGGGGGGGGAAGTGGCCCCCGGGGACCAAACGAAATTTTTCCGTAAAAGTCTAGTAGACCAACATACCATAAAAATTTCTTCATCCTCGGTGCCACGGTTCAGGTAGTTATTTAGGAAAAACTGCATTTTTGGGGGTTTGGGGGGGCCCAGCGCGGGGGGGGAGTGGCCCCCGGGGACCAAACGAAATCTAGTGGGGCTACATGCCCACCAAATTTCATGTTCCCCGGTGCTTCGGTGTCCCTGGTATCGTTGACGAAAAATTCAGTAAGGTGACGAAAAAAAAAAAAAAAAAAAACTTTGACAATCCCTATATGACCGGCTAGCTACGCTAGTGGCGGTCATAATTACAAAAAATGTATTGTAATTATAATGTAATAACATTATATGCTGGTTGCATCTTTATAAATACATTCATGTAACCATACGACGGAGTAATTAATACTTATAAGTCATGCATTTGCTTTTACAATGCGCATGCATTGAAAATCAGTATTATACACTGATTTATAAGTAATTATAAAAAATAATATAAATGTAATTTGTGCTGGTCTTGTGCTGTAATTTGTGCTGTTCTTATAATGCATTATAGGTCTTAATGCGTCTTTATAAATATATTTATGACTTCCGGTTTTTCCATGTAGTGGAGAGACGCGTGGTGTCAGTGCTCTGATATAATTTCCGTATTTCATTTCCATAACACTTTATTTGTGATCAATTTACTTTATTTTTGATCAATTTACTTTAAACGGGTCAATTTTGGATCTGGTAATCTGTTCCTAATGAGCAAAGGTGCGCGAGCTGGCGGTAAAATCAATGCCCAGACCAAGGCGTCTCATCTTGGCCCTGACAGCGGCAACATGGCAGATGACGCTCTAACCCCCCTGACGACTGACAAGTTGGTTAGCGAACTCGAGAAACTAAGGAAAAATATAACTGGTGAACTTACTGCGCTGCTGAATTCGTCACTTGAGTCCTTTCGTTCGTCTATTTCCTCTATTGGGTCTACACTGGCTACACAGGCCTCTACTATCACTCACATGGAGACCAGTCTCTCCGATCACAGTGACAGGATAACCCAACTTGAACAGGAGGTCTCGAATCTTCAGTCGAAGGTGACGTCGGTAACGGAGGAGAGCGGCGCTTTAAGAGCTAGCGTGGAGGACCTTGTCTCGCGGTCTAAATATCCGAGTGGTTGGCCTCCCGGAGGATATTGAAGGAAAGGACCATAGGCAGTTTATGACGGACTTTTTTTCAGAAGTTCTCGGCGACGTCCTTTCTGCTTCACCGGAGCTTGACAGAGCCCATCGTAGCCTGAGACCTAAACCTCGCCAAGGCCAAAATCCACGTCCTGTTATAGTGCGATTTCACCGTTATATTGAGAAGGAAGCTGTGCTCAAGTGGGCGAGGGCCACGAAAGAGATTCTGTACAAGGGACATAGAATCAAATTCTATGAAGACTTTTGCGCTTCGGTGGCTAAAAAAAGAGCATCGTTCAACAACGTCAAGGGTCTACTGTATAAGCGCGAACCAAATCGCGGTGTTCGTTTTGGCATGATTTACCCGGCAAAGCTTCGTGTGTCATACAACGGTTCGGAGCACTACTTCGACTCCCCCGAGGCTGCTGAACGATTCTACAATCAAAACTTTGCTGAGTAGTGCCTAAGGGACGATTACATGGGTAACGTTAGGCTACTTCAGAGACTATTCCTCTTTTTTTTTCTCTTTCTTTTTTTTTCTCGTGAGTATTTTCTTTTTCTCTCTCCTTTTAAAATACTTGGTTGTGTTAGTTTTTGGTTTAGTACGCATTGATATTTGGTAGTTTTCAATACTCACTCTCTCGATCCAATTTTTTTTTTATATATATATATATATATATATTTTTTTTTTTTTTTTTTTTTTTTTTATATATATATATATTTTTTTTTTTATTATTATTATTTATTTTATTTTTATTTTTTTTATTTTTTTTCCTCTCTCTACTGGACGCACTGCGTATTCACTGTGTTAGTTACGTCCTGTACTTTTTTGTTCATTCCTTTCTCTAGAAAAACTGAAGTATACTACCCGGGGCTCAACTGTTAAATTCTACAAAACTTGGAACCCCATTCTAAATTTCTTTGATTCTCTGACCTCACTAGATTTTGATTAAGTTTGTGTGAGCATGTTAACATTTTATGTACAGTACAGTATGGTTGTGTGCGCATGCATGCAGGTATGCTTGTGTACGTTTGTATGTTTTATTATATACATTTAATATATTTTTGTTATTACTATATACATCTAATGTATTATTGTTATTATTATAGATTTTGTAGTGTTTGTTAATCCTCCTGAGGGGTTTATGTGTGTGGGGGGTGGGGGTGTTTGTCTAGTTCTTGTCTGAGTTAGATGTGGGGATAAAAAATTAAAAAAGGAAAACGTGCAGATAATGTTCCCTTGACTGTTTCCTTGACTGTATTGTTACTGTCTGTGCAATAATAAAACTTGTGGAAATAAATATATTTATAAAACAGTAATACTTGCATATAAATAAGTATAAATGGATATATAATTCATTATTAACATGGTCTTCATAGAAAGTGATACCACGTCATCTTCTGGGGGGGTATATTTGACCTTGTTGGAGTAATTTTTCATCTTCTCTGTTTCTCTGTGTTCTACAGATTGTGACAGAGCTGGAGGTCCCATCTCAGGCTCTCACAGTGTTTATTGCCTCTCTGTCCATCACCCTTGGACTCATTGCTATGGCGATCATCTTTGTGCTGCTGTATAAAGTCAGTGCTTATATAACACATAATACATGTTTATAACACATAATACAGTTGAAGCTTGAGTGTATTTTTTTATCCTAAAATACTGAATATTAATTTTCAAAACTGTAAGACCGAGCTCTTTAACTTCAGTCCTGGAGGGCCAGTGTCCTGCTGAGCTTGTCTCTAACCCTAACCAAACACGTTGAACAAGCAAATTAAGGTGTTTCTTTTCTCATGTAACGCAACAGCCATGGCCCTTCTAGTTCATTCTGCTACAGTAGACACATGCACCAAACTCTCGCGATAGGTTGAGCTAGAAATATATTGATGGATCTGAGCAGACCATTGTCAATATTTTGATGGTGCCTGGGGGGCTCAATGTTTATACTTTTGTGGGAGATGAGATGAAACCCCATGAATGGCATACGAATACTAGTCAGTGAACAATAAACTGGGTCAAGATAATGTAAATGGTAAATGGGGCGGATTGAAATGGAATTATATTTAAATGGGTAAATGGAATTATATTTTGCAATGCTTATGCCACAGAAATTACACTTCACCTTTAAAGGACAAGTTCGGTATTTTACACTTAAAGCCCTGTTTACAGATCGTATCTGATGAAATAGAACGGTTAAGATTAAAATTTGGACACATGCTCCTGTCCCGAGAATTTTAGGTTTATTTCGCTTTTGTGGACCTATTTTGCCAAACGCGTCACACCCATGATTCTTCCGTTGAGAGCTTGAATAATAGACACTCCAGCCCAGTTGGTGGCGATAATGCACCTTTGCCAATTGCAAGCAAACCACGGGCATTTCATTGAATACACAGAAGAAGCAGAAGAAGAAGCGGCGGAGTAATACCGTAAAGGTGCTGCGGTCTCACAGCACGTCCTATTAAGTCAATGGAGTTGGACAAAAACTACGATAAAACCTGTTGGAATGCATCTTTTTCAGCGATTTTTGATGGAACATATCAGTGAACACCCCCTGACCACTCGGTGAGTTTCACGTCTTTGTAAACGAAAGTTTAATGTGCTTTTAGGACGGAATCTTCCAGTGCATATAGACAACCATTGTGGGGGTGGGGGGGGGGAGCGAAATAAACCTAAAATTCTCGGGACAGCAGCATGTGTCCAAATTTTAATCTTAACCGTTCTATTTCATCAGATACGATCTGTAAACAGGGCTTTAAGTGTAAAATACCGAACTTGTCCTTTAACTGTTGATATTTGTGTCCTGTGGATCTGTTGTTTTTAATTTACTATTATTTGTTAAAAATTTTTTTTAAAAATTCATTTGTACTGCTGGATTTTTCAGAGGGGCTTTTTCAAAACGTTTTCAACTGATGACCAAGACAGCCCAGTGCCGCCATCTGCTGGTGAAGCTAGTTTTACTACAGCCAACGTTGAATAAACAACAGCAGATGCCCCTGGTGAGAGTGCTGCATCTAATGGACAACTTGTACATACGTATGAGGAAAGGTCAACCCTGTACTTTCACCTCGCTGCTCGATACAACGATAAATGTGATCGTATACTGAAAATAACCATCATTGCCAATTTTCTCTGTATTTCTCTGACCTTACAAAAATGATCAAAATCCCGACGTTTGACTGATGGATTTTTCACTTCTTTGCTGGTTTTGACCAAAGTAGTTTTCTTAGATGCCAATGTATTCTTTTTTGTATAGTACTTTAGCTTCATTTATAGCATTTATAACAGTGTGCCATTTTTTTATTTGAACCAAACGTTCTTGGAAATGAATTAGTTAATTAATGAAGCATTTAAATTGTGCTTTTAGATACTCCTGTACACTCAAAATTCTTTACTAATTGATGCCAAATACATTTTATGCAATAAAATTTAGCAATTCTTAAACTGTGAAAAAAATTTTCTTTTCTACAGCTCCTTTTTATTATAGAGGTTAAACTAAACATACAAAAAATGAAAATATATATATAAATATATGGGGGGTATTGGTCCTGGTAAACCAAATGTCCCCACAAAGATTGTAACACCAGTAATTTTTCACCTTGTGGGGACATGTTGGTCTCCATGAGGAAAACAACTTATAAATCATACTAAATGGTGTGGTTTTTTTGGTGTGTTTTTTTAAATGTGAGGGTTGTGTTTAGTGGTAGGGTTTGGCTAAAGAATATACAGTTTGTATAGTATAAAAATCCTTATGTCTATAAAAAAGACCCCATAAAACATGGAAACCCAACATTTGTGTGTGCACTGGTTTGTCCTACATTATGAGAACCCAAAGTCCTTATATAGACTGCAACAGTGTCCACCAACTTTTTCAGCGACACTGGTTCGAAAAGTTTTTTTTTATTTTTTTTTTATAGAGATTTTTAAAAAGTCTTCATTAAAGCCACAACCCATGAACCAAGCCAATCAGCTACGAGGTGAATCACAACACTACAAACTTTGATTTGAAAAATAAATAAAAATAACAACTGAAAATCTGAGAAAAAGACAAAGGTTCAATACTATGTACTTAACGGCTTTACTAATGGAAAGAACTACAATCTCATGAAGCATTGCGAACAGCATAACTGAATTAAAAAATATATGTAGAAATATAAAACTCTTTTACAGATGTTGATTATATGTAAAAACAAAGCATTTTAAGTTTATTGCAAAGTTTGCATATACAAACAAGAGATTTGCAGTGCTTTGTGGGAGAGGGCAGAGCTAAAGAGCTATTTTGGCACGCATTCCTTTTTAGACTTTCTGATTAGTGTAATATTCTGTACAGCATCATGGGTAATGTCAAGTCATTGTTTCAAAGCAGCTTTACAGTGATAACAATAATTCATTGATGCAAACACTTCGGCTATACAGCAGCTCTGAAAGAAAATAATCACTGTTCATCTGAAGTCAGTTCAGTGTTGATTCAGTTCCGTTATAAAGATCATTGATTATTCAATTAGTTAATTTAATCTATAAAGCAGTTCTGCAGAAAACTCTCCAATAGTGTCAGTTCAGTTGAACCAATAATATTGTTGAATACTAACAGTGTCCCAGACTAATTAAGCCAGAGGCGACAGTGGCAAGGAACCCAAACTCCATCAGGTGACAGAGAGGAGAAAAACCTTTGCGAGAAACCAGGCTCAGTCAGAGGGCCAGTTCTCCTCAGGCCAATGAAAGAACACGGTGTGATTATGATTTAGGCTGCATAACAAGTCAGATATCAGATTGTGGATCGGTAGCGTTTAAATATTTTATCCAGTTCCTTTTGCTTGAAGATCAGATTCATCACGTCAGTATGGAGACAAAGCTGGTCATATGTCTGTGCTGGGGATCTGTGCAGATGGCTGTCACGAGGCCTTCACATGGGATTGTCTAATTGACAGTATCTCTGCTATCATTCAGGACTGTGTTGTGGTCATGTCTGGGTGCAGGTCCACTATCTGATATGGATGCGGACAGGATATGCCTGACTACGGTAACCTCAGGATAAACAGAGAGTAATATTAGCATAGAGGCCATTCTTCTTATAATATAGCAAGTACATTGGGTACAGGGAAGTGTTCCCTGTTCCGGTTGAGCTAATTGATGCAGCCTACTGTAACAATTTAACAGATGTGAATTATATAAATGTTATGTGTATGCCAGGTTAAAGAGATGTATTTTGTTTAAGCGTGCAGGGCAACCACCCAGTAGAGCATTACAATAATCTAGCCTTGAGGTCATGAATGCATAAACTAACTTTTCTGCATTTGTCATTGAGAGCATTTTGTCTTCAACAACATTTGTCTGTCACGGGTTTTGTACATAAGTAGCGCATAAAGACAAATAAATCAGGAAACAGTCTTTAATTCAAAAACACTCAGGGAAACATACTTCAAACAATACCTCAACATTGACGTGGACAGGACAAAGACTGCAAGAACACAAGGAGTATAAATTCATATATAAGATAATTACCTAGACAACAGGTGAATCGAATACAATAATCAGAAACACTGGGAAACTGGGTCAAATGATCGGGCACACAGGCATTGTGAACTCCTGGCTTATCTAGGAGCGACCCTTCCTACTCCCCTCCTTTCACCCTGACTCAAGTCGCTGAAAGTTCACTTAGAAAATACCACATATGATGTATCTTGTGAATCTATTTTTTTATTATTATTATTATTTTCATGCTTGGTGTTTAAAATGTCTCAGTGTGATTGGTAAAATTGTCTCAATTTCACTGCAGTCCACGAACTGCAGTGACCACGAACCATGCGCTGTCACTTTAATTCAGCGCGTGCACCACAGCAAAAATAGACTCGATGCGGAAACGATCGATGCATGCTGTATACGCACCACTCCTGGATCGGATTGCCGGACCGCATCCGCATGCAGTGTGAAAGCTCTAACCTGTTAACATGGGTACGGAAAAAAATACGCATGTGTGAAGTATGTGTGAAACGGGCGTGAGGGAGCAGGAGGCGGGAGAAATGACAATCTCCGATATTTTGAATTGGACTGCAGTACCTATTTCAACCACAAGTTGTCATTCTTACAGACTGCACTTTTAGAGTTATAAATGCATACCTGACAGAAGACAGACACACAGCAGTTTTGAGAGTGTTCTGAGTGCTGGACTCAGTACTGTGTGGGGGCTTTCTTGTTACAGAATTCCCCTGACTATTCTGCCAGTGTAAATACTCAGACAAGAACAAAAGAGTTGTAAATATTTACTATTACTCATAATTTGTATTATGAGGACGATTGAAAACTTAAGAGAATTCTTTTCTCCTGGTGTGGGTAGTGTCCATTCAAGATATCTGATAATCATGACTCCTCTTCCCCGAAACCAGGAGCTACCCTTTGGTGCACATAAATAGGCCCAACACAATTCCAGAAACATTTGTGTAGTAAATATTTACAACTCTTTTTTATTTAGTCTGTCTGTTTATTTAAACAGTCTGCTGTTTTTGTCAATTTTAAGTTTTAATTAAAAATATATGCGATTTTAATATAAGTGCATGGTTAAATATTTTACCACTTGCTTGAGAAAAATATATAATTATATAAAAGTAATGCATTGAATAATACTTTGTTTAAATTGTGTTTAAACGTGAATACGTCTATTAAAGAGTGTATATGTGTACAAAGAGAATCGCAATGCTGACAAAAAACTTTTTTTAAATAAAATTTGCTGATAACTTGTGGATTTGAAATACAAATAGTGAGTATGTGTTTGTGGTATACAGCCGCGGATCAGTTACGCACTGCAAACACTGCATATATGAAAGCACTATAGCGCGTGCTGCTCCTGCACCGCATACGTACTGCAACACGCACCGCACACGCACTGCACACGGAGTATGTGTGAAACGGCGTCAGACTCGACGACGGTGCTCACACGGGTTGCCTGTTTGAGCACACGCAACAGGAACGAGCGCAATGGACAATAAAAATGGCAAATTGGCAATATTCAGTATCACAGACCAAAACAAAAACAAACATTCCATCCTGGAAACACACATTTCAAAGTAAAATAACTGGCTGTAGAAGTGTTTTTCAGAAAAACAAGTATGTGAACTTAGCATGTTTCCTCAATATATGCAAACATATTATGGTATTTTTATGCTTTAGTAGAGTGAAAAAGCACTCTACAGCACCTTTAATCTTTGAGCTATTGGTTTTATGTATTTATTATTTCTTTATTGGGTTCTAATTGTTTAATTGTGTACTTGGCATGATACTATTGTGTCCAGTGTAGATCAACCTGAAATGAATGAATGGAGCATGTGAATGGAGCATGTGGCACATCATCTGGAACCTTTTGATTACTGCCTATCACTGACTTATCAAGTTGTATGACCGTGAATATATAAAAATTACACTTTTTGTCATGAGAAAGCAGGGAGCGGCCTAAACTTAAATGAAGTTTTATGTAACAAAGTTCGGGAGGAGCATGTTCAGGTAATCATCCAATCAGCACAAGAAGAAGCCAGTATAAATAAAGCCTTCTCCTGTCTCATGACTAATTTCTCAGCACTCATTCCGTATCGGAGCAGCTACCACAGCCACACAAAAAGGTCTCTCCCAACAACAAATCAAAACCCTTGGTCGCTGGTCATCGAATGCCTTCAAAACCTATATTAGATCCAGCCGTTTTCACATCAGAAATGCTCACCAAGCCGTCACTAATTAGTTTGTACCTGCTGCGCTTCATTTTTAGTTACATCCGTTACACCAAACCTTCCGATTGCATCTGGGCTCGCCGCTTGCACGCTCGCTTAATATTCATAAGAAACGTTTTCAGGGCCGGCCCGAGGCATAAGCGAACTAAGCGGCTGCCTGGGGCCCCCTCGCCACCAGGGGGCCCCCAATCGAGTTTTTTTTTTTTTTTTTTTACATATTAATTAACTTAAACAAGTGACATAAATTAATGAAATGATTAATAATTCAAGACAAGAAAATTCTGATTTCATGATCAATATCAGTCATGATATCAATATGAGTCATGCGCATAACCTCGCGTGCATAGACAATTTGTGCGCAAAGTCACGGTAATGTTAAGCCATGTCACAAAAAATGTATTTGATCAATGATTTATCCTTTAAATGTAATGATATTCAGAACAGAACAAGAATAAAAAAATCTATAAACTATAGAAATAACTATAAACAAGCCAAAACGAAATAATTTAAAGCGAAAGTGAAAGTAAGCGGCGTTGGGCTCACGTATCTCTCTCATTATAATCAAAATGTTTCAACATTCGCGATGGATTTGGATGGTAGGCTAAACTATTCTTTATCATAGGCTTTGTACTTCACTCACGATCCAATATCGACGGAAAAAATCATCCTCTTCACACGCGCAAAAATGTGCTTGGAAACATCACAGTGGAAGATTACAAAGCTGGAATATGTTGTGTGTGTGTGTGTGTGTGTGTGTGTGTGTGTGTGTGTGTGCGTTTGATTTATATTACATTGTGGGAACCAAATGTCCCCACAAGGATAGTAAAACCTGAGATCACCTCCATTGTGGGGACCAGCCAGCGGTCCCCATGAGGGGAATGGGTAAATAAACATACTAAATTATATTTTTTGGAAAATGTAAAAATGCAGAAAGTGTTCTGTGATGGGTAGGTTTAGGGGTAGGGTTAGTGTAAGGGGACAGAATATACAGTTTGTACTGTATAAAAACCATTAAGTCTATGGAGAGTCCCCACAAAGATAGTGAACCAGACGTGTGTGTGTGTGTGTGTGTGTGTGTGTGTGTGTGTGTGTGTGTGTGTGTGTGTGTGTGTGTGTGTGTGTGTGTGTGTGTGTGTGAGTCGCGGGCACGATCGAACAGTGTAAACATAAAAACATACTCCGTCATGTTCATACAAGACATCATTCAAACTGCAAAGTGTTGCAAAACGTTGGAGGATATTTTGCAAATAATTGTTTTAATATGTTTTGTGACAGTTTGTTTTCAGAACTTTCCAAGAGTTAGTAAAAGAGTAAAGAAAAAGTTTAAACTTTAAGTATCTATTCTTTATTAAGTATTTATTTTGTATTAATACATAACCTCATTGTATTGATTGATTGTTGTTGTTCAATAAAGTTTTCAATCAATCAATCAATCAACACGAAGTGTTCAAAAGGATAAAAACACAAAAAAGCCCAAAGGCTTGTTTCCATTGTGGTCCTTAAGATGGAAGATGAGTAACAAGTACATGGACTAACAACATTGAGGACAATGAAGAAAGGGGGCATAAAAAAAATACAAATAAAATAAAACAGATAAAAACACAAATAAAAAGAACGAAACAAGGACTAAATTCCCAGATAGACAAGATATTAATTTATAATGTAACATTATAGTGTGACATTGTGTCAATAATCGTCAAGCACAGGTGACTCTGCGTGGTGGGAGGGGGCCCCCAAATCAAATTCTGCTTAGGGCCCCCAAAAGGCTCGGGCCGGTGTGGTGAAGTATTCGGTCACTCTGAAGTATTCGGTCCGGGCTGAGGACCCAAGCAATCCGATTGGTTCAAAGCACGTTTTATGGGTAATCGCTTTAGTGCCTGCTTACAAATCATACAAAATCACTTTATTATAGAAGACATTTGTACTACGTTATAACGAGTCATTAATGTATTTAATGTATTTTAAATTATACGTTTCATATACTAGTATTTAACCGAAGCTATAGATTGTGAAATTAAACATTTCTCGTTGTTAGTGTGTTTTTTAGTTAGCTTAGATAGTAGCACAGCATACAGCTAATGTTATCTGATGATCGTGCTATGAGCTTTACCTGAGCTTATACTGCCTTACCGTATTCACAGCAATTCGTAGTGCAATTATAATTATGTCATTGTTTTTTATCGCAATAATCAGCGCAATATGTTACAAGTACAATTTTATTTATTAAAAGAGCCATAACATAATGTTTATTTGTGTATATTACTGTTTTTCTTATTAACAGTTTAGACATTTAAATAAATTACAGAATGCTAGCTATGTTTTGTGGGTATATATATTAATTGGTTGTCAAGCCTTGACTAAAGAACAGTATAATAAAATTATAGAATCACAAATCTTAATGTAATCAAACTACTTAATTCATATAATAATCTTTTATTTTAAAGAAATACCATTTTTAAGTATGTATAGGGCATAATATGGGCAATAGGGCATAATATGCTTTTTTTTTTATTACAAGCATGTCATTTGTGTACTAATGCATATGATTTATGGCATAAGTATTTCTTAATACAGAACATCATACAACACAATAACATTTAATGTAATTAAATTAGTGAACCAAAACTTGTATAAAAATTTAATTTAATTACACAATACAATTCATAATGAATTCAACTGAATTATGAGATGTAATATATTACATTTTTATTAACACAAAACTACAAGCAAAATGCACATCGTTTTAGGACATTTATAGAGCTTTTAAAAATACACAACAATACAAAGCAGCTTTAAACAGACATACTTTTGTATGTCGTTACTTTCCTAAATACTTTTGTGATAGTTCTCTGGCTATACATTGTGAAGATTTAAAAACAACTAATGTTGAGTTAGCTGTGTTTAAATATTTAATGAACTGTAAGGTTAAAGTTTTTTGAGAACTAATGAGACACAAATGGATGCAGTGTCTTTTGCTGTATGAAAAGTCAAATCTTTAGTTTGAAGTAAATTCATGTTGTATATGCAGTCAATTCTTTGTGGAACCATCCTAAGGCCTAGATGATGCAGTCAGTCAATTTCCCCTTTAGATGGTGGGGTCGTGACCTGTAGGCGAGGAGGCTGGACTAGGTGTCATGGACTGGCTTGAGGGAACTCTGTAAAAACATGCTGCAACACATCATGTTCAACTGTACATTTGCACAGTCTTTAGTGCTATGGAACATCACTCACTGTTTTTACTTTGATATGCAAGCCCAAAGGTGCAACGCAGCAGAACGTAGTTAGCTCGTTGAACCTGGGGTGTCATGGATGGACTGGCTTGAGGGAACTCTGTAAAAACACACAAACATGCTGCAACACATCATGTTCAACTGTACATTTGCACAGTCTATGGAACATCACTCACTGTTT
The DNA here is from genome assembly GCA_021554675.1 of Leuciscus idus. Lineage (NCBI taxonomy): Eukaryota > Metazoa > Chordata > Actinopteri > Cypriniformes > Leuciscidae > Leuciscus > Leuciscus idus. Next base: position 13,703,750 of record CM038624.1, read on the forward strand.
TTACTTTGATATGCAAGCCCAAAGGTGCAACGCAGCAGAACGTAGTTAGCTCGTTGAACCTGGGGTGTTGTGACATTAAAAGGCTATTTTAATGACACACTCCACAAGATAAGATATATCAGCCCAAAAGTGACTGAAACCTTCCGTTCGTCTCAGTATTATAAGGCTGATCTGTACAAAAGATAAAAAAAAGTAATTACTTAATGAGTTAGTTTAATGAGTTAGTTCACCAAAACATATAAAAATCAGCCATCAGTTTCTCCCAACATATTATCAAATGATACCAGGGTGAGAAAAGTATGTGTTTTTTTGGTGATATAAAAAATTCAAGTACTTATTTGTACCAACACGATCCCATAAAATGCTTACCTCAGAAATCAATTCACACATTAAAAGGTCGAAATGTTCAAGTTTTTTGTCCTTCTTTTGCTCAAACACAATGTTGTCGATGTGTCCCAGAAGTTCCTCAACATGTGCTGACAAGGCAGGATGAAAGCTCTTAGGTTTTGCCATTTTTCCAGTCTTCATTTGCCACCATTTGTTCCATGTGGGTTTCAGTGAGCCTTTTACAATTCCTTGAAACAACTCCTGAAAAAAATAATTAGTATAGCAAACAATATATAGCCATTTTAAATTTTGTAAAGTCTTATATGTACCTGAATTTCAGTATCACTGACAAGAGAACAAATTCCTTTTTTTTTTCACCTCCTCGACTGTCCTATATTTGAAAAATCATCGATCTACTTGATTTATTACAATTTTACGTTGATTTATATGAATGAGGACACACATTTTACACATACCTTTTATACGTCATATGCTGAACAGCATATGCTGCCATTGATGATGCGTGATATCTTCTCAGATGCCACAGATCATCTCCCTGTATCACCTCGTTTTTCATAGAGGTCCATTTGTCCCTCACCTCCATTTCTGCCATCTAATGAAATAAACACAGTTGTTAAAGTAATGTAGATAAAAATAAAATAAAATAAATAAATAAAAGCATTTATTTAACTTACTGTACAAACCAAAACCCCACAGTTGTTAGAGTCAGCCAGCCTCCACTGTTCTGGGTACTCAACAGTCCATTTCCCCAAGTCCCAAGTATTTCGGAAGGCATTGCTTTTGCACAAAAGAAAAAAAGAAATTAAGAAATGTACATTAGTAAATAAAGATAACAGTTTTGACATTTACAAAGCACAAAATACCATAGTATAGCCAGGTCCATCGCAGAAATTGACTTGTAGTTGCCAGTGGGGTCGTAAACTCGAATACGATTCAGCAAACCATCCAAGACCTTTACAACAGAAACAGAAACCGCTTTAACCAGAGTAACAACGGTTGAGCAAAAATGTATTTTTTTTAATCCATACATACCCACAAAATGAAGTGGTTTCCCTTTTCGGGGCTCTGTCCACCAACAATTCTTGAAATAAGGACTGTGTCATTCTCATCAAGGTCCTTTAAAATATTTTTAAGTAAATAAGTAAGTAAGTGTGTCCCCTGCCCCTGAAATTTATTTCATAGATTTTCATTTACCTTCAGACAAGAAATGTGACTGTCATCCACATGTTTCTTGATAGTGAAGGATCGCCACCAGAGAACGAACGTGTGCACCTGTAAAGCAGTTCCACCATGTGCTTTACAGAGCTGTGCAATCCTTGTGTCAAGAATCTAAAAGAAATAGTAGATTTCAATAAAATGTTGTTGAATAATAAAAGAAGTACATATAGGAGGTTTGTGTACAAAAGACCATATAAATAAGCTGCCATTGGACACATATGGAGGGCTCGCCTGAGTCCCAAAATTTCTCCAATCATGCATTCATGTCTATGTCTCAGCACCCTCTAACAGAATCCACGGTTTCGAGAATATCCGAGAAACTTTATTTTTCGCCCCAAAAAAACTATGAGGTGTACCCCGGTAATGTCTTCGACTACAAAAGGGCCTGTCCAGTTCCCCTCTAAACGTCCACCTTTGCGTCCCTCTTTTCTTTTGTTTGCTTTGAGTACCTCCTCTCCTTCGTGGATGTGAAATGATTTCACATTTTTTCATTTCCGGGACTCGTACTCTGCCTTTTGCTTCCCCTGTGCTTTTGCAATGTGATCCCGCACCTTATGAAGATAATGTACAATAAACAGACTTAATAGAATACCTTAAATAATGTGAATTATTACTTAATTATAGTTCATACTAGAGACAATTACCTTTGCCTGTACTGCTGTCACCTCTACCATCCGTGTTGGCATTACAATATTCGGATCCTCTGCTACAAAGCAATCTGTCTCAGATACTACCTTTGTGTTTAGAACCTCTGGCGTGTTTGGGTGCCGGTGAAACATCAAAAAGAATGGTGTATACTTTGTAGAGCCCTAAAAAAAAGTGTTTCAACAAATTACATTTACATAATCAATTGCATATAGTCATTTCTTTTTTAAGCAGTTCCAATCACCTGCTTTGAGGTGTTGATGGCATGCACCACATCCTCCAGTTTTTCGTCCCAGTCATTTCGCATGTTATTGCAGTACTTTGACAATGACCTCTTTATAGTCTGATTAGTCCTCTCATCCTGTCCATTTGACTGAGGGTGGTAAGCTGACGTGACACACTGCTTCACACCCAATTCCTTAAACATGTCCTCATTTAGCTGTTATCAAAAAGGTATCAAAGACATGGTACATTCTTATAACATATAGCCAAAAAATGTAATAATAAAATCTTCTTAACTAAATAATAATAACCTGGTTCACAAACTCCCTCCCCTGGTCTGTGATTATTCTTTCAACCAGTCCATATGCATTAAATGCTTGTAAGACCCCTTTAGCCACCTCAACTGCGGTCTTACACTTCAGGGATTTGGCGAAAACCCATTTGGTGAAGAGGTCAGTCATTGTGAGGACATAAATGTTCCCCTGAGGACTGGTTGGAAATGGTCCCATCAAATCCATTCCTATTACATTCCAGGCTTTAGTGACCTTGATAGGGTGCAACACTGGACCCACTGTTTTAATAGTATCATTACACTGACACTGTGGACATTGGGCAATCTAAAAAAAAATAATTTAGGTGTTTGTAACATTACAAACAACAGAAACACATTACTTTGTACAACTACATCAGGGGTCTCAAACTCAACATAGGATCTTGAGGACACAACTTAACACCATTAAGTATTTAATAGAATATGATGTTGTGGTCTTCAATATAATATGTCGTGGCCTCTACATAACGTACCAATGAGTTAATTATTTACACTTGAGGGGCTGTATGAAACCATCTCGTGGGTCAGGAATTTGAGTCTACAATTATCTTACCCACTTTGTGACGTCCGGAAAGATGCCTTGCCAGTAGTATGCGCTTACAATCTTATTAAATGTCCTTGTTATCCCCTGATGCCCACCTGTAGCTGGGCTGTCATGGCAGTCCCGAAGGACTCGTTCCTTCTGTTGCTCATCCATGACAACTAGACGGTTTGATCCGTCTGCAGTCTTGTAATAAAGATGTCCACCTGTGTTAGAGACATAAAGAGGTAATGTTGTTTTATCATAAGCAAACGTAGCGGATACTGTAAATCACAGAATACATTTAACACATTAAAAGGCAATGATATTTTTTCTACTTCCCCTGCACAATGAACTTCTTAGCAGAACGCCTGACAATTCTCTTCCGTCCGGTGTCGGCGTTCCCTTGGTAAACTCCACGCTGCAGGTACTCCTTCACCTCAGCATGCAACGCAAACTGTAACATAACTTTAATGCAAAGCAAAAGTAATGATATTAGGTTGATTAAACGTATTAATTGTGCAGTCAATGGATCCAAAAAATTAACTAGATTAAATACACTTTTTTCTAATTAAGTGCGTCATACAAAAAAATTTAACATAATGAACATTTATGAAACGCATAGTCATATTTTGTAAATAATTAGTTAATCATTTACTAATCACTTGTAATGAAATTTACAAAACATACATAAAATGTTAGTATATCAAATGCTAATCATTTATGCATGTTTTGTAAATGATTAGTTCATCATTAACTAACCACTTATTAATGACCTTCAACTGAATGTTATTATGAAGTGTTACCCAAGTCTCTATACGTTTTTACTATATTTTATCATTTAATCATTTCACATTTAATCTCCAGATTAATGTAGAAAAACATAAAATAACTAAATAAAGACATTATATTTTAAATACTTCTTTAATGACATTTTTTTCATATATAAATGAAGGCCAGTATCACTGATACTAATACAGCTACTGATGTCTTGATAAATATGAGAAATAAAAAGAAATTGAATAAAGCGTAAAACACTCTGCACTGCATCATTTATAAATTAGATATAAATGAATCCTTATTAAAGCTACAAAAGTTATTTAGTTATGAGCAGTGAGTCATTTTCTCTGTTCCCATTGTTATTTGATTGACCTCGTGTGAGACCGCTATATTGGGTGCTGTCCCTTTAAGACCTGCAGTTGCCGACTGCCAATTACTGCTGCGCAGTGCGCACCATATGGTGCGCGTGACTGTCAGGACATGTGTGTGTCTTTTCGCGCTCGAATGTTTTTAAACAATTTGCTTTAAGTGCATGTTAAATGTAACGCTAGCTAAAGAATGACAGAAAAAAAACGAATGCTGCGTTATTTTTATCGCGTTAAACTGGACTAAAATAATCGTTAATAAAAAAGCATAAAAAAATGCGTTAACTTTGATAGCACGAGTTATTAATATATTCAATGCTACTGTGCCCAGGTGCTCAAACTCGCTTTGATGTAACTTATTTATGCAAGTGCCTACAGAGCTGAGGCCTTTAATTTTTAATTCTTCATTCGGCAACAAAGACTTTCGTCCAAATTGTATTAGGCCTATAACATTGCAAATATTTATTTTTTTCCGAAAGCATGCTCATGCAATAATGTTGAACTGTCTCTTATGTATCTATAACAGTAAAAATTATTACAGGCCGATAATTTCGTTTTTATTAAAATATAACTACAATTAAACTTTATTAAAATACACCGGGTGATGGATATACTTACTGAAATGTTGGATGATGAGGAAAAAAAAAACACAATAATTAATGTAAAGTTAAATTGATAATTAAATTGTATTTTTGAATTAAGTAAGGTAAATGTATTGGTCGCAGAGATGAAATCGTCCAGAGATGTTTGGTCACAGATATGAAACTGTCCAGAGAGATGCACAGATGTCCAAAGATGAAATTTTCGCAGAGATACTTTGTAGAATTTCTGACGAAAGGGACCTGTGAAACATGGCAATCGTATATATAGTCCCGCATTAAAAAAAAAAAAAAAGTGATGAGACATTCTCATTGGTCATTTTCAAGTGTCTTTAAAAATGACAATATTTTATTGATGAGTCGCGTTAAATAGTTTTTTTAAAACCTGTGTAACATATATACACTGCTCAAAAAAATAAAGGGAACACTTGTTAATCAGAGAATAGCATCAAGTCAGTTAAACTTCTGGGATATTGATCTGGTCAGTTAAGTAACAGAGGGGGTTGGTAATCAGTTTCAGCTGCTTTAGTGTTAATGAAATTAACAGCAGGTGCACTAGATGGGCAACAGTGAGACAACCCCCAAAACAGGAATGGTTTTACAGGTGGAGGCCACTGACATTTTTTCCCTACTCATCTTTTCGGACTGTTTTTCACCAGTTTTGCATTTGGCTAGGGTCAGTGTCACTACTGGTAGCATGAGGCGATACCTGGACCCTACAGAGGTTGAGCAGGCAGTCCAGCTCCTTCAGGATGGCTCATCAATACGTGCCATTGCCAGAAGGTTTGCTGTGTCTCCCAGCACAGTCTCAAGAGCATGGAGGAGATTCTAGGAAGACAGACAGCTACTCTAGGAGAGCTGGATAGGGCCGTAGAAGGTCCTTAACCCATCAGCAGGACCGGTATCTGCTCCTTTGTGCGAGGAGGAACATGATGAGCACTGCCAGAGCCCTACAAAATGACCTCCAGCAGGCCACTGGTGTGAATGTCTCTGACCAAACAATCAGAAACAGACTTCATGAGGGTGCCCTGAGGGCCCAACGTCCTCTAGTGGGCCCTGTGCTCACTGCCCAGCACCAGGGAGCTCGATTGGCATTTCCCATTGAACACCAGAATTGGCAGGTCTGCCACTGGTGCCCTGTGGTTTTCACAAATGAGAGCAGGTTCACCCTGAGCACGTGACAGACAGGAAAGGGTCTGGAGAAGCCGTGGAGAATGTTATGCTGCCTGTAACATCGTTCATCATGACCGGTTTGGTGGTGGGTCAGTGATGGTCTGGGGAGGCATATCCATGGAGGGACGCACAGACCTCTGCAGGCTAGACAATGGCACCCTGACTGCCATTAGATATCGGGATGAAATCCTTGGATCCATTGTCAGACCCTATGCTGGTGCAGTGGGTCCTGGGTTCCTCCTGGTGCACAACAATGCCCGGCCTCATGTGGCGAGAGCATGCAGGCAGTTCCTGGAGGATGAAGGAATGATACCATTGAAGGGCCACCACGCTCACCTGACCTACATCCAATAGAACACCTCTGGGACATTGTGTTTCGGTCCATCTGACATCACCTGGTTGCACCTCAGACTGTCCAGGTGCTCAGTGATGCGCTGGTCCAGATCTGGGAGGAAATACCCCAGGACACCATCCGTCGTCTCATTAGGAGCATGCCCCAACGTTGTAAGGCATGCATACAAGCACGTAGGGGCCATACAAACTACTGAGTACCATTTTGAGTTGCTGCAATGAAATTTCAGCAAAATTGACAAGCCTGCTGCATAATTTTTTCACTTAGATTTCCGGGGTGTCTTTGAATTCAGTCCTCTGTAGGTTGATCATTTTCATTTCCATCAAACGATGTGGCATCCTTTCGTTCATAACACATTACCCAGTCCATATTAGTATAGATATCCAGCATGATATTTTTCCCCATTGAGATCTGATGTGTTTTCAAAGTGTTCCTTTAATTTTTTTGAGCAGTGTACATATATATATATATATATATATATATATATATTTCCCTTTCGATGTGTGCAAAAATATTGTATTGGTGAAAAAACGTTATCTCTAATACGTTTTTTTTTTTACAAATGGAATGGCAATATCATTACATCTTTGCATTAGAATATACAGAACAGGTGCATAAAAGAAATACAAATAAAACAAGAAAAATAATTATCATAGTATTAAACAAAAAAGATTGAAAGGTTAAAGGGGCTTGGTTGTGTTTTTGTTTTGTAAATCATATTCTTCTTTAATGCAAACAATATTTATTGCATTCTTTTTTTTCCATCACTTTAAGGGCTTTTATATAAGATAAACTCATTAAGAAGTTATCTCTCATTTACAGCTCTTCTCATTTATTACTCATTTACAAGTAAAGTAATACATTACAAGTAACATGCATTACATAATCAGATCTCTTTTTGATGTTACGAGTAAATTAATGCAATACAAGTCACATACATTATGTAAGCACATTACATTCTAATAATACATTTATTTACATAAATGTCACTGCAGATTAAGTATTTTCAAAAACAATATTCACAGTATAAGAATTGTAGCTGAAATATAGCCATTGATGCATGAGGTCCACTCCAGTGGACAGATGATTAATCAGATTTTTCTCCCAATCTAAAATCAAAACTTGGAAAATCGAACTGTGATATGACTCATTAGATATTGTTTGATGCTGCAATATTTTTTTTACCTACAAGAGTCTCCTAGGAAAGAAGGAATGGTTGGATATTCCGGAGCAACTTGGCATTTCTGACTGACCATTGACCATCTTGGTTTGGAGGGGGGAAAAAATCGAAACACAACGGCTTGGCACTTGGTTGCAATGTATAGGATGATGCACCAGGGTCCAATGAAGAGGCTGATGTGCAACTAAGCCATCAAAACCCGTGCAAATTTTAGCAAATGCTTTTTTAATAGCCGTCCACTGTAGTGACCAATATGCATGAAAGGGTTAATCCATATAAAACAGCGCTTAATCTTGCAAAGTACGTTTTGGTGCTACTGCTATCATTACGTTAGTAATTCATTAAGTTAACTATAAAGTGTCGCTATGTTGTGAGAAGGTACTCCTTTGCAGAGATCCCAAACCTAACTGAGCATTTAACAAACAGAAAAGAAGTCGTGACAGCCCATTGACAGATGTTCTCCAGTCCTAAAAGTAAAACAAAAAACACAAACAATCTGTTTTTAAAAGATCTTTTAGAAAGTCATGGTCTCTTTTGAGCCTTTGTCAGTGATACTTAATTTCTTTCTTTCAAGACACCTGAAATACTTCCCATCCCATACATGAAAAAAATTAAAAAATACATGCCGTGTTGGTGATATCATATTTTATATATATTAAAATATTCTTACATAGGCTATATAAAATAAAATGACACAACCCTGTCTCTTTTTGTTAAATTTCTGTTTTATTGATCAATAATAGCCATTATAAAAGCAGCCTAAAAGGTATAAGAAGCTATACAAGTCAAGAAATAAAGTAAGTAAAATGATTCAGTCAAACATAAGTCAGCAGGCTACAACGTTAAAGATAATAGCCTAAATAATTTAACGTTATATAAAGTTATGAAGCTAAAACTTTGCCCTCAGCCAAAACGATTTGCCAGGGAACAAATTATAGATTAATGATATCTAAGATCGTCCGTTAGATATAGCCTACACAAGACGAATTATATATCATGTTTAACCACTAGACTAGAGACATAAACCAGCGGCAGACGGCAGTAGATTTAGCCGAGGTAAGGCTGTTTCAGGCGGGATACATGAGCGCTGAGCACCCGGTGATCCCTTGGATCTCACATCTCCGAAAACGTCAGATCAATTTTTTAAATAGGCGCTATCTGTATAAACAAACAACATATTTGTGATTGAAACAACTACATTATCGACTGAAAAACTCTTAAAACTACATTTCGTGACACATTAACAGTAGTATTTTAAAATTTCGCGGTCTTTCTCCTGCTATTGACGCAACTTGAGATTTTAAATATTAGCTATAGAATATACACAATTTACATATACAATATACAATTTAATTTAATCTTACCTTGCATATAGCAGCGGGATTTAGCATTCTACATAAAGCTACCACATAATAACACTAAAATAGCTCACGTTAGCTACAAGTTATCGCGAGAACAGATTTAGATCAGGCATACTACTGGCATACTAATTGGGTCCTCAGCACGGACCCATCACTTCAGAGTTACCGGATACTTCATCACACTGGCACTGCGATCAAAACTCGGAAAAAACCATTTGAATTAAAATTGCGGAATATTCAGGTTTTTTAAACTGCCAAACTGCCAAAAATTCAAATCTAAATCCCTTGAAACCCTAAACTAAATCAAACTGCCAAAAATTCAAATCTAAACTCCTTGAAACCCTAGACTAAATCAAACTGCCATTCTATATAATATAAAAGCCATTGAGACTAATTTAAACTAATAAACTCATCTATCTATCTACTTCAAACTATTTTAAACTTCAAACTACTTTAAACTTCAAACTAAATTAAACTTTAAACTAATTTAAACTTTTTAAACGTCAAATTTATATAAACTTTAAGATAATTTAAACTTCAAACTACTAAATTTACTTCATTTTAACTTATAAACTCTAAACGCATATAAACTCTGAGTGTGTAAGTGTTATCGAGTTAGTGTGTGTGTGTGTGTGTGTGTGTGTGTGTGTGTGTGTGTGTGTGTGTGTGTGTGTGTGTGTGTGTGTGTGTGTGTGTGTGTGAGTGTGAGTGTATGTGAGTTAATGTGTGTGTGTGTGTGTGTGTGTGTGTGTGTGTGTGTGTGTGTGTGTGTGTGTGTGTGTGTGTGTGTGACTGCCGAGAACACCATAGCAAACACTGAGAACACCCTAGCAACCACCTAGCAACCACCCAGAACACCTTAGCAACCACCCAGAATACCGTAGCAACCACTCAAAACACCCTAGCAACTGCCTAACAACCACCCAGAAAACCTTAACAACCACCCAAAATACCTTAGAACACCCTAGCAACACCATAGCAACCACCCAGAACACCCTAGCAACCACCCAAAATACCTTAGGACACCCTAGCAACACCATAGCAACCACTCAGAACTCCCTATCAACTGCCTAACAACCACCCAGAACACCCTAGCAACCACCCAAAATACCTTAGAACACCCTAGCAACACCATAGCAACCACTCAGAACACCTTAGCAACTGCCTAACAACCACCCAGAACACCCTAGCAACCACCCAAAAAACCTTAGAACACCCTAGCAACACCATAGCAACCACTCAGAACACCCTAGCAACCACCCAAAATACCTTAGGACGCCCTAGCAACACCATAGCAACCACTCAGAACTCCCTATCAACTGCCTAACAACCACCCAGAACACCCTAGCGACCAGCCAAAATACCTTAGAACACCCTAGCAACACCATAGAAACACCCCTGACACCCCTGCGTCTCTCCCTCTCTCTCTCCCTCAGAAGATTTATATTATCGAGCAGCCAATAAGTAATGGCCTAAAATATCCATAGCGACCACCCAGGACACCCTAGCAACTGCCTAGCAACCACCCAGAAACCCCCATGCAACCACCTAAAATACCCTAGCAACCGCCTAGCAACCACCCAAAATATCCTAGCAACCGCCTAGCAACCACCCAGAACACCCTAGTAACAACCCAAAATACCCTAGCAACACCCTAGCAACCACCCAAAACATCCTAGTAACCACTCATAACACCCTAGCAACCGCCTAGCAACCACCCAGAACACCCCAGCAACCACCCAAAATAACCTAGAAACCGCCTAGCAACCACCCAAAAGACCCTAGCAACCACCAGAAATATCCTAGCAACCGCCTAGCAACTACCCAGAATAACCTAGCAACCACCCAGAACAGCCTAGCAACCGCCTAGCAACCATCCAAAAGACCCTAGCAACCACCAGAAATATCCTAGCAACCGCCTAGCAACCACCCAGAATACCCTAGCAACCACCCAAAACAGCCTAGCAACCACCCAGAACACCCTAGCAACCGCCTAGCAACCACCCATAATACCCTAACAACCACCTAGCAACCACCCAAAAGACCCTAGCAACCCCCCAGGACACCCTAGCAACCACCTAGCAACCACCCAGAACACCCTAGCAACCAGCCAAAATACCCTGGCAACACCATAGCAACCACCCATAACATCCTAGCAACCGCCTAGCAAAAAACGTTCTGCTCCAAACTTTCTCAAGCCAACTTAAAGTTTGTCTACACATGCTAGCAGTGCATAGCTACATGCTAATAGTGATTAGTTAAGTGTTAAATCATGCTAAGAACTCTATAAAAACTCCATAGTAACCATCTGTGACAACTACCAACCACCTAGTAACACCATATCAACCGCCCTGAATACCTTAGCAACCGCCTAGCAACCACCCAAAAGACCCTAGCAACCACCCAAAATACCCTAGCAACCGCCTTGCAACCACCCAGAATACCTTAGCAATCGCCTAGCAACACAATAGCAACCACCCAGAACACCCTAGCAACCGCCTAGCAACCACCCAAAATACCTTAGCAACCACCTAGCAACACCCTAGCAACCGCCTAGCAACCACCCAAAATACCTTAGCAACCACCTAGCAACACCATAGCAACCACCCAGAACACCCTAGCAACCAACTAGCAACCACCCAGAACACCCTAGCAACCGCCTAGCAACACCATAGCAACCACCCAGAACACCCTAGCAACCATCTAGCAACACCCTAGCAACCACCCAAAACACCCTAGTAATCATCCATAACACCATAGCAACCACCCAGAACACCCTAGCAACCACCCAAAATACACTAGCAACTGCCTAGCAACCACCCAAAAGACCCTAGCAACCACAAAAATATCCTAGCAACCGCCTAGCAACCACCCAGAACACCCTAGAAACCACCCATAACATCCTAGCAATTGCCTAGCAACCACCCAGAACACCCTAGCAACCACCCAAAATACCCTAGCAACCGCCTAGCAACCACCCAAAAGACCATAGCAACCACTGAAAATATCCTAGCAACCACCCAGAACACCATAGCAACCGCCTAGCAACCACCCAGAATACCTTAGCAACCGCTTAGCAACACCATAGCAACCGCCTAGCAACCACACAGAACACCCTAGCAACCGCCTAGCAACCACCCAAAATACCCTAGCGAACCGCCGTGCAACCACCCAGAATACCTTAGCAACCGCCTAGCAACCACATAGCAACCACCCAGAACACCCTAGCAACCGCCTTAGCAACCACCCACAATACCCTAGCAACCGCCTAGCAACACCCTAGCAACCACCCAAAATACCTTAGCAACCGCCTAGCAACACCCTAGCAACCGCCTAGAAACCACCTAGAATACCCTAGCAACCGCTTATCAACACCATAGCAACCGCCCAGAATACCCTAGCAACACCATAACGACCACCCATAACATCCTAGCAACTGCCTAGCAAAAATCATTCTGGTCCAAACTTTCTCAAGCCAACTTAAAGTTTGTCTCGACGAACTTTCGCATCTAGTTATTATTACTATTATTATCTTAATAATTCTATTATTATTTCTGGTCAAAGGTTCCTCAAAAGTTTTTAAACTATGTAAAAATATAGACTCCATCTGATGATAAATATGTCTAACCTCTCCAAGTCCAAATTTTCTTGTGACTGGTCACATCTAAATTTTTAAATTGGCCCAACTGCTATTCTTGTTGCAATAGTCTGTTAACATTGGCTCAATGATAAATAATACGTCAGACTAATTGAAAAATTTATATGTGACCAGTCACTAGAAATTTTTGACTTGGGGATGTAATTTTTTTTTACAGTGTAACATAAGAAAGAGTATGTATGTATATATAAAAAAGGTCAAGTTTCGAGTACTCCTTGGCCAGAAAAAATGTCAGTATGTCAAAAATGGACTTTTGTCAGGATGAAATAACATCTTTAAGGACTCTTTGGCCAGAAATATGTTCAGTAGGTCAAAAGCGTACCTATGCAAAAACGATCTAACGTTGAGCATCATTAAAGAAACATAGGCTATGCACTTCTTGCATTGCATTGCATTGCACTAACTATCTAACGTTGTGCATTGAAGAATAACACACAGATTATGCACTTTTCGCATTGCATTGCATAGCACACCAGAACAAAATCATTCCCATGTTCATTATGTGTGTTGTTGCATTGCATTGCATTGCATTGCACAAACGATCTAACGTTGTGCACTGAAGAATAACATACAGGTTATGCACTTATTGCATTGCATTAAATTGCACACCAGAGCTAACTCATTCCCATGTTGATTAAAGACATAACGTGTGTTGTTGCATTGCATTGCATTGCATTGCATTGCATTGCATTGCACTAACGATCTGACGTTGTGCACTGAAGCATTGCATTGCATTACAATATGCATTACAATTGGTTGCATTACAATATGCACTTTTCGCATTGCATTGCATTGCACAAACGATCTAACGTTGTGCACTGAAGAATAACATATAGGTTATGCACTTTTTACATTGCATTACATTGCACACCAGAACTCCCACTTCCATGTTGATTAAAGACATAACGTGTGTTGTTGCATTGCATTGCATTGCATTGCATTACATGGCACTAACGATCTAACGTTGTGAACTGAATAACATATGCACTTTTCGCATTGCATTGCATTGCTTTGCACTGCATTGCATTGCACTGCACTAACGATCTGACGTTGTGCACTGTAGAATAACAATATGCACTTTTCGCATTGCATGGCACACCAGAAATAACTCATTTCCATGTTCATTAAAGAGATAACCTGTGTTGTTGCATTGCATTGCACAAATGATCTAACGTTGTGCACTGAAGAATAACATAGAGGTTATGCACTTTTTGCATTGCATTGCATTGCACACCAGAACTAAATCATTCCCAAGTTCAATAAAGACATAACGTGTGTTGTTGCATTGCATTGCTTTGCATTGCATTGCATTGCATTGCATTGCATTGCATTGCATTGCATTGCATTGCATTGCATTGCATTGCATTGCTTTGCTTTGCACTGCATTGCATTGCACTGCATTGCATTGCATTAACAATCTAACGTTGTGCACTGAAGAAAAACAATATGCACTTCTCGCATTGCATTGCATTGCACACCAGAACTTACTCATTTCCTTGTTCATTAACGAGATAACCTGTATTGTTGCATTGCATTGCACTAACGATCTAACGTTGTTTACTGAAGAATAACATATAGGTTATGCACTTTTTACATTGCAGTGCATTGCACACCAGAACTAACTCATTCCCATGTTGATTAAAGACATAACGTGTGTTGTTGCATTGCATTGCTTTGCATTGCATTGCATTGCATTGCACTAACGATCTAAAGTTGTGCACTGAAGAATAACATATGCACTTTTTGCATTGCATTGCATTGCATTGCTTTGCATTGCATAGCATTGCATTGCATTGCTTTGCACTGCATTGCACTGCACTAACGAGCTGACGTTGTGCACTGAATAACAATATGCACTTTTCGCATTGCATTGCACACCAGAACTCCCACTTCCATGTTGATTAAAGACATAACGTGTGTTGTTGCATTGCATTGCATTGCATTACATGGCACTAACGATCTAACGTTGTGAACTGAATAACATATACACTTTTCGCATTGCATTGCTTTGCTCTGCATTGCATTGAACTGCACTAACGATCTGATGTTGTGCACTGTAGAATAACAATATGCACTTTTCGCATTGCATGGCACACCATAAATGACTCATTTCCATGTTCATTAAAGAGATAACCTGTGTTGTTGCATTGCATTGCAGAAACGATCTAACGTTGTGCACTGAAGAATAACATTGCATTGCATTGCACACCAGAACTAAATCATTCCCAAGTTCAATAAAGACATAACGTGTGTTGTTGCATTGCATTGCATTGCACTGCATTGCATTGCATTGCATTGCATTGCATTGCATTGCATTGCATTGCATTGCATTGCATTGCTTTGCACTGCATTGCATTGCATTGCATTGCATTGCATTGCATTGCATTGCACTAACGATCTAACTTTGTGCACTGAAGAATAACTATATGCACTTTTCGCATTGCATTGCATTGCACACCAGAACTTACTCATTTCCTTGTTCATTAACGAGATAACCTGTGTTGTTGCATTGCATTGCATTGCACTAACGATCTAACGTTGTTTACTGAAGAATAACATATAGGTTATGCACTTTTTACATTGCATTGCATTGCACACCAGAACTAACTCATTCCCATGTTGATTAAAGACATAACGTGTGTTGTTGCATTGCATTGCTTTGCATTGCATTGCATTGCACTAACGATCTAACGTTGTGCACTGAAGAATAACATATGCACTTTTTGCATTGCATTGCTTTGCATTGCATTGCTTTGCACTGCATTGCATTGCACTGCATTAACGAGCTGACGTTGTGCACTGAATAACAATATGCACTTTTCGCATTGCATTGCATTGCACACCAGAACTAACTCATTCCCATGTTGATTAAAGATATAACGTGTGTTGTTGCATTGCATTGCATTCATTGTATTGCATTGCATTGCATTGCATTTCATTGCACTAACGATCTAACGTTGTGCACTGAAGAATAACATATAAATGCACTTTTTGCATTGCTTTGCACACCAGAACTAACTCATTCCCATGTTTATTAAAGACATAACGTGTGTTATTGCATTGCATTGCATTTCTAGACATGAGACCTTGAACTTTAAATTTCTAGACTAATTATGACCGCCGCTAGCGTAGCTAGCGAAAGCGGTCATATAGGGATTGTCAAAGTTTTTTTTTTTTTTTTTTTTTGTCATCTACTGAATTTTTCGTCAACGATACCAGGGACACCGAAACACCGGGGAACATGAAATTTGGTGGGCATGTAGCCCCAATAGACTTTTACGGAAAAATTTCGTTTGGTCCCCGGGGGCCACTCCCCCCCCCCCCGCGCTGGGCCCCCCCAAACCCAAAAAATGCAGTTTTTCCTAAATAACTACCTGAACCGTGGCACCGAGGATGAAGACATTTTTATGGTATGTTGGTCTTAAGGGCCCACATCAACCTAGCCCATAATCGATTGTCAAAGGTTTTTTTTTTTTTTTTTTTTTTTCATCTACTGAATTTTTCGTCAACGATACCAGGGACACCGAAACACCGGGAACATGAAATTTGGTGGGCATGTAGCCCCAATAGACTTTTACGGAAAAATTTCGTTTGGTCCCCGGGGGCCACTCCCCCCCCCGCGCTGGGCCCCCCCAAACCCCAAAAATGCAGTTTTTCCTAAATAACTACCCGAACCGTGGCACCGAGGATGAAGACATTTTTATGGTATGTTGGTCTTAAGGGCCCACATCAACCTAGCCCATAATCGATTGTCAAAGGTTTTTTTTTTTTTTTTTTTTTGTCATCTACTGAATTTTTCGTCAACGATACCAGGGACACTGAAACACCGGGAACATGAAATTTGGTGGGCATGTAGCCCCAATAGACTTTTACGGAAAAATTTCGTTTGGTCCCCGGGGGCCACTCCCCCCCCCCCCGCGCTGGGCCCCCCCAAACCCAAAAAATGCAGTTTTTCCTAAATAACTACCTGAACCGTGGCACCGAGGATGAAGACATTTTTATGGTATGTTGGTCTTAAGGGCCCACATCAACCTAGCCCATAATCACTCATTTGTGATTTGCGCCCCTCCCATAAAAAATGAAAATGCAATATTATTCTGCTTTAATCGCCCCTATCTTCAGTTGAGATGTTCAGAACTGCACCATATTTCATGTGTATGATTAACTTGACATCCTCTGGGGGTATGCTAAGTTTCGTAGAATTTCATCCATGGGGGGGTATAAAATAAATTCATTTATGTGCACATTTAGTGACTGTACACTCATCGGCCTGTAGATGGTGGTGTTGAGCGAAGGGTTGCTGGTTTAGGATGATACTGTCACACACACACATGCAGGAATACAAACAAACGCAAGCATGCACACACACTGACATCCACACGCACAGACACACCCATACACACACATACAAATCCACATGCACAGACACACACACACAAACACACACGCGCACACACATGTACGCACGCATACATACACGCACAGACACACACACACACACACAGACACACACATACACAAACACACACACATACACACACACACAGACAGACATGCACATACTACTACTTTTTTTAGGTATATACATAAACACGCAATACAGCCAAATTGCTCCACGTCATTTATTTTTGTGGAAAGCCAGTGCAGGCCTGAGCGGCGGTCATATTTTGTACCGCCATGCGGTACATCTAGTTTCTCTTACAATCCTTCTGATGTTTCATCAGCCATACAGTATAGTTCAAATTTGACCTATTGAACATTTCTATAACCAAAGTGTCCTTTTGTCCACCAAAGGCTTGTTCTGATGTTTCATCATTGAGACAGAAGTCCATTATTGACCTACTGAACATATTTCTGGCAAAAGAATCATCAAAGTTTAACTTACTGTTCCTTCTCCTAGACTATTTTTGATTTTACATCCACCATACAGTAGTCCATATTTGACCAAGGGAACATATTTCTGGCCAAAGAGTCGTCAAAGGGTATGTTTATATGCATTCTCATCGACTACTTTTGATGTTAAATCAACCATATTGTTAGTCCAAATTTTACCATTGAATATATATCTGGCCAAAGAGACCTAGAACTTTAATTATCTATACATAATCACTATCTCCTTCTGATTTTTCATCAGCCAGGCTATTATCCATATTTGACAATTGAACATATTTCTGGCTGGAAGAGTCCTTGATCTTTCTATATACTCATAGATGCTTTCAGATAGTACTTCAGCCAAAAAAATTATCCATAATTGACTACTAAACTCATTTCTGAGAGATGGGTTTATAATCTTGATTTCTCTATACATATTAATTGACTCCTTGTGATGTTACAATAGCAAAACTGTATTGTATTGTATCAATATGACCTATTAAACCTATTTCTGACCAAAGAGTCTATGAACATTTTTCAATACATACTCAATGACTCCTGATTTTACAAAAGCAATATAGTATTTCAAAATTTGACCAAATAAACATATTTCTGGCCAAAGAGACCTTGATCTTATTCTTTATAAACATACTCCTTCTGATGTTTCATCAGCCAAATAATTGTCCACAATTGACCTATTGAACATTTTTCTGCCCGAGGAGTCTATGAACCTTGAACTTTCTATACATAATCATTTACTTCTTCTAATGTTTCACAAGCAGACAATAGTCCACAATTGACCCTCTGAACATATTTCTAGTAAAAGAGTCCTATGTCTTGAACTTTCTATAGATTCTCAGTGACTCAATATAGATAATTGACCCACTGAACATATTTCTACCTGAAGAGTCTTTGAACTTGAACTTTCTATTCATAATCGTTGACTTCTGATGTTTCATCAGCCAGACAGCACTCCATATTTGACCCACTAAACATATTTCTGGCAAAAGAGTCCTCGATCTTGAACCTTTTAAACATACTCTTTCTGGTTTCATCAGCCATGCAGTAGTTCTGATTTGACATAATGAACATATTTCTGACTGAAGAGTCCTCGATCTTGAACTTTCTATTCATACTTATAGACTCTTTCAGATGGTACATCGGCCAGACAATTGTAGATATTGACTATTGAACACATTTCTTTCTATACATGCTCATTGACTCCTTCCGATGTTTCATCAAGCAGTCAATATATTTCTAGTAAAAGAGTCCTTGATCTTGAACTTTCTATACATTCTCAGTAATGCCTTATTTTGTTTCTTTAGCCATACAGAAGTCCAGATTTGACAAGTTGAACATATTTCTGACTGAAGAGTCCTTTATCTTGAACTTTCTATTCATACTTATAGACTCCTTCAGATAGTACATCGGCCAGTCAACTGTCCATAATGACAATATATTTTTTTTTTCTGGCCAAATATGTACTTGAACTTTCTATACATGCTCATGAACTTGCTTTTGATGAAGCACCTTTTAGTGCTTCATCAGCCAGAGAGTACTCCATAATTTACCTACTGAACATATTTCTAGTAAAAGAGTCCTCGATCTTGAACATTCTATACATGCTCATTGACTCCTTATGCTGTTTCTTTCTATAAATACTCGTTTACTCCATCTGATGTTACATCAGCCTTAAAGAAGTCCATAATTGACCCAAAGGGACATATTTGTGGCCAATCTTGAACTTTCTATACATACTCATAGTCTCCTTCTGATTCTATTATTATTAAAAGTTGGCTTGAGAAAGCCAACTTACTGATATTGTACTTAAACTTATTAAGTTGGCTTGAGAGAGCCAACTTACTGATATTGTACTTAAATTTATTATTAAGTTGGCTTGAGAGAGCCAACTTACTGAAATGCTATTTAAACTTATTAAGTTGGCTTGAGAAAGCCAACTTATTGAAATCCTATTTAAACTTATTATTATATTTCTTCTTACTCAAAAAAATCTATATGGATCTCCTCCTAGAGCTTTAACTCTACATACTCCAAACTCGGCTCAGACACTCTGATCTGACGAGTTGCTTTATCTTTTCAGACTGATCGGATTTATATTGTTATTTAAATTATAATAGCAGCCCCAATATGATTTATATTATCGAGCAGCCAATAAGTAATGGCCTAAAATCTTCATAGCAACCACCCAGGACACCCTAGCAACCGCCTAGCAACCACCCAGAACACCCTAGCAACCACCCAAAATACCCTCGCAACCGCCTAGCAACACCCTAGCAACCACCCAAAACATCCTAGTAACCACCCATAACACCCTAGCAACCACCCAGAACACCCTAGCAACCACCCAAAACATCCTAGTAACCACCCATAACCCCCTAGCAACCGCCTACCAACCACCCAGAACACATAGCAACAACCCAAAATACCCTAGCAACCGCCTAGCAACCACCCAGAACACCATAGCAACCACCCAAAATACCCTAGCAACCGCCTAACAATCACCCAGAATACCCTAGCAACCACCCAAAACAGCCTAGCAACCACCCATAACACCCTAGCAACCGCCTAGCAACCACCCAGAACACCCTAGCAACCACCCAAAATACCCTAGCAACCACCTAGCAACCAACCAAAAGACCCTAGCAACCACCAAAATATCCTATCAACCGCCTAGCAACCACCCAGACCACCCTAGCAACCGCCTAGCAACAACACAGCAACCACCCAGAACACCCTAGCAACCGCCTAGCAACCACCTAGAATACCCTAGCAACCGCCTAGCAACACCATTGCAACCACCCAGAATACCCTAGCAACCGCCTAGCAACACCATGACGACCACCCATAACATCCTAGCAACTGCCTAGCAAAAAACGTTCTGGTCCAACCTTTCTCAAGCCATCTTAAAGTTTGTCTCGATGAACTTTCGCATCTAGTTAAGTTGGCTTGAGAGAGCCAACATATTGAAATCCTATTTAAACTTATTAAGTTGGCTTGAGAAAGCCAACATATTGAAATCCTATTTAAACTTATTATTATTAAGTTGGCTGAGAAAGCCAACTTACTGATATTGTACTTAAACTTATTATTATTCTTCTTACTAAAAATGTATACTCTATCTCCTCCTAGAGCTTTAACTCTACATACTCCAAACTCGGCTCAGACACTCAAACTGATCTGACTCGAGTTGCTTTATCTTTTCAGACTGATCGGACTTACGGTTTTCCTACAAATGACGATCAAAACTCGGAAAAACTCCCATTGACTTAACATTGGGGAGTTCTAAAAAATTCAAATCCAAACCGACGTTTTCACACACACACATACACAAAGGGCCTGACACCCCTGCGTTTCTCTCCCTCTCTCTCTCCCTCAGAGGATTTATATTATTGAGCAGCCAATAAGTAATGGCCTAAAATCTTCATAGCAACCACCCAGGACACCCTAGCAACCACCTAGCAACCACCCAGAACACCCTAGCAACCACCTAAAATACCCTAGCAACCGCCTAGCAACCACCCAAAAGACCCTAGCAACCACCCAAAATGTCCTAGCAACCACCTAGCAACCACCCAGAACACCCTAGCAACTGCCCAAAACACCATAGCAACCACCCAGAACATCCTAGCAACCACCCAAAATACCCTAGCAACTGCCTAGCAACCACCCAAAATATCCTAGCAACCACCTAGCAACCACCCAAAACACCCTAGCAACAACCCGAAATATCCTAGCAACCGCCTAGCAACCACCCAGAATACCCTAGCAACCACCCAAAACAGCCTAGCAACCGCCTATCAACCACCCAAAAGACCCTAGCAACCACCCAAAATATCCTAGCAACCGCCTAGCAACCACCCAAAACACCCTAGCAACCACCTAGCAACACCCAAAATACCCTAGCAACCACCCAAAATATCCTAGCAACCACCCAGAAAACCCTAGCAACCACCCAGAACACCCTAGCAACCGCCTAGCAACCGCCTAGCAACCACCCAGAATACCTTAGCAACCGTCTAGCAACACCATAGCAACCACCCATAACACCCTAGCAACTGCCTTGCAACCACCCAGAACAACCTAGCAACCGCCTAGCAACCACCCAGAACACCCTAGCAACCGCCTAGCAACCACCCAGAATAACGTAGCAACCGCCTAGCAACACCATAGCGACCACCCATAACATCCTAGCAACCGCCTAGCAAAAAACTTTCTGGTCCAAACTTTCTCAAGCCAACTTAAAGTTTGTCTGGACGAACTTTCGCATCTAGTTAAGTTGGCTTGAGAAAGCCAACTTACTGAAATCCTATTTAAACTTATTAAGTTGGCTTGAGAAAGCCAACATATTGAAATCCTATTTAAACTTATTATTATTAAGTTGGCTTGAGAAAGCCAACATATTGAAATCCTATTTAAACTTATTATTATTAGTGGTGCTTTTTCAAAGCAACACTATTGTTATCCTCCAAATAACAAATAACAAAAGTTTGGCGCGTAACTTGCCCCGCACCGTTTGTCACAGACCCCTGAGTGAGGTGTCAAATCGAGCGGCTCATTGAGGAGAGGTGTGCTATATCTTTTCTAAGCGATCGGGTGTACGATGTTCGCACAGCGGACGAAAAAGCGGCCAAAAAAATCCCATTGACTTTACATGGGGAGTTCTAAAAACATTTGAATCCCAACTGCCGTTTTCACACACACAGACTCCAAAGGGCCTGACACCCCTGCGTTTCTCTCCCTCTCTCTCTCCCTCAGAGGATTTATATTATCAAGCAGCCAATAAGTAATGGCCTAAAATCTTCATAGCCACACCCTAGCAACCAGTTACAGCACCCTAGCAACCACTCTGAGCTCCCTAGCAACCACCCTAAACCAATAAATAATATAAAAACATTTTTTTTACATTTTTTAAAGCAATATCACACTCGTAGCCTTGCGATATTGCTCCATGCTTGTGCCTATTCGGCCATAGGCACGAGGCCGCAGGCCGAGTGCCGTACTGAAGGAACTCGTTATTAAAGATTTTAAGAACTCTATAAAAACTCCATAGTAACCATATTTGACAACTACCAACCACCTAGTAACACCATAGCAACTACCAAAAATACCTTAGCAACCACCCTGAACACCCTAGCAACGTCTAGAAATGCTCTAGTAACCACCAAAAAACTCTAGCAACCACCCAGAACACCCTAGCAACTGCCTAGCAACCACCCAGAACACCTAGCAACTGCCTAGTAACCACCCAGAATGCCTAGCAACCACCCAGAACACCCTAGCAACTGCCTAGCAACACCATAGCAACCACCTAGCAATGCCCTAGCAACCACCAAGAATACCCTAGCAACTGGCTAGCAACCACCAAGAATACCCTAGCAACTGCCTAGCAACCACCCAGAACACCTTAGCAACTGCCTAGCAACACCATAGCAACCACCCAGAAAACCCTAGCAACCACCACCTGGCAACAGCATCTTGCTAAAAACATGCTAGCAACATACTAATCATGCTAGCATCATGCTAGCAACATGCTAATCAAGCTAGCATCATGCTAGCAACATGCTAATCAAGCTATCATAATGCTAGCAAAATGCTAATCAAGCTAGCATCATGCTAGCAACATACTAATCAAGCTAGTGTTATGCTAGCAACATGCTAATCATGTTAGCGTCTAGCTAAAAACATGCTAGCAACATGCTAATCATACTAGCATCAAGCTACCAACATGATAATCAAGCTAGCATCATGCTAACATAATGCTAATCAAGCTAGCATAATGCTAGCAACATGCTAATCAAGCTAGCATCATGCTAATCAAGCTAGCATCATGCTAATCAAGCTAGCGTTACGCTAGCAATATGCTAATCATGTTAGCGTCTAGCTAAAAACATGCTAGCAACATGCTAATCATGCTAGCATCAAGCTACCAACATGCTAATCAAGCTAGCATCATGCTAACATAATGCTAATCAAGCTAGCATAATGCTAGCAACATGCTAATCAAGCTAGCATCATGCTAGCAACATGCTAATCAAGCTAGCATAATGCTAGCAACATGCTAATCATGTCATCTGGCTAAAAACATGCTAGCAAAATAATAATCATGCTAACATCTTGTTAAAAGCATGCTAGCATCATGCTAGCATCATGCTACCAACATGCTAATCATGTTAACAACATGCTAATCATGCTAGCATCATTTTAACAACATGTTAATCATAGTAAATCATGCTGGAATGTGGTAAATCGTAGTAAATCATCTTAGAAACATGGTAAATCATGGTAAATAATGCTATACGTGGTATATCATGGTATCACAACATGTTAATTGTGTTAGCATCTGCCCAGTGGCGAGTTTTGCCACTGCAAGCACCACTTCACATTTTCTTCAGGAAATGTACATTCTAGTTAGTGGTGCTTGCTGAAAGCAAGGCATCACTATTGTTATTGCTCATACTTATTATTATTCTTCTTTTTATTATTATTCCACACAAAGTTTGGCGCGTAACTCGTCCCGCACCGTTTGTCACAGATCCATGAATGAGGTGTCAAATCGACCGGCTCATTGAGGAGAGGTGTGCTATGACTTTTATAAGCGATCGGGGGGGGCGGTGTTCGCCCCAGGGGTGAAAAAGCGGCCCAAAAAGTCCCAATGACTTAACATTGCGACGAACTTTGAGCACTCGTAGCTCAGAGCGAGGATTTCGCAGAAACGTGTGATTTGCCACATTTGAAGAGGCTAACAGGCTCTGTAAGAACATACCTCACAATGGGGTAAAAGTTGCACCCCTGGGGGGCAGGAGCTGCCCAAAGTTGCCCCATTGACTTACTATGGGGAAGGAACGTCCCGTGAAACACACATGCTTTTCCTACTATGGTAAATTGCATAGGGATTTTCTATTGAACGTAGCTCTGGATCACAGTGTCATAGAGACAAGGGGGCGGGCTCATTTTACTCAGACGACCAATCAGTCTCTCAGGCTCATTGTGAAGCTATCAAGCCACGCCCTAGCAACCATTTAGAGAAACTTAGCAACAAGTCCCATAGACTTCCATTGAAATAGATCAAAGGGATATCTCCAGACTGAATTGTCATACAAACACGAGGGTGGTCTCATTTGACTCGGGGCAGCAAACGGCCAATCATGAATCACCTCAACACTTCCTAGCCCCTCCATAGCAACCATTGTCGAGCACCTTAGCAACCAAAATCCAAAGAGGGATATCTTCCATTCTGAATGTCACAGAGGCATGGGAGTTGGTTTATATCATTCAAAGTGTCAAGAAGCCTTTGCAGTTTCATCATTGGCAGCTGTCAAGCAACTCCATAACAACCAAAAAGAGTACCCTAGCAACCGTTTAGCAAAACGTATATCTCTGCATCAAAACATAGTATAGAGATGGGACTTGGCTCTTTTGACTAAATCATGGTAAACTATGGTAAATCATCCTAGAATCATAGTAAATCATACTAAAACATGGTAAATCATGGTATACTATAGTAAATCATAGTAAACTATTGTAAATCGTGGTAAATCGTGGTAAATCATGGTAAACTATGGTGAATCATGCTAGAATCATAGTAAATCATACTTGAACATGGTAAATCATGGTATACTATAGTAAATCATGGTAAACTATGGTAAATCATGGTAAACTATGATAAATCATGCTAGAATCAGTAAATCATACTTGAACATGGTATATCATGGTATACTATAGTAAATCATGGTAAACTATGGTAAATCATGATAAACTATGGTAAATCATGCTAGAATCAGTAAATCATACTTGAACATGGTAAATCATGGTATACTATAGTAAATCATGGTAAACTATAGTAAATCATGGTAAATCGTGGTAAACTATGGTAAATCATGGTAAACTATGGTAAATCATGCTAGAATCAGTAAATCATACTTGAACATGGTAAATCATGGTAAACTATGGTAAATCATGGTAAACTATGGTAAATCATGCTAGAATCAGTAAATCATACCTGAACATGGTAAATCATGGTATACTATAGTAAATCATGGTAAACTATAGTAAATCGTGGTAAATCATGGTAAATCATGGTGAACTATGGTAAATCATGCTAGAATCATAGTAAATCATACTTTAACATGGTAAATCATGGTATACTAAAGTAAATCATGGTAAACTATGGTAAATTGTGGTAAATCATGGTAAACTATGGTAAATCATGGTAAACCATGCTAGCAACGTGGTAAAACAAGCTAGCATCTTGCTAGCTACATGCTAATCATGCTAACATGATGCTAGCAACATGCTAATAATGCTAGCATGATACTAGCTACATGCTAATCATGCTAGCTTCTTGCTACAAACATGCTAGCAAACATGCTATTCATGTTAGGATCTTGTTAAAAAAATGCTAGCATCATGCTAACAACATGCTAATCATGCTAGCTACATTCACGTTAGCTTTTGCTAAAAACATGCTAGCATGATGCTAGCAACATGCTAATCATTTTAGCATCATGCTAGCAACATGCTAGCATTATGTTAGTCACATGCTTATAATGCTAGCATGATGATAATTTTGTTATAATCTTGCTAAAAACTAGCTAAACGCACTTTAGCAACCGAGTGGTGAGTTTTGCCACTGCAAGCACCACTTCACATTTTCTTCAGGAAATGTACATTCTAGTTATTCTTATTATTCCACACAAAGTTTGGCGCGTAACTTGCCCCGCACCGTTTGTCACAGACCCCTGAGTGAGGTGTCAAATCGAGCGGCTCATTGAGGAGAGGTGTTCTATATCTTTTCTAAGCGATCGGGTGTACGATGTTCGCACAGCGGACGAAAAAGCGGCCAAAAAAGTCCCATTGACTTTACATGGGGAGTTCTAAAAACATTTGAATCCCAACTGCCGTTTTCACACACACCACTCCAAAGGGCCTGACACCCCTGCGTTTCTCTCCCTCTCTCTCTCCCTCAGAGGATTTATATTATCAAGCAGCCAATAAGTAATGGCCTAAAATCTTCATAGCCACACCCTAGCAAGCAGTTACAGCACCCTAGCAACCACTCTGAGCTCCCTAGCAACCACCCTAAACCAATAAATAACATAAAAACATTTTTTTTACATTTTTTAAAGCAATATCACACTCGTAGCCTTGCGATATTGCTCCATGCTTGTGCCTATTCGGCCATAGGCACGAGGCCGCAGGCCGAGTGCCGTACTGAAGGAACTTGTTATTAAAGATTTTAAGAACTCTATAAAAACTCCATACTAACCATATTTGACAACTACCAACCACCTAGTAACACCATAGCAACTACCAAAAATACCTTAGCAACCACCCTGAACACCCTAGCAACGTCTAAAAATGCTCTAGTAACCACCAAAAAACTCTAGCAACCACCCAGAACACCCTAGCAACTGCCTAGCAACCAACCAGAACACCCTAGCAACTGCCTAGCAACCACCCAGAACACCTAGCAACTGCCTATTAACCACCCAAAACGCCTAGCAACCACCCAGAACACCCTAGAAACTGCCTAGCAACACCATAGCAACCACCTAGCAATGCCCTAGCAACCACCAAGAATGCTAATAATGCTAGCATTATGCTACCAACATGCTAATCAAGCTAGCATCATGCTATCAAAATGCTAATCAAGCTAGCATAATGCTAGCAACATGCTAATCAAGCTAGCATCATGCTAGCAACATGCTAATCAAGCTAGCATAATGTTAGTAACATGCTAATCATGTTATCATCTAGCTAAAAACATGCTAGCAACATGCTAATAATGCTAGCATCAAGCTACCAACATGCTAATCAAGCTAGCATAATGCTAACATCATGCTAATCAAGCTAGCATAATGCTAGCAACATGCTAATCAAGCTAGCATCATGCTAGAAACATGCTAATCATGTTAGCATCTAGTTAAAAACATGCTAGCAACATGCTAATAATGCTAGCATCAAGCTACCAACATGCTAATCAAGCTAGCATCATGCTAACATCATGCTAATCAAGCTAGCATCATGCTACCAATATGCTAATTAAGCTAGCATAATGCTAATCATGTTAACAACATGCTAATCATGCTAGCATCATTTTAACAACATGTTAATCATAGTAAATCATGCTGGAATGTGGTAAATCGTAGTAAATCATCTTAGAAACATGGTAAATCGTGGTAAATAATGCTAAAACGTGGTATATCATGGTATCACAACATGTTAATTGTGTTAGCATCTGCCCAGTGGCGAGTTTTGCCACTGCAAGCACCACTTCACATTTTCTTCAGGAAATGTACATTCTAGTTCTAATTATTATTATTCCGCCACAAGTTTGGCGCGTAACTTGCCCCGCACCGTTTGTCACAGACCCCTGAGTGAGGTGTCAAATCGACCGGCTCATTGAGGAGAGGTGTGCTATGACTTTTCTAAGCGATCGGGTGTACGATGTTCGCACAGCGGACGAAAAAGCGGCCAAAAAAGTCCCATTGACTTAACATGGGGAGTTCTAAAAACATTTGAATCCCAACTGCCGTTTTCACACACACCACTCCAAAGGGCCTGACACCCCTGCGTTTCTCTCCCTCTCTCTCTCCCTCAGAGGATTTATATTATCAAGCAGCCAATAAGTAATGGCTTAATCTTGATAGCCACACCCTAGCAACCAGTTACAGCACCCTAGCAACCACTAAGAGCTCCCTAGCAACCACCCTAAAACAATAAATAATATAAAAACATTTTTTTAACATTTTTTAAAGCAATATCACACTTGTAGCCTTGCGATATTGCTCCATGCTTGTGTACTGAAGGAACTCGTTATTAAAGATTTTAAGAACTCTATAAAAACTCCATATTTGACAACTACCAACCACCTAGTAACACCATAGCAACTACCAAAAATACCTTAGCAACCACCCTGAACACCCTAGCAACGTCTAGAAATGCTCTAGTAACCACCAAAAAACTCTAGCAACTACCCAAAACACCCTAGCAACTGCCTAGCAACCACCCAGAACACCTAGCAACTGCCTAGCAATGCCCTAGCATCCACCCAGAATACCATAGCAACTGCCTAGCAACACCATAGCAACCACCCAGAACACCCTAGCAACCACCTAGCAACGCCCTAGCAACTGCCTAGCAACTACCAAGAATACCCTAGCAACTGCCTAGCAACCACCCAGAACACCTTAGCAACTGCCTAGCAACACCATAGCAACCACCCAGAAAACCCTAGCAACCACCTGGCAACAGCATCTTGCTAAAAACATGCTAGCAACATACTAATCATGCTAGCATAATGCTAGCAACATGTTAATCAAGCTAGCATCATGCTAGCATTATGCTAATCAAGCTAGCAACATACTAATAATGCTAGCATTATGCTACCAACATGCTAATCAAGCTAGCATCATGCTAGCAACATGCTAATCAAGCTAGCATAATGTTAGCAACATGCTAATCATGTTAGCATCTAGCTAAAAACATGCAAGCAACATGCTAATCATGCTAGCATCAAGCTACCAACATGCTAATCAAGCTAGCATCATGCTAATCATGCTAGCATCATGCTACCAATATGCTAATTAAGCTAGCATAATGCTTGCAACATGTTAATCATGTTAGCATCTAGCTCAAAACATTCTAGCAAAATGCTAATCATGCTAACATTTTGTTAAAAGCATGCTAGCAAAATGCTAATCATGCTAACATCATGCTACCAACATGCTAATCATGTTAACAACATGTTAATCATGCTAGCATCATTTTAACAACATGTTAATCATAGTAAATAATGCTGGAATGTGGTAAATCGTAGTAAATCATCTTAGAAACATGGTAAATCGTGGTAAATAATGTTAAAACGTGGTATATCATGGTATCACAACATGTTAATTGTGTTAGCATTTGCCCAGTGGCGAATTTTGCCACTGCAAGCACCACTTCACATTTTCTTCAGGAAATGTACATTCTAGTTAGTGGTGCTTTTTAAAGCAACACTATTGTTATTGTTAATACTTATTATACACAAAGTTTGGCGCGTAACTTGCCCCGCACCGTTTGTCACAGACCCCTGAGTGAGGTGTCAAATCGAGCGGCTCATTGAGGAGAGGTGTGCTATATCTTTTCTAAGCGATCGGGTGTACGATGTTCGCACAGCGGACGAAAAAGCGGCCAAAAAAGTCCCATTGACTTTACATGGGGAGTTCTAAAAACATTTGAATCCCAACTGCCGTTTTCACACACACCACTCCAAAGGGCCTGACACCCCTGCGTTTCTCTCCCTCTCTCTCTCCCTCAGAGGATTTATATTATCAAGCAGCCAATAAGTAATGGCCTAAAATCTTGATAGCCAGACCCTAGCAACCAGTTACAGCACCCTAGCAACCACTAAGAGCTCCCTAGCAACCACCCTAAACCAATAAATAATATAAAAACATTTTTTTTACATTTTTTAAAACAATATCACACTCGTAGCCTTGCGATATTGCTCCATGCTTGTGCCTATTCGGCCATAGGCACGAGGCCGCAGGCCGAGTGCCGTACTGAAGGAACTCGTTATTAAAGATTTTAAGAACTCTATAAAAACTCCATAGTAACCATATTTGACAACTACCAACCACCTAGTAACACCATAGCAACTACCAAAAATACCTTAGCAACCACCCTGAACACCCTAGCAACGTCTAGAAATGCTCTAGTAACCACCAAAAAACTCTAGCAACCACCCAGAACACCCTAGCAACTGCCTAGCAACCACCCAGAACACCTAGCAACTGCCTAGTAACCACCCAGAACGCCTAGCAACCACCCAGAACACCCTAGCAACTGCCTAGCAATGCCCTAGCATCCACCCAGAATACCATAGCAACTGCCTAGCAACCACTAAGAATACCCTAGCAACTGCCTAGCAACCACCCAGAACACCTTAGCAACTGCCTAGCAACACCATAGCAACCAACCAGGAAACCCTAGCAACCACCACCTGGCAACAGCATCTTGCTAAAAACATGCTAGCAACATACTAATCATGCTAGCAACATGCTAGCAACATGCTAATCAAGCTAGCATCATGCTAGCATCATGCTAATCAAGCTAGCAACATGCTAATAATGCTAGCATTATGCTACCAACATGCTAATCAAGCTAGCATTATGCTAGCAACATGCTAATCAAGCTATCATAAAGCTAGCAAAATGCTAATCAAGCTAGCATCATGCTAGCAACATGCTAATCATGTTAGCGTCTAGCTAAAAACATGCTAGCAACATGCTAATCATGCTAGCATCAAGCTACCAACATGCTAATCAAGCTAGCATCATGCTACCAACATGCTAATCAAGCTAGCATCATGCTAGCAACATGCTAATCAAGCTAGCATAATGCTAGCAACATGCTAATCAAGCTAGTATCATGCTAGCAACATGCTAATCAAGCTAGCATCATGCTAGCAACATGCTAATCAAGCTAGCATTATGCTAGCAACATGCTAATCATGTTAGCATCTGGCTAAAAACATGCTAACAAAATGCTAATCATGCTAACATCTTGTTAAAAGCATGCTAGCATCATGCTACCAACATGCTAATCATGTTAACAACATGCTAATAATGCTAGCATCATTTTAACAACATGTTAATCATAGTAAATCATGCTGGAATGTGGTAAATCGTAGTAAATCATCTTAGAAACATGGTAAATCGTGGTAAATAATGCTAAAACGTGGTATATCATGGTATCACAACATGTTAATTGTGTTAGCATCTGCCCAGTGGCGAGTTTTGCCACTGCAAGCACCACTTCACATTTTCTTCAGGAAATGTACATTCTAGTTAGTGGTGCTTTTCAAAGCAACACTATTGTTATTGTCGCTCATACTTATTATTCTTATTTTTATTCCGCCACAAGTTTGGTGCGTAACTTGCCCCGCACCGTTTGTCTCAGACCCCTGAGTGAGGTGTCAAATCGACCGGCTCATTGAGGAGAGGTGTGCTATGACTTTTCTAAGCGATCGGGTGTACGATGTTCGCACAGCGGACGAAAAAGCGGCCAAAAAAGTCCCATTGACTTAACATTGGGCATTCTAAAAATATTCAAATCCAAACCGACGTTTTCACACACACAGACTCCAAAAGGGCCTGACACCCCTGCGTCTCTCCCTCTCTCTCTCCCTCAGAGGATTTATATTATCAAGCAACCAATAAGTAATGGCCTAAAATCTTCATAGCCACACCCTAGCAACCAATTACAGCACCCTAGCAACCACTAAGAGCTCCCTAGCAACCACCCTAAACCAATAAAAAACATTTATTTGTATTTTTTTTTTTTTTAAAGCAATATCACACTCGTAGCCTTGCGATATCGCTCCATGCTTGTGCCTATTCGGGCCATAGGCCGTACTGAAGGCACTCGTTATTAAAGATTTTAAGAACTCTATAAAAACTCCATAGAAACCATCTTTGACAACTACCAACCACCTAGTAACACCATAGCAACTAACAAAAATACCTTAGCAACCACCCTGAACACCCTAGCAACGTCTAGAAACGCTCTAGTAACCACCAAAAATACCCTAGCAACCACCCAGAACACCCTAGCAACTGCCTAGCAACCACCCAGAACACCTAGCAACTGCCTAGCAACCACCCAGAACACCATAGCAACTGCCTAGCAACGCCCTAGCATCCACCCAGAATACCATAGCAACTGCCTAGCAACACCATAGCAACCAATCAGAACACACTAGCAACCACCTAGCAACGCCCTAGCAACCACCAAGAATACCCTAGCAACTGCCTAGCAACCACCAATAATACCCTAGCAACTGCCTAGCAACCACCCAGAACACATTAGCAACCACCCAGAACACCCTAGCAACCACCTGGCAACAGCATCTTGCTAAAAACATGCTAGCAACATGTTAATCATGCTAGCATAATGCTAGCAACATGCTAATCAAGCTAGCAGCATGCTAATCAAGCTAGCATCATGCTACCAACATGCTAATCATGTTAGCATCATGCTGGCAACATGCTAATCAAGCTAACATCATGCTAGCATCATGCTAATCAAGCTAGCATAATACTAGCAACATGCTAATCAAGCTAGCATTATGCTAGCAACATGCTAATCAAGCTAGCATAATGCTAACAACATGCTTATCATGTTAGCATCTAGCTAAAAACATGCTAGCAAAATGCTAATCATGCCAGCATCTTGTTAAAAGCATGTTAGCAACATGCTAATCATGCTAGCATCATGCTAACAACATGCTAATCATGCTAGCATCATTCTAACAACATGTTAATCATAGTAAATCATGCTGGAATGTGGTAAATCATAGTAAATCATCTTAGAAACATGGTAAATCGTTGTAAATAATGCTAAAACGTGGTAAATAATGCTAAAACGTGGTAATTGTGTTAGCATCTGCCCAGTGGTGAATTTTGCCACTGCAAGCACCACTTCACATTTTCTTCAGGAAATGTACATTCTAGTTAGTGGTGCTTTTTCAAAGCAACACTATTGTTATTGCTCATACTTATTATTCTTCTTCTTATTATTCCGGACAAAAGTTTGGCGCGTAACTTGCCCCGCACCGTTTGTCACAGACCCCTGAGTGAGGTGTCAAACCGACCGGCTCATTGAGGAGAGGTGTGCTATGACTTTTCTAAGCGATCGGGTGTACGATGTTCGCACAGCGGACGAAAAAGCGACCAAAAAAGTCCCATTGACTTAACATGGGGAGTTCTAAAAACATTTGAATCCCAACTGCCGTTTTCACACACACCACTCCAAAGGGCCTGACACCCCTGCGTTTCTCTCCCTCTCTCTCTCCCTCAGAGGATTTATATTATCAAGCAGCCAATAAGTAATGGCCTAAAATCTTCATAGCCACACCCTAGCAACCAGTTACAGCACCCTAGCAACCACTAAGAGCTCCCTAGCAACCACCCTAAACCAATAAATAATATAAAAACATTTTTTTTTAATTTTTTAAAGCAATATCACACTCGTAGCCTTGCGATATTGCTCCATGCTTGTGCCTATTCGGCCGTACTGAAGGAACTCGTTATTAAAGATTTTAAGAACTCTATAAAAACTCCATAGTAACCATATTTGACAACTACCAACCACCTAGTAACACCATAGCAACTACCAAAAATACCTTAGCAACCACCCTGAACACCCTAGCAACTGCCTAGCAACCACCCAGAACAACTAGCAACTGCCTAGTAACCACCCAAAACGCCTAGCAACCACCCAGAACACCCTAGCAACTGCCTAGCAACACCATAGCAACCACCTAGCAATGCCCTAGCAACCACCAAGAATACCCTAGCAACTGCCTAGCAACCACCAAGAATACCCTAGCAACTGCCTAGCAACCACCCAGAACACCTTAGCAACTGCCTAGCAACACCATAGCAACCACCCAGAAAACCCTAGCAACCACCACCTGGCAACAGCATCTTGCTAAAAACATGCTAGCAACATACTAATCATGCTAGCATCATGCTAGCAACATGTTAATCAAGCTAGCATCATGCTAGCATCATGCTAATCAAGCTAGCAACATGCTAATAATGCTAGCATTATGCTACCAACATGCTAATCAAGCTAGCATCATGCTGGCAACATGCTAATCAAGCTATCATAATGCTAGCAAAATGCTAATCAAGCTAGCATCATGCTAGCATGCTAATCAAGCTAACATTATGCTAGCAACATGCAAATCATGTTAGCATCTAGCTAAAAACATGCTAGCAACATGCTAATCATGCTAGCATCAAGCTACCAACATGCTAATCAAGCTAGTATCATGCTAACATAATGCTAATCAAGCTAGCATAATGCTAGCAACATGCTAATCAAGCTAGCATAATGCTAGCAACATGCTAATCAAGCTAGCATAATGCTAGCAACATGCTAATCAAGCTAGCATTATGCTAGAAACATGCTAATCATGTTAGCGTCTAGCTAAAAACATGCTAGCAACATGCTAATCATGCTAGCATCAAGCTACCAACATGCTAATCAAGCTAGCATCATGCTAACATAATGTTAATCAAGCTAGCAAACATGCTAATCAAGCTAGCATTATGCTAGCAACATGCTAATCATGTTAGCGTCTAGCTAAAAACATGCTAGCAACATGCTAATCATGCTAGCATCAAGCTACCAACATGCGCATCAAGCTAGCATCATGCTAACATAATGCTAATCAAGCTAGCATCATGTTAGCAACATGCTAATCAAGCTAGCATCATGCTAGCAACATGCTAATCAAGCTAGCATTATGCTAGCAACATGCTAATCATGTTAGCGTCTAGCTAAAAACATGCTAGCAACATGCTAATCAAGCTAGCATCATGCTAACATAATGCTAATCAAGCTAGCATCATGCTAGCAACATGCTAATCAAGCTAGCATCATGCTAGCAACATGCTAATCAAGCTAGCATCATGCTAGCAAAATGCTATTCAAGCTAGCATAATGCTAGCAACATGCTAATCATGTTAGCATCTGGCTAAAAACATGCTAACAAAATGCTAATCATGCTAACATCTTGTTAAAAGCATGCTAGCAACATGCTAATCATGCTAGCATCATGCTACCAACATGCTAATCATTTTAACAACATGCTAATCATGCTAGCATCATTTTAACAACATGTTAATCATAGTAAATCATGCTGGAATGTGGTAAATCGTAGTAAATCATCTTAGAAACATGGTAAATCGTGGTAAATAATGCTAAAACGTGGTATATCATGGTATCACAACATGTTAATTGTGTTAGCATCTGCCCAGTGGCGAGTTTTGCCACTGCAAGCACCACTTCACATTTTCTTCAGGAAATGTACATTCTAGTGTTGTGATTACTATTCACCTAGACAAAACTTTGGCACATTACTCCTCCCGCACTGTTTCTCGTATACCCATGAATGAGGTGTCAAATCGACCGGTTTATTGAGGAGAGGTGTGCTATGACTTTTATAAGCGATCGGGTCTACGATGTTCGTCTGGCGGGCGAAAAAATTTGCAGAAAAATGTCCCATAGACTTAACATTGGCACAAAATTTGTCAAATCATATCTTTGGCTCAGAAGGTCATAGAGGCTTGGGGTTGGGCTCTTTTGATTCGTCCTAGTAGTGACATAACAACTTCATAGTCACGACCTAGCAACCAGTTACAGGTCCCTAGCAACCATTGAACAACATTTACAAGCCATATCTCAGCAACAAAACATTGTGAAAACACAGAGTTGGACATTTTTTGACCCAGACTTGCAAATACTCTTTAAATATTACCCCATAAACTGTAATAAAAAACCTTAGCAACCATTTGGAGTACCCTAGCAACCGTACAAACACATCAATGGGCTATATCTCAGCACCAGAATATCGTATAGACATGGGGGTGTGTTTGTTTGTTTCGGTTGGGAAACAGTCTGTAAATATCACCATGGTAACTGTGTATTCACACCCTAGCAACCGTTTAGAGCCACCTAGCAACCATATTGCAACATATAGAAGCCATATTTCAGCTCCACAACATCGTACAGACATGGTTGTTGGCTCGTATGCAATCATGTACAACACCCTAGCAACCGCGTGGTGAGTTTTGCCACTGCAAGCACCACTTCACATTTTCTTCAGGAAATGTACATTCTAGTTAAGTTGGCTTGAGAAAGCCAACATATTGAAATCATATTTAAACTTATTATTAAGTTGGCTTGAGAAAGCCAACATATTGAAATCCTATTTAAACTTATTATTAAGTTGGCTTGAGAAAGCCAACATATTGAAATCCTATTTAAACTTATTATTATTAAGTTGGCTTGAGAAAGCCAACTTACTGATATTGTACTTAAACTTATTATTATTATTAATCTTCTGTGAAAAACTGTTGACTCTATCTCGTCCTAGAGCTTTAACTCTACATACTCCAAACTCGGCTCAGACACTCAAACTGATCTGAAGTTAGTTGCTTTATCTTTTCAGACTGATCAGACTTACGGTTTTCCTACAAATGACGATCAAAACTCGAAAAAACTCCCATTGACTTAACATTGGGCATTCTAAAAAAATTCAAACTCACCAACCGACAAAAATTCAAATCTAAATCCCTTGAAGACTAATTCAAACTGCCATTCTATATATATTAGCCAATGAAACTCATTTAAACTAATAAACTCTAATCTCATACACTTATAAACTAATTAACTTAAATTTAATAACTAATAAACTCATGAATTCATAGACTTATGAACTCTTAAACTCATAAATTAATAAACTCTGAACTCTAAACTCATTTAAACTTATAAACTCCCATTCTATATATATTAGCCAATGAAACTCATTTAAACTAATAAACTCTAATCTCATACACTTATAAACTAATTAACTTAAATTTAATAGCTAATTAACTAATAAACTCATGAATTCATAGACTTATGAACTCTTAAACTCAAAAATTAATAAACTCTGAACTCTTAAACTCATTTAAACTTATAAACTCTAAACTCAAAAACTTGTACACTTATAAACTCATCAATTTATACACTTATAAACTCTAAACTCATAAACTCATCTATCTACCGCTCTAAATACCATAGCAACCACCCAGAACACCCTAGCAACCACCTAGCAACCACCCAGAACACCCTAGCAACCACCCAAAAGACCCTAGCAACCACCCAAAATATCCTAGCAACCACCCAAAACACCCTAGCAACCACCCAAAAGACCCTAGCAACCACCCAAAATACCCTAGCAACACCATAGCAACCACACAAAACATCCTAGTAACCACCCATAACACCCTAGCAACCACCCAGAACACCCTAGCAACCACCCAAAACACCCTAGCAACCACCCAAAATACCCTAGCAACACCATAGCAACCACACAAAACATCCTAGTAACCACCCATAACACCCTAGCAACCGCCTAGCAACCACCCAGAACACCCTAGCAACCACCCAAAAGACCCTAGCAACCACCCAAAAGACCCTAGCAACCGCCTAGCAACCACCCAGAATACCCTAGCAACCACCCAAAACACCCTAGCAACCACCCAAAACACCCTAGCAACCGCCTAGCAACCACCCAGAATACCCTAGCAACCACCCAAAACACCCTAGCAACCACCCAGAACACCATAGCAACCGCCTAGCAACCACCCAAAAGACCCTAGCAACCGCCTAGCAACCACCCAGAATACCCTAGCAACCACCCAAAACACCCTAGCAACCACCCAAAAGACCCTAGCAACCGCCTAGCAACCACCCAAAACACCCTAGCAACCGCCTAGTAACCACCCAAAAGACCCTAGCAACCACCCAGAACACCCTAGCAACCGCCTTGCAACCACCCACAAGACCCTAGCAACCACCCAAAAGACCCTAGCAACCACCCAAAAGACCCTAGCAACCACCCAAAATATCCTAGCAACCACCCAGAATATCCTAGCAACCACCCAAAACACCCTAGCAACCACCCAGAACACCCTAACAACCGCCTAGCAACCACCCAAAAGACCCTAGCAACCACCTAGCAACCACCCAAAAGACCCTAGCAACCACCCAAAACACCCTAGCAACCACCCAGAACACCCTAGCAACCGCCTAGCAACCACCCAGAATACCCTAGCAACCACCCAAAAAACCCTAGCAACGACCCAGAACACCCTAGCAACCGCCTAGCAACCACCCAAAAGACCCTAGCAACCACCTAGCAACCACCCAAAAGACCCTAGCAACCACCCAGGACACCCTAGCAACCACCTAGCAACCACCCAGAACACCCTAGCAACCTCCCAAAATACCCTAGGAACACCATAGCAACCACCCATAAAATCCTAGCAACCGCCTAGCAAAAAACGTTCTGGTCCAAACTTTCTCAAGCCAACTTAAAGTTTGTCTCGACGAACTTTCGCATCTAGTTAATATTATTATTATTCTTCTGTGAAAAACTGTTGACTCAAACTCGCCCTAGAGCTTTAACTCTACATACTCCAAACTCGGCTCAGACACTCAAACTGATCTGAAGTTAGTTGCTTTATCTTTTCAGACTGATCGGACTTACGGTTTTCCTACAAATGACGATCAAAACTCGGAAAAACTCCCATTGACTTAACATTGGGCATTCTAAAAAAATTCAAACTCACCAACCGACAAAAATTCAAATCTAAATCCCTTGAAAACTAAATCAAACTGCCATTCTATATATATTAGCCAATGAAACTCATTTAAACTAATAAACTCTAATCTCATACACTTATAAACTAATTAACTTAAATTTAATAGCTAATTAACTAATAAACTCATGAATTCATAGACTTATGAACTCTTAAACTCATTTAAACTTATAAATTCTAAACTCAAAAGCTCGTACACTTATAAACTCATAAATGTATACACTTATAAACTCTAAACTCATAAACTCTGAGTGTGTGTGTGTGTGTGTGTGTGTGTGTGTGTGTGTCTGAGTGTTTGAGTGAGTGTGTGAGCGAGGTAGTCTGTTTGAGTGTGTGTGTGTGTGTGTGTGTATCTATCTATCTAACTTATTTATCTATCTATCTCTCTGTCATAAACTTCAAACTACTTTAAACTTTAAACCAATTTAAACTTCTTAAGTTTAAAGCTCCCAGCTCCCAAACAACTCCATAGCAACCAAACTTGAGTATCCTAGCAACCGTTTTGCAAGACCTATATCTCTGTATCAGAACACCGTATAGAGATGAGGTTTGGCTCTTTTGACTCATGCTAGCAAACAGCACTTTCAACATGCTACACATGCTAGCAGTGAATAGCTACATGCTAATAGCGATTAGTTAAGTAAGAACTCTATAAAAACTCCACAGTAACCATCTTTGACAACTACCAACCACCTAGTAACACCATATCAACCGCTCTGAATACCATAGCAACCACCCAGAACACCCTAGCAACCACCTAGCAACCACCCAGAACACCCTAGCACCCACCCAAAAGACCCTAGCAACCACCCAAAATATCCTAGCAACAACCCAGAACACCCTAGCAACCACCTAGCAACCACCCAAAACACCCTAGCAACCGCCTAGCAACCACCCAAAATACCCTAGCAACACCATAGCAACCACACAAAACATCCTAGTAACCACCCATAACACCCTAGCAACCGCCTAGCAACCACCCAGAACACCCTAGCAACCACCCAAAACACCCTAGCAACCACCCAGAACACCCTAGCAACCACCTAGCAACCACCCAAAACACCCTAGCAACCGCCTAGCAACCACCCAAAACACCCTAGCAACCACCCAAAATACCCTAGCAACACCATAGCAACCACACAAAACATCCTAGTAACCACCCAAAACACCCTAGCAACCGCCTAGCAACCACCCAGAACACCCTAGCAACCACCCAGAATACCCCAGCAACCACCCAGAACACCCTAGCAACCACCTAGCAACCACCCAAAACACCCTAGCAACCGCCTAGCAACCACCCAAAAGACCCTAGCAACCACCCAAAATACCCTAGCAACACCATAGCAACCACACAAAACATCCTAGTAACCACCCAAAACACCCTAGCAACCGCCTAGCAACCACCCAGAACACCCTAGCAACCACCCAAAACACCCTAGCAACCACCCAAAATATCCTAGCAACCGCCTAGCAACCACCCAGAATACCCTAGCAACCACCCAGAACACCCTAGCAACCGCCTAGCAACCTCCCAAAAGACCCTAGCAACCACCCAAAATACCATAGCA
This sequence comes from Leuciscus idus, assembly GCA_021554675.1. NCBI lineage: Eukaryota > Metazoa > Chordata > Actinopteri > Cypriniformes > Leuciscidae > Leuciscus > Leuciscus idus. The sequence goes on from CM038624.1 coordinate 13,744,166, forward strand.
ACCACCCAAAATACCCTAGCAACCACCTAGCAACCACCCAAAAGACCCTAGCAACCACCCAAAATATCCTAGCAACCGCCTAGCAACCACCCAAAAGACCCTAGCAACCACCCAAAATACCCTAGCAACACCATAGCAACCACACAAAACATCCTAGTAACCACCCATAACACCCTAGCAACCGCCTAGCAACCACCCAGAACAGCCTAGCAACCACCCAAAACACCCTAGCAGCCACCCAAAATATCCTAGCAACCGCCTAGCAACCACCCAGAATACCCTAGCAACCGCCCAAAACACCCTAGCAACCACCCAGAACACCCTAGCAACCACCTAGCAACAACCCAAAAGACCCTAGCAATCACCCAAAATACCATAGCAACCGCCTAGCAACCACCCAAAAGACCCTAGCAACCACCCAAAATACCCTAGCAACCGCCTAGCAACCACCCAAAATACCCTAGCAACACCATAGCAACCACACAAAACATCCTAGTAACCACCCATAACACCCTAGCAACCGCCTAGCAACCACCCAAAACACCCTAGCAACCACCCAAAATATCCTAGCAACCGCCTAGCAACCACCCAGAATACCCTAGCAACCACCCAAAACATCCTAGCAACCACCCAGAACACTCTAGCAACCGCCTAGCAACCACCCAAAAGACCCTAGCAACCACCCAAAACACCGTAGCAACCGCCTAGCAACCACCCAAAAGACCCTAGCAACCACCCAAAATACCCTAGCAACACCATAGCAACCACACAAAAGACCCTAGCAACCACCCAAAAGACCCTAGCAACCACCCAAAATATCCTAGCAACCACCCAGAATACCCTAGCAACCACCCAAAACACCCTAGCAACCGCCTAGCAACCACCCAAAAGACCCTAGCAACCACCCAAAAGACCCTAGCAACCACCCAGGAAACCCTAGCAACCACCCAGAACACCCTAGCAACCTCCCAAAATACCCTAGCAACACCATAGCAACCACCCATAACATCCTAGCAACCGCCTAGCAAAAAACTTTCTGGTCCAAACTTTCTCAAGCCAACTTAAAGTTTGTCTCGACGAACTTTCGCATCTAGTTATTATTAATATTATTATTATTCTTCTGTGAAAAACCGTTGACTCAAACTCATCCTAGAGCTTTAACTCTACATACTCCAAACTCGGCTCAGACACTCAAACTGATCTGAAGTTAGTTGCTTTATCTTTTCAGACTGATCGGACTTACGGTTTTCCTACAAATGACGATCAAAACTCGGAAAAACTCCCATTGACTTAACATTGGGCATTCTAAAAAAATTCAAACTCACCAACCGACAAAAATTCAAATCTAAATCCCTTGAAGACTAATTCAAACTGCCATTCTATATATATTAGCCAATGAAACTCATTTAAACTAATAAACTCTAATCTCATACACTTATAAACTAATTCACTTAAATTTAATAACTAATTAACTAATAAACTCATGAATTCATAGACTTATGAACTCTTAAACTCATAAATTAATAAACTCTGAACTCTAAACTCATTTAAACTTATAAACTCTAAACTCATTTAAACTTATAAACTCTAAACTCAAAAACTTGTACACTTATAAACTCATCAATTTATACACTTATAAACTCTAAACTCATAAACTCTGAGTGTGTGTGTGTGTGTCTGAGTGTCTGAGTGAGTGTGTGAGCGAGGTAGTCTGTTTGAGTGTGTGTGTGTGTGTGTGTGTGTGTGTGTGTGTGTGTATCTATCTATCTAACTTATTTATCTATCTATCTATCTATCTCTCTGTCATAAACTTCAAACTACTTTAAACTTTAAACCAATTTAAACTTCTTAAGTTTAAAGCTCCCAGCTCCCAAGCAACTCCATAGCAACCAAACTTGAGTATCCTAGCAACCGTTTTGCAAGACCTATATCTCTGTATCAGAACATCGTACAGAGATGAGGTTTGGCTCTTTTGACTCATGCTAGCAAACAGCACTTTCAACATGCTACACATGCTAGCAGTGAATAGCTACATGCTAATAGCGATTAGTTAAGTAAGAACTCTATAAAAACTCCATAGTAACCATCTGTGACAACTACCAACCACCTAGTAACACCATATCAACCGCTCTGAATACCATAGCAACCACCCAGAACACCCTAGCAACCACCTAGCAACCACCCAGAACACCCTAGCAACCACCCAAAAGACCCTAGCAACCACCCAAAATATCCTAGCAACCACCCAAAACACCCTAGCAACCGCCTAGCAACCACCCAAAAGACCCTAGCAACCACCCAAAATACCCTAGCAACACCATAGCAACCACACAAAATATCCTAGTAACCACCCATAACACCCTAGCAACCGCCTAGCAACCACCCAGAACACCCTAGCAACCACCCAAAACACCCTAGCAACACCATAGCAACCACACAAAACATCCTAGTAACCACCCATAACACCCTAGCAACCACCCAGAACACCCTAGCAACCACCCAAAACACCCTAGCAACCACCCAAAATATCCTAGCAACCGCCTAGCAACCACCCAGAATACCCTAGCAACCACCCAGAACACCCTAGCAACCGCCTAGCAACCACCCAAAAGACCCTAGCAACCACCTAGCAACCACCCAGAACACCCTAGCAACCACCCAAAACACCCTAGCAACCACCCAAAATATCCTAGCAACCGCCTAGTAACCACCCAGAATACCCTAGCAACCACCCAAAACACCCTAGCAACCACCCAGAACACCCTAGCAACCGCCTAGCAACCACCCAAAAGACCCTAGCAACCACCCAAAAGACCCTAGCAACCGCCTAGCAACCACCCAAAAGACCCTAGCAACCACAAAAAATAGCCTAGCAACCACCCAAAATACCCTAGCAACCGCCTAGCAACCACCCAAAAGACCCTAGCAACCACCCAGAACACCCTAGCAACCACCTAGCAACCACCCAGAATACCCTAGCAACCACCCAAAATACCCTAGCAACCGCCTAGCAACCACCCAAAAGACCCTAGCAACCACCCAGAATACCCTAGCAACCACCCAAAACACCCTAGCAACCACCCAGAACACCCTAGCAACCGCCTAGCAACCACCCAGAATACCCTAGCAACCACCCAAAACACCCTAGCAACCACCCAGAACACCCTAGCAACCGCCTAGCAACCACCCAAAAGACCCTAGCAACCACCTAGCAACCACCCAAAAGACCCTAGCAACAACCTAGCAACCACCCAGAACACCCTAGCAACCTCCCAAAATACCCTAGCAACACCATAGCAACATCCTAGCAACCGCCTAGCAAAAAACGTTCTGGTCCAAACTTTCTCAAGCCAACTTAAAGTTTGTCTCGACGAACTTTCGCATCTAGTTAATATTATTATTATTCTTCTGTAAAAAACTGTTGACTCAAACTCGTCCTAGAGCTTTAACTCTACATACTCCAAACTCGGCTCAGACACTCAAACTGATCTGAAGTTATATGCTATATCTTTTCAGACTGATCGGACTTACGGTTTTCCTACAAATGACGATCAAAACTCGGAAAAACTCCCATTGACTTAACATTGGGCATTCTAAAAAAATTCAAACTCACCAACCGACAAAAATTCAAATCTAAATCCCTTGAAGACTAATTCAAACTGCCATTCTATATATATTAGCCAATGAAACTCATTTAAACTAATAAACTCTAATCTCATACACTTATAAACTAATTAACTTAAATTTAATAGCTAATTAACTAATAAACTCATGAATTCATAGACTAATGAACTCTTAAACTCAAAAATTAATAAACTCTGAACTCTTAAACTCATTTAAACTTATAAATTCTAAACTCAAAAGCTCGTACACTTATAAACTCATAAATGTATACACTTATAAACTCTAAACTCATAAACTCTGAGTGTGTGTGTGTGTGTGTGTGTGTGTGTGTGTGTGTGTGTGTGTGTGTGTGTGTGTGTGTGTGTGTGTCTGAGTGTCTGAGTGAGTGTGTGAGCGAGGTAGTCTGTTTGAGTGTGTGTGTGTGTGTGTGTGTGTGTGTGTGTGTGTGTGTGTGTGTGTGTGTGTGTGTGTGTGTGTGTGTGTGTGTGTGTGTGTGTGTGTGTGTCTGAGTGTCTGAGTGAGTGTGTGAGCGAGGTAGTCTGTTTGAGTGTGTGTGTGTGTGTGTGTGTGTGTGTGTGTGTGTGTGTGTGTGTGTGTGTGTGTATCTATCTATCTAACTTATTTATCTATCTATCTCTCTGTCATAAACTTCAAACTACTTTAAACTTTAAACCAATTTAAACTTCTTAAGTTTAAAGCTCCCAGCTCCCAAGCAACTCCATAGCAACCAAACTTGAGTATCCTAGCAACCGTTTTGCAAGACCTATATCTCTGTATCAGAACATCGTATAGAGATGAGGTTTGGCTCTTTTGACTCATGCTAGCAAACAGCACTTTCAACATGCTACACATGCTAGCAGTGAATAGCTACATGCTAATAGCGATTAGTTAAGTAAGAACTCTATAAAAACTCCATAGTAACCATCTGTGACAACTACCAACCACCTAGTAACACCATATCGACCGCTCTGAATACCATAGCAACCACCCAGAACACCCTAGCAACCACCTAGCAACCACCCAGAACACCCTAGCAACCACCCAAAAGACCCTAGCAACCACCCAAAATATCCTAGCAACCACCCAGAACACCCTAGCAACCACCTAGCAACCACCCAAAACACCCTAGCAACTGCCTAGCAACCACCCAAAATACCCTAGCAACACCATAGCAACCACACAAAACATCCTAGTAACCAACCATAACACCCTAGCAACCACCTAGCAACCACCCAGAACAACCTAGCAACCTCCCAGAATACCCTAGCAACCACCTAGCAACCACCCAAAAGACCCTAGCAACCACCCAGAATACCATAGCAACCACCCAAAATACCCTAGCAACCGCCTAGCAACCACCCAAAAGACCCTAGCAACCACCCAAAAGACCCTAGCAACCACCCAAAATACCCAAGCAACCACCCAGAATACCCTAGCAACCGCCTAGCAACCACCCAAAAGACCCTAGCAACCACCCTAAATATCCTAGCAACTGCATAGCAACCACCCAGAATACCCTAGCAACCACCCAAAACACCCTAGCAACCACCCATAACACCCTTGCAACCGCCTAGCAACCACCCAAAAGACCCTAGCAACCACCCAGAATACCATAGCAACCACCCAAAATACCCTAGCAACCGCCCAGCAACCACCCAAAAGACCCTAGCAACCACCCAAAATACCCTAGCAACCACCCAAAAATACCCTAGCAACCGCCTAGCAACCACCCAAAAGACCCTAGCAACCACCCTAAATATCCTAGCAACCGCATAGCAACCACCCAGAATACCCTAGCAACCACCCAAAACACCCTAGCAACCACCCAGAACACCATAGCAACCACCTAGCAACCACCCAAAAGACCCTAGGCACCACCCAAAAGACCCTAGTAACCACCCAAAATATCCTAGCAACCGCCTAGCAACCACCCAGAATACCCTAGCAACCACCCAAAACACCCTAGCAACCGCCTAGCAACCACCCAAAAGACCCTAGCAACCACCCAGGACACCCTAGCAACCACCTAGCAACCACCCAGAACACCCTAGCAACCTCCCAAAATACCCTAGCAACACCATAGCAACCACCCATAACATCCTAGCAACCGCCTAGCAAAAAACGTTCTGGTCCAAACTTTCTCAAGCCAACTTAAAGTTTGTCTTGACGAACTTTCGCATCTAGTTAAGTTGGCTTGAGAGAGCCAACATATTGAAATCCTATTTAAACTTATTATTATTATTATTAAGTTGGCTGAGAAAGCCAACTTACTGATATTGTACTTAAACTTATTATTATTATTCTTCTTACTAAAACTGTTGACTCTAACTCGTCCTAGAGCTTTAACTCTACATACTCCAAACTCGGCTCAGACACTCAAACTGATCTGAAGTTATATGCTATATCTTTTCAGACTGATCGGACTTACGGTTTTCCTACAAATGACGATCAAAACTCGGAAAAACTCCAATTGACTTAACATTGGGCATTCTAAAAAAATTCAAACTCACCAACCGACAAAAATTCAAATCTAAATCCCTTGAAGACTAATTCAAACTGCCATTCTATATATATTAGCCAATGAAACTCATTTAAACTAATAAACTCTAATCTCATACACTTATAAACTAATTAACTTAAATTTAATAGCTAATTAACTAATAAACTCATGAATTCATAGACTAATGAACTCTTAAACTCAAAAATTAATAAACTCTGAACTCTTAAACTCATTTAAACTTATAAATTCTAAACTCAAAAGCTCGTACACTTATAAACTCATAAATGTATACACTTATAAACTCTAAACTCATAAACTCTGAGTGTGTGTGTGTGTGTGTGTGTGTGTGTGTGTGTGTGTGTGTGTGTCTGAGTGTCTGAGTGAGTGTGTGAGCGAGGTAGTCTGTTTGAGTGTGTGTGTGTGTGTGTGTGTGTGTGTGTGTGTGTGTGTGTGTGTGTGTGTGTGTGTGTGTGTGTGTGTGTGTGTGTGTGTGTGTGTGTCTGAGTGTCTGAGTGAGTGTGTGAGCGAGGTAGTCTGTTTGAGTGTGTGTGTGTGTGTGTGTGTGTGTGTGTGTGTGTGTGTGTGTGTGTGTGTGTGTGTGTGTGTGTGTGTGTGTGTGTGTGTGTGTGTGTGTGTGTGTGTGTGTGTATCTATCTATCTAACTTATTTATCTATCTATCTCTCTGTCATAAACTTCAAACTACTTTAAACTTTAAACCAATTTAAACTTCTTAAGTTTAAAGCTCCCAGCTCCCAAGCAACTCCATAGCAACCAAACTTGAGTATCCTAGCAACCGTTTTGCAAGACCTATATCTCTGTATCAGAACATCGTATAGAGATGAGGTTTGGCTCTTTTGACTCATGCTAGCAAACAGCACTTTCAACATGCTACACATGCTAGCAGTGAATAGCTACATGCTAATAGCGATTAGTTAAGTAAGAACTCTATAAAAACTCCATAGTAACCATCTGTGACAACTACCAACCACCTAGTAACACCATATCGACCGCTCTGAATACCATAGCAACCACCCAGAACACCCTAGCAACCACCTAGCAACCACCCAGAACACCCTAGCAACCACCCAAAAGACCCTAGCAACCACCCAAAATATCCTAGCAACCACCCAGAACACCCTAGCAACCACCTAGCAACCACCCAAAACACCCTAGCAACTGCCTAGCAACCACCCAAAATACCCTAGCAACACCATAGCAACCACACAAAACATCCTAGTAACCAACCATAACACCCTAGCAACCACCTAGCAACCACCCAGAACAACCTAGCAACCTCCCAGAATACCCTAGCAACCACCTAGCAACCACCCAAAAGACCCTAGCAACCACCCAGAATACCATAGCAACCACCCAAAATACCCTAGCAACCGCCTAGCAACCACCCAAAAGACCCTAGCAACCACCCAAAAGACCCTAGCAACCACCCAAAATACCCAAGCAACCACCCAGAATACCCTAGCAACCGCCTAGCAACCACCCAAAAGACCCTAGCAACCACCCTAAATATCCTAGCAACTGCATAGCAACCACCCAGAATACCCTAGCAACCACCCAAAACACCCTAGCAACCACCCATAACACCCTTGCAACCGCCTAGCAACCACCCAAAAGACCCTAGCAACCACCCAGAATACCATAGCAACCACCCAAAATACCCTAGCAACCGCCCAGAATACCCTAGCAACCGCCTAGCAACCACCCAAAAGACCCTAGCAACCACCCTAAATATCCTAGCAACTGCATAGCAACCACCCAGAATACCCTAGCAACCACCCAAAACACCCTAGCAACCACCCATAACACCCTTGCAACCGCCTAGCAACCACCCAAAAGACCCTAGCAACCACCCAGAATACCATAGCAACCACCCAAAATACCCTAGCAACCGCCCAGCAACCACCCAAAAGACCCTAGCAACCACCCAAAATACCCTAGCAACCACCCAAAAATACCCTAGCAACCGCCTAGCAACCACCCAAAAGACCCTAGCAACCACCCTAAATATCCTAGCAACCGCATAGCAACCACCCAGAATACCCTAGCAACCACCCAAAACACCCTAGCAACCACCCAGAACACCATAGCAACCACCTAGCAACCACCCAAAAGACCCTAGGCACCACCCAAAAGACCCTAGTAACCACCCAAAATATCCTAGCAACCGCCTAGCAACCACCCAGAATACCCTAGCAACCACCCAAAACACCCTAGCAACCGCCTAGCAACCACCCAAAAGACCCTAGCAACCACCCAGGACACCCTAGCAACCACCTAGCAACCACCCAGAACACCCTAGCAACCTCCCAAAATACCCTAGCAACACCATAGCAACCACCCATAACATCCTAGCAACCGCCTAGCAAAAAACGTTCTGGTCCAAACTTTCTCAAGCCAACTTAAAGTTTGTCTTGACGAACTTTCGCATCTAGTTAAGTTGGCTTGAGAGAGCCAACATATTGAAATCCTATTTAAACTTATTATTATTATTATTAAGTTGGCTGAGAAAGCCAACTTACTGATATTGTACTTAAACTTATTATTATTATTATTCTTACTAAAACTGTTGACTCTAACTCGTCCTAGAGCTTTAACTCTACATACTCCAAACTCGGCTCAGACACTCAAACTGATCTGAAGTTAGTTGCTATATCTTTTCAGACTGATCGGACTTACGGTTTTCCTACAAATGACGATCAAAACTCGGAAAAACTTCCATTGACTTAACATTGGGCATTCTAAAAAAATTCAAACTCACCAACCGACAAAAATTTAAATCTAAATCCCTTGAAGACTAATTCAAACTGCCATTCTATATATATTAGCCAATGAAACTCATTTAAACTAATAAACTCTAATCTCATACACTTATAAACTAATTAACTTAAATTTAATAACTAATTAACTAATAAACTCATGAATTCATAGACTTATGAACTCTTAAACTCATAAATTAATAAACTCTGAACTCTAAACTCATTTAAACTTATAAACTCTAAACTCAAAAACTTGTACACTTATAAACTCATCAATTTATACACTTATAAACTCTAAACTCATAAACTCTGAGTGTGTGTGTGTGTGTGTGTGTGTGTGTGTGTGTGTGTGTGTGTGTGTGTGTGTGTGTGTGTGTGTGTGTGTGTGTGTGTGTGTGTGTGTGTGTGTGTGTGTCTGAGTGTCTGAGTGAGTGTGTGTGTGAGCGAGGTAGTCTGTTTGAGTGTGTGTGTGTGTGTGTGTGTGTGTGTGTGTGTGTGTGTGTGTGTGTGTGTGTGTGTGTGTGTGTGTGTGTGTGTGTGTGTGTGTGTGTGTGTGTGTGTGTGTGTGTCTATCTATCTAACTTATTTACATTTACATTTACATTTAGTCATTTAGCAGACGCCCTTATCCAAAGCGACTTACAAATTAGGACTAAGTTCAGCGAGTCATCATAAAGAGGCAAAAGCAACAACAACGCAGGAAGTGCTCAAAATACGAAGTTCAGGTATTATTCAGAGTAGCATAAGCCTGATAAGTGATGTTTCAAAGGGAAAGGATTTTTTTTTTTTTTTTTTTTTTTTTTTTTTTCTATAAGGTTAAGTGCTCACGGAAGAGATTGGTTTTCAGCTGTTTTTTGAATGTTGTCAGGGATTCTGCATTCCGGATGAGGGTGGGGAGAGCGTTCCACCAGCATGGAACTGTAAATGAGAATGTTCTGGAAAGTGATTTTGTGGCTTTCTGTGATGGAACCACGAGACGTCGCTCGTTGACCGATCGTAGGTGTCTGGTAGGGATGTAGACTCGTAGGAGTGAGTGAAAGTAGGAGGGAGCTGAGCCTGTGATAGTTCTGTAAGCAAGCGTCAGTGCCTTGAACTTGATGCGAGCAGCTAGAGGTAGCCAGTGCAGAGAGATGAACAGAGGAGTGACGTGGGCCCTCTTGGGCTCGTTGAAGACAAGACGAGCTGCAGCATTCTGGATCATCTGTAGGGGTTTGGTCGCACATGCTGGGAGTCCAGCCAGAAGGGCATTGCAGTAGTCAAGCCTAGAGATGACCAGGGCCTGGACGATAAGTTGTGTTGCATGCTCAGTTAGGAAAGGCCTGATCTTCCTGATGTTGTGCAGTGCAAACCTGCATGATCGAGCTGTCTTTGAAATGTGATCTGTGAAGGTCAGCTGGTCATCAAACGTTACTCCAAGATTTCTGACCGATCTTGATGGGGTGATTAATGATGACTCTAGCTGGATGGTGAAGTCGTGCTGTAGAGACGGATTGGCAGGGAGGACGAGAAGCTCAGTCTTTGCCAGGTTGAGCTGCAGGTGGTGTTCCTTCATCCATGTGGAGATGTCCGCCAGACAGCTTGAGACCCGTGCAGCTACTGTGGGATCATCTGGTTGAAAGGAGAGGAAGAGCTGTGTGTCATCAGCATAGCAGTGGTAGGAAAAACCGTGTGCCTGTATGATGTGTCCCAGTGATGTGGTGTAGATGGAGAAGAGGAGGGGACCAAGAACTGAACCCTGGGGAACCCCTGTGGTCAGCTGATGTGCTCTGGATACCTCGCCTCTCCATGCGACCTTGAAGGACCTACCTGTGAGATAGGACTCAAACCAGTGGAGTGAAGTTCCTGTGATGCCCAGTGATGAGAGGGTGGACAGAAGGATCTGATGATTCACCGTGTCGAAGGCAGCAGACAGATCCAGGAGAATGAGGACTGAAGATTTGGAGGCAGCTTTTGCGATCCGTAGGGCTTCTGTGACTGACAGTAATGCAGTCTCAGTTGAATGTCCTTTCTTGAAGGCAGATTGGTTGACATCCAGCTGGTTGTTTAGAGACAAGAAGGATGTTAGTTGGTTGAAGACAGCTCTTTCAAGTGTCTTCGCAATGAATGGTAGGAGAGAGATAGGTCTGTAATTCTCTACCAATGATGTGTTTAGCGTTGGTTTTTTGAGCAGTGGAGTAACCCGAGCCTGCTTGAATGCTGTAGGGAAGGTGCCAGTGTGGAGGGATGAGTTGATGATGTGTGTGAGTGATGGTAGAAGTGTGGGAGAGATGGCTTGTAGAAGGTGTGAGGGGATGGGGTCAAGCGTGCAGGTGGTAGGGTGACTGGAGAGGAGAAGTGTAGATACTTCTTCCTCGGTTAGCGAAGAAAAGGAGGACAGAGGGGTATTGGCTGTGGAAGGGGTCGGTCTGGGTTCCTGTGTATTTATCTATCTATCTCTCTGTCATAAACTTCAAACTACTTTAAACTTTAAACCAATTTAAACTTCTTAAGTTTAAAGCTCCCAGCTCCCAAGCAACTCCATAGCAACCAAACTTGAGTATCCTAGCAACCGTTTTGCAAGACCTATATCTCTGTATCAGAACATCGTATAGAGATGAGGTTTGGCTCTTTTGACTCATGCTAGCAAACAGCACTTTCAACATGCTACACATGCTAGCAGTGAATAGCTACATGCTAATAGCGATTAGTTAAGTAAGAACTCTAAAAAAACTCCATAGTAACCATCTGTGACAACTACCAACCACCTAGTAACACCATATCGACCGCTCTGAATACCATAGCAACCACCCAGAACACCCTAGCAACCACCTAGCAACCACCCAGAACACCCTAGCAACCACCCAAAAGACCCTAGCAACCACCCAAAATATCCTAGCAACCACCCAGAACACCCTAGCAACCACCTAGCAACCACCCAAAACACCCTAGCAACCACCTAGCAACCACCCAAAAGACCCTAGCAACCACCCAAAATACCCTAGCAACACCATAGCAACCACACAAAACATCCTAGTAACCACCCATAACACCCTAGCAACCACCTAGCAACCACCCAGAACACCCTAGCAACCACCCAAAACACCCTAGCAACCACCCAAAATACCCTAGCAACACCATAGCAACCACACAAACATCCTAGTAACCAGCCATAACACCCTAGCAACCGCCTAGCAACCACCCAGAACACCCTAGCTACCACCCAAAACACCCTAGCAACCACCCAAAATATCCTAGCAACCGCCTAGCAACCACCCAGAATAACCTAGCAACCACCCAAAACACCCTAGCAACCACTCAGAACACCCTAGCAACCGCCTAGCAACCACCCAAAAGACCCTAGCAACCACCCAGAATACCCTAGCACCCACCCAAAATACCCTAGCAACCGCCTAGCAACCACCCAAAAGACCCTAGCAACCACCCAAAATACCCTAGTAACCACCCAGATTACCCTAGCAACCACCCAAAATACCCTAGCAACCTCCTAGCAACCACCCAAAAGACCCTAGCAACCACCCTAAATATCCTAGCAACCGCATAGCAACCACCCAGAATACCCTAGCAACCACCCAAAACACCCTAGCAACCACCCAGAACACCCTAGAAACCGCCTAGCAACCACCCAAAAGACCCTAGCAACCACCCAAAATAGCCTAGCAACCACCCAGAATACCCTAGCAACCACCCAAAACACCCTAGCAACCACCCAGAACACCCTAGCAACCGCCTAGCAACCACCCAAAAGACCCTAGCAACCACCCAAAATAGCCTAGCAACCACCCAGAATACCCTAGCAACCACCCAAAACACCCTAGCAACCACCCAGAACACCCTAGCAACCGCCTAGCAACCACCCAAAAGACCCTAGCAACCACACAAAATAGCCTAGCAACCACCCAAAATACCCTAGCAACCACCCAGAATACCCTAGCAACCACCCAAAATACCCTAGCAACCGCCTAGCAACCACCCAAAAGACCCTAGCAACCACCCTAAAAATCCTAGCAACCGCATAGCAACCACCCAGAATACCCTAGCAACCACCCAAAACACCCTAGCAACCACCCAGAACACCCTAGCAACCGCCTAGCAACCACTCAAAAGACCCTAGCAACCACCCAAAATATCCTAGCATCCGCCTAGCAACCACCCAGAATACCCTAGCAACCACCCAAAACACCCTAGCAACCGCCTAGCAACCACCCAAAAGACCCTAGCAACCACCTAGCAACCACCCAAAAGACCCTAGCAACCACCCAGGACACCCTAGCAACCACCTAGCAACCACCCAGAACACCCTAGCAACCTCCCAAAATACCCTAGCAACACCATAGCAACATCCTAGCAACCGCCTAGCAAAAAACGTTCTGCTCCAAACTTTCTCAAGCCAACTTAAAGTTTGTCTCGACGAACTTTCGCATCTAGTTAAGTTGGCTTGAGAAAGCCAACATATTGAAATCCTATTTAAACTTATTATTAAGTTGGCTTGAGAAAGCCAACATATTGAAATCCTATTTAAACTTATTATTAATATTATTATTATTATTATTATTCTTCTGTGAATAACTGTTGACTCAAACTCGCCCTAGAGCTTTAACTCTACATACTCCAAACTCGGCTCAGACACTCAAACTGATCTGAAGTTAGTTGCTTTATCTTTTCAGACTGATCGGACTTACGGTTTTCCTACAAATGACGATCAAAACTCGGAAAAACTCCCATTGACTTAACATTGGGCATTCTAAAAAAATTCAAACTCACCAACCGACAAAAATTCAAATCTAAATCCCTTGAAAACTAAATCAAACTGCCATTCTATATATATTAGCCAATGAAACTCATTTAAACTAATAAACTCTAATCTCATACACTTATAAACTAATTAACTTAAATTTAATAACTAATTAACTAATAAACTCATGAATTCATAGACTTATGAACTCTTAAACTCATAAATTAATAAACTCTGAACTCTAAACTCATTTAAACTTATAAACTCTAAACTCAAAAACTTGTACACTTATAAACTCATCAATTTATACACTTATAAACTCTAAACTCATAAACTCTGAGTGTGTGTGTGTGTGTGTGTGTGTGTGTGTATCTATCTACCGCTCTGAATACCATAGCAACCACCCAGAACACCCTAGCAACCACCCAGAACACCCTAGCAACCACCCAAAAGACCCTAGCAACAACCCAAAATATCCTAGCAACCACACAAAACATCCTAGTAACCACCCATAACACCCTAGCAACCGCGTAGCAACCACCCAGAACACCCTAGCAAAACACCCTAGCAACCACCCAAAATATCCTAGCAACCGCCTAGCAACCACCCATAATACCCTAGCAACCACCCAAAACACCCTAGCAACCGCCTAGCAACCACCCAAAAGACCCTAGCAACCACCCAAAATACCCTAGCAACCGCCTAGCAACCACCCAAAAGACCCTAGCAACCACCCAAAATAGCCTAGCAACCGCCTAGCAACCACCCAGAATACCCTAGCAACCACCCAAAACACCCTAGCAACCACCCAGAACACCCTAGCAACCGCCTAGCAACCACCCAAAAGACCCTAGCAACCGCCTAGCAACCACCCAGAATACCCTAGCAACCGCCTAGCAACCACCCAAAACACCCTAGCAACCACCAAAAAGACCCTAGCAACCGCCTAGCAACCACCCAGAATACCCTAGCAACCACCCAAAACACCCTAGCAACCACCAAAAAGACCCTAGCAACCGCCTAGCAACCACCCAAAAGACCCTAGCAACCACCCAAAACACCCTAGCAACCACCTAGCAACCACCCAAAAGACCCTAGCAACCACCCAAAAGACCCTAGCAACCACCCAGAACACCCTAGCAACCGCCTAGCAACCACCCAGAATACCTTAGCAACCGCCTAGCAACACCATAGCAACCACCCAGAACACCCTAGCAACCGCCTAGCAACACCCTAGCAACCAACCAAAATACCTTAGCAACCTTCTAGCAACAACATAGCAACCGCCTAGCAACCACCCAGAATACCCTAGCAACTGCTTAGCAACACCATAGCAACCACCCAGAATACCCTAGCAACCGCCTAGCAACACCATAACGACCACCCATAACATCCTTGCAACTGCCTAGCAAAAAACATTCTGGTCCAAACTTTCTCAAGCCAACTTAAAGTTTGTCTCGACGAACTTTCGCATCTAGTTAATATTATTATTATTATTATTATTCTTCTGTGAATAACTGTTGACTCAAACTCGCCCTAGAGCTTTAACTCTACATACTCCAAACTCGGCTCAGACACTCAAACTGATCTGAAGTTAGTTGCTTTATCTTTTCAGACTGATCGGACTTACGGTTTTCCTACAAATGACGATCAAAACTCGGAAAAACTCCCATTGACTTAACATTGGGCATTCTAAAAAAATTCAAACTCACCAACCGACAAAAATTCAAATCTAAATCCCTTGAAAACTAAATCAAACTGCCATTCTATATATATTAGCCAATGAAACTCATTTAAACTAATAAACTCTAATCTCATACACTTATAAACTAATTAACTTAAATTTAATAACTAATTAACTAATAAACTCATGAATTCATAGACTTATGAACTCTTAAACTCATAAATTAATAAACTCTGAACTCTAAACTCATTTAAACTTATAAACTCTAAACTCAAAAACTTGTACACTTATAAACTCATCAATTTATACACTTATAAACTCTAAACTCATAAACTCTGAGTGTGTGTGTGTGTGTGTGTGTGTGTGTGTATCTATCTACCGCTCTGAATACCATAGCAACCACCCAGAACACCCTAGCAACCACCCAGAACACCCTAGCAACCACCCAAAAGACCCTAGCAACAACCCAAAATATCCTAGCAACCACACAAAACATCCTAGTAACCACCCATAACACCCTAGCAACCGCGTAGCAACCACCCAGAACACCCTAGCAAAACACCCTAGCAACCACCCAAAATATCCTAGCAACCGCCTAGCAACCACCCATAATACCCTAGCAACCACCCAAAACACCCTAGCAACCGCCTAGCAACCACCCAAAAGACCCTAGCAACCACCCAAAATACCCTAGCAACCGCCTAGCAACCACCCAAAAGACCCTAGCAACCACCCAAAATAGCCTAGCAACCGCCTAGCAACCACCCAGAATACCCTAGCAACCACCCAAAACACCCTAGCAACCACCCAGAACACCCTAGCAACCGCCTAGCAACCACCCAAAAGACCCTAGCAACCGCCTAGCAACCACCCAGAATACCCTAGCAACCGCCTAGCAACCACCCAAAACACCCTAGCAACCACCAAAAAGACCCTAGCAACCGCCTAGCAACCACCCAGAATACCCTAGCAACCACCCAAAACACCCTAGCAACCACCAAAAAGACCCTAGCAACCGCCTAGCAACCACCCAAAAGACCCTAGCAACCACCCAAAACACCCTAGCAACCACCTAGCAACCACCCAAAAGACCCTAGCAACCACCCAAAAGACCCTAGCAACCACCCAGAACACCCTAGCAACCGCCTAGCAACCACCCAGAATACCTTAGCAACCGCCTAGCAACACCATAGCAACCACCCAGAACACCCTAGCAACCGCCTAGCAACACCCTAGCAACCAACCAAAATACCTTAGCAACCTTCTAGCAACAACATAGCAACCGCCTAGCAACCACCCAGAATACCCTAGCAACTGCTTAGCAACACCATAGCAACCACCCAGAATACCCTAGCAACCGCCTAGCAACACCATAACGACCACCCATAACATCCTTGCAACTGCCTAGCAAAAAACATTCTGGTCCAAACTTTCTCAAGCCAACTTAAAGTTTGTCTCGACGAACTTTCGCATCTAGTTAATATTATTATTATTATTATTATTCTTCTGTGAATAACTGTTGACTCAAACTCGCCCTAGAGCTTTAACTCTACATACTCCAAACTCGGCTCAGACACTCAAACTGATCTGAAGTTAGTTGCTTTATCTTTTCAGACTGATCGGACTTACGGTTTTCCTACAAATGACGATCAAAACTCGGAAAAACTCCCATTGACTTAACATTGGGCATTCTAAAAAAATTCAAACTCACCAACCGACAAAAATTCAAATCTAAATCCCTTGAAAACTAAATCAAACTGCCATTCTATATATATTAGCCAATGAAACTCATTTAAACTAATAAACTCTAATCTCATACACTTATAAACTAATTAACTTAAATTTAATAACTAATTAACTAATAAACTCATGAATTCATAGACTTATGAACTCTTAAACTCATAAATTAATAAACTCTGAACTCTAAACTCATTTAAACTTATAAACTCTAAACTCAAAAACTTGTACACTTATAAACTCATCAATTTATACACTTATAAACTCTAAACTCATAAACTCTGAGTGTGTGTGTGTGTGTGTGTGTGTGTGTGTATCTATCTACCGCTCTGAATACCATAGCAACCACCCAGAACACCCTAGCAACCACCCAGAACACCCTAGCAACCACCCAAAAGACCCTAGCAACAACCCAAAATATCCTAGCAACCACACAAAACATCCTAGTAACCACCCATAACACCCTAGCAACCGCGTAGCAACCACCCAGAACACCCTAGCAAAACACCCTAGCAACCACCCAAAAGACCCTAGCAACCACCCAAAACACCCTAGCAACCACCTAGCAACCACCCAAAAGACCCTAGCAACCACCCAAAAGACCCTAGCAACCACCCAGAACACCCTAGCAACCGCCTAGCAACCACCCAGAATACCTTAGCAACCGCCTAGCAACACCATAGCAACCACCCAGAACACCCTAGCAACCGCCTAGCAACACCCTAGCAACCAACCAAAATACCTTAGCAACCTTCTAGCAACAACATAGCAACCGCCTAGCAACCACCCAGAATACCCTAGCAACTGCTTAGCAACACCATAGCAACCACCCAGAATACCCTAGCAACCGCCTAGCAACACCATAACGACCACCCATAACATCCTTGCAACTGCCTAGCAAAAAACATTCTGGTCCAAACTTTCTCAAGCCAACTTAAAGTTTGTCTCGACGAACTTTCGCATCTAGTTAAGTTGGCTTGAGAGAGCCAACATATTGAAATCCTATTTAAACTTATTATTAATATTATTATGTTGGCTTGAGAAAGCCAATATATTGAAATCCTATTTAAACTTATTATTATTATTATTCTTCTGAGCGGAAAAAAATCTGAGACTAACTCCTCCTAGAGCTTTAACGCTACATACTCCAAACTCGGCTCAGACACTCAAACTGATCTGACTCGAGTTGCTTTATCTTTTCAGACTGATCGGACTTACGGTTTTCCTAAAAATGACGATCAAAACTCGAAAAAACTCATTCAAAAACTCCATTGACTTACATTGGGGAGTTCTAAAAAATTCAAACCGACAAAAATTCAAATCTAAATCCCTTGAAAACTAAACCAAACTGCCATTCTATATATATTAGCCAATGAAACTCATTTAAACTAATAAACTCTAATCTCATACACTTATAAACTAATTAACTTAAATTTAATAACTAATTAACTAATAAACTCATGAATTCATAGACTTATGAACTCTTAAACTCATAAATTAATAAACTCTGAACTCTAAACTCATTCAAACTTATAAACTCTAAACTCAAAAACTTGTACACTTATAAACTCATAAATTTATACACTTATAAACTCTAAACTCATAAACTCTGAGTGTGTGTGTGTCTGAGTGAGTGTGTGAGGGAGGTAGTCTGTTTGAGTGTGTGTGTGTGTGTGTGTGTGTGTGTGTGTGTGTGTGTGTGTGTGTGTGTGTGTATCTATCTATCTACCGCTCTGAATACCATAGCAACCACCCAGAACACCCTAGCAACCACCCAGAACACCCTAGCAACCACCCAAAATATCCTAGCAACCACCCAAAAGACCCTAGCAACCACCCAAAACACCCTAGCAACCGCCTAGCAACCACCCAAAAGACCATAGCAACCACCCAAAACACCCTAGCAACCACCCAAAACACCCTAGCAACCGCCTACCAACCACCCAAAAGACCCTAGCAACCACCCAAAATACCCTAGCAACACCATAGCAACCACACAAAACATCCTAGTAACCACCCAAAACACCCTAGCAACCGCCTAGCAACCACCCAAAAGACCCTAGCAACCACCCAAAATACCCTAGCAACACCATAGCAACCACACAAAACATCCTAGTAACCACCCATAACACCCTAGCAACCGCCTAGCAACCACCCAGAACACCCTAGCAACCACCCAAAACACCCTAGCAACCACCCAAAATATCCTAGCAACCGCCTAGCAAACACCCAGAATACCCTAGCAACCACCCAAAACACCCTAGCAACCACCCAAAACACCCTAGCAACCGCCTAGCAACCACCCAAAAGACCCTAGCAACCACCCAGAATACCATAGCAACCACCCAAAATACCCTAGCAACCGCCTAGCAACCACCCAAAATACCCTAGCAACCACCCAGAATACCCTAGCAACCACCCAAAATACCCTAGCAACCGCCTAGCAACCACCCAAAAGACCCTAGCAACCACCCTAAATATCCTAGCAACCGCATAGCAAACACCCAGAATACCCTAGCAACCACCCAAAAGACCCTAGCAACCACCCAGAACACCCTAGCAACCACCTAGCAACCACCCAAAATACCCTAGCAACCACCCAAAAGACCCTAGCAACCACCCAAAAGACCCTAGCAACCGCCTAGCAACCACCCAGAATACCCTAGCAACCACCCAAAACACCCTAGCAACCGCCTAGCAACCACCCAGAATACCCTAGCAACCACCCAAAACACCCTAGCAACCACCCAGAACACCCTAGCAACCGCCTAGCAACCACCCAAAAGACCCTAGCAACCACCCAAAATATCCTAGCAACCACCCAAAACACCCTAGCAACCACCCAAAACACCCTAGCAACCGCCTAGCAACCACCCAAAAGACCCTAGCAACCACCCAAAACACCCTAGCAACCACCCAGAACACCCTAGCAACCGCCTAGCAACCACCCAAAAGACCCTAGCAACCGCCTAGCAACCACCCAAAAGACCCTAGCAACCACCCAGGACACCCTAGCAACCACCTAGCAACCACCCAGAACACCCTAGCAACCGCCTAGCAACCACCCAAAAGACCCTAGCAACCACCCAAAATATCCTAGCAACCACCCAAAACACCCTAGCAACCACCCAAAACACCCTAGCAACCGCCTAGCAACCACCCAAAAGACCCTAGCAACCACCCAAAACACCCTAGCAACCACCCAGAACACCCTAGCAACCGCCTAGCAACCACCCAAAAGACCCTAGCAACCGCCTAGCAACCACCCAAAAGACCCTAGCAACCACCCAGGACACCCTAGCAACCACCTAGCAACCACCCAGAACACCCTAGCAACCTCCCAAAATACCCTAGCAACACCATAGCAACATCCTAGCAACCGCCTAGCAAAAAACGTTCTGCTCCAAACTTTCTCAAGCCAACATAAAGTTTGTCTCGACGAACTTTCGCATCTAGTTATTATTATTATTCTTCTGTGAATAACTGTTGACTCAAACTCGCCCTAGAGCTTTAACTCTACATACTCCAAACTCGGCTCAGACACTCAAACTGATCTGAAGTTAGTTGCTTTATCTTTTCAGACTGATCGGACTTAAGGTTTTCCTACAAATGACGATCAAAACTCGGAAAAACTCCCATTGACTTAACATTGGGCATTCTAAAAAAATTCAAACTCACCAACCGACAAAAATTCAAATCTAAATCCCTTGAAAACTAAATCAAACTGCCATTCTATATATATTAGCCAATGAAACTCATTTAAACTAATAAACTCTAATCTCATACACTTATAAACTAATTAACTTAAATTTAATAACTAATTAACTAATAAACTCATGAATTCATATACTTATGAACTCTTAAACTCATAAATTAATAAACTCTGAACTCTAAACTCATTTAAACTTATACACTCTAAACTCAAAAACTTGTACACTTATAAACTCATCAATTTATACACTTATAAACTCTAACCTCATAAACTCTGAGTGTGTGTGTGTGTGTGTGTGTGTGTGTGTGTGTGTGTGTGTGTGTGTGTGTGTGTGTGTGTGTGTGTGTGTGTGTGTGTCTGAGTGAGTGTGTGAGCGAGGTAGTCTGTTTGAGTGTGTGTGTGTGTGTGTGTGTGTGTGTGTGTGTGTGTGTGTGTGTGTGTGTGTGTGTGTATCTATCTATCTACCGCTCTGAATACCATAGCAACCACCCAGAACACCCTAGCAACCACCTAGCAACCACCCAGAACACCCTAGCAACCACCCAAAAGACCCTAGCAACCACCCAAAATATCCTAGCAACCACCCAGAACACCCTAGCAACCACCTAGCAACCACCCAAAACACCCTAGCAACCACCCAAAAGACCCTAGCAACCACCCAAAATACCCTAGCAACCACACAAAACATCCTAGTAACCACCCATAACACCCTAGCAACCGCCTACCAACCACCCAGAACACCCTAGCAACCACCCAAAACACCCTAGCAACCACCCAAAATACCCTAGCAACACCATAGCAACCACACAAAACATCCTAGTAACCACCCATAACACCCTAGCAACCGCCCAGAACACCCTAGCAACCACCCAAAAGACCCTAGCAACCACCCAAAAGACCCTAGCAACCGCCTAGCAACCACCCAGAATACCCTAGCAACCACCCAAAACACCCTAGCAACCACCCAAAACACCCTAGCAACCGCCTAGCAACCACCCAGAATACCCTAGCAACCACCCAAAACACCCTAGCAACCACCCAGAACACCATAGCAACCGCCTAGCAACCACCCAAAAGACCCTAGCAACCGCCTAGCAACCACCCAGAATACCCTAGCAACCACCCAAAACACCCTAGCAACCACCCAAAAGACCCTAGCAACCGCCTAGCAACCACCCAAAAGACCCTAGCAACCACCCAAAACACCCTAGCAACCGCCTAGCAACCACCCAAAAGACCCTAGCAACCACCCAGAATACCCTAGCAACCACCCAAAACACCCTAGCAACCGCCTAGCAACCACCCAAAAGACCCTAGCAACCACCCAGAATACCCTAGCAACCACCCAGAATACCCTAGCAACCACCCAAAACACCCTAGCAACCACCCAAAAGACCCTAGCAACCGCCTAGCAACCACCCAAAAGACCCTAGCAACCACCCAAAACACCCTAGCAACCGCCTAGCAACCACCCAAAAGACCCTAGCAACCACCCAGAACACCCTAGCAACCTCCCAAAATACCCTAGCAACACCATAGCAACATCCTAGCAACCGCCTAGCAAAAAACGTTCTGGTCCAAACTTTCTCAAGCCAACTTAAAGTTTGTCTCGACGAACTTTCGCATCTAGTTATTATTAATATTATTATTATTCTTCTGTGAAAAACTGTTGACTCAAACTCGTCCTAGAGCTTTAACTCTACATACTCCAAACTCGGCTCAGACACTCAAACTGATCTGAAGTTAGTTGCTATATCTTTTCAGACTGATCGGACTTACGGTTTTCCTACAAATGACGATCAAAACTCGGAAAAACTCCCATTGACTTAACATTGGGCATTCTAAAAAAATTCTAACTCACCAACCGACAAAAATTTAAATCTAAATCCCTTGAAGACTAATTCAAACTGCCATTCTATATATATTAGCCAATGAAACTCATTTAAACTAACAAACTCTAATCTCATACACTTATAAACTAATTAACTTAAATTGAATAACTAATTAACTAATAAACTCATGAATTAATAGACTTATGAACTCTTAAACTCATAAATTAATAAACTCTGAACTCTAAACTCATTTAAACTTATAAACTCTAAACTCAAAAACTTGTACACTTATAAACTCATCAATTTATACACTTATAAACTCTAAACTCATAAACTCTGAGTGTGTGTGTGTGTGTGTGTGTGTGTGTATCTATCTATCTACCGCTCTGAATACCATAGCAACCACCCAGAACACCCTAGCAACCACCTAGCAACCACCCAGAACACCCTAGCAACCACCCAAAAGACCCTAGCAACCACCCAAAATATCCTAGCAACCACCCAAAAGACCCTAGCAACCACCCAAAACACCCTAGCAACCGCCTAGCAACCACCCAAAAGACCCTAGCAACCACCCAAAACACCCTAGCAACCACCCAAAATACCCTAGCAACACCATAGCAACCACACAAAACATCCTAGTAACCACCCATAACACCCTAGCAACCGCCTAGCAACCACCCAGAACACCCTAGCAACCACCCAAAACACCCTAGCAACCACCCAAAATATCCTAGCAACCGCCTAGCAACCACCCGTAATACCCTAGCAACCACCCAAAACACCCTAGCAACCACCCAGAACACCCTAGCAACCGCCTAGCAACCACCCAAAAGACCCTAGCAACCACCCAAAATACCCTAGCAACCGCCTAGCAACCACCCAAAAGACCCTAGCAACCATCCAAAATAGCCTAGCAACCACCCAAAATACCCTAGCAACCACCCAAAATACCCTAGCAACCGCCTAGCAACCACCCAAAAGACCCTAGCAACCACCCTAAATATCCTAGCAACCGCATAGCAACCACCCAGAATACCCTAGCAACCACCCAAAAAACCCTAGCAACCACCCAGAACACCCTAGCAACCGCCTAGCAACCACCCAAAAGACCCTAGCAACCACCCAAAATATCCTAGCAACCGCCTAGCAACCACCCAGAATACCCTAGCAACCACCCAAAACACCCTAGCAACCACCCAAAATATCCTAGCAACCGCCTAGCAACCACCCAGAATACCCTAGCAACCACCCAAAACACCCTAGCAACCACCCAAAATACCCCAGCAACCACCCAAAAGACCCTAGCAACCACCCAGAACACCCTAGCAACCTCCCAAAATATCCTAGCAACACCATAGCAACCACCCATAACATCCTAGCAACCGCCTAGCAAAAAACGTTCTGCTCCAAACTTTCTCAAGCCAACTTAAAGTTTGTCTCGACGAACTTTCGCATCTAGTTAAGTTGGCTTGAGAGAGCCAACATATTGAAATCCTATTTAAACTTATTATTATTATTAATATTATTATTATTATTCTTCTGTGAAAAACTATTGACTCAAACTCGCCCTAGAGCTTTAACTCTACATACTCCAAACTCGGCTCAGACAATCAAACTGATCTGAAGTTTTATGCTATATCTTTTCAGACTGATCGGACTTACGGTTTTCCTACAAATGACGATCAAAACTCGGAAAAAGTCCCATTGACTTAACATTGGGCATTCTAAAAAAATTCAAACTCACCAACCGACAAAAATTCAAATCTAAATCCCTTGAAAACTAAATCAAACTGCCATTCTATATATATTAGCCAATGAAACTCATTTAAACTAATAAACTCTAATTTCATACACTTATAAACTAATTAACTTAAATTGAATAACTAATTAACTAATAAACTCATGAATTCATAGACTTATGAACTCTTAAACTCATAAATTAATAAACTCTGAACTCTAAACTCATTTAAACTTATAAACTCTAAACTCAAAAACTTGTACACTTATAAACTCATCAATTTATACACTTATAAACTCTAAACTCATAAACTCTGAGTGTGTGTGTGTGTGTGTGTGTATCTATCTATCTACCGCTCTGAATACCATAGCAACCACCCAGAACACCCTAGCAACCACCTAGCAACCACCCAGAACACCCTAGCAACCACCCAAAAGACCCTAGCAACCACCCAAAATATCCTAGCAACCACCCAAAAGACCCTAGCAACCACCCAAAACACCCTAGCAACCACCCAAAAGACCATAGCAACCACCCAAAACACCCTAGCAACCACCCAAAACACCCTAGCAACCGCCTAGCAACCACCCAAAAGACCCTAGCAACCACCCAAAATACCCTAGCAACACCATAGCAACCACACAAAACATCCTAGTAACCACCCATAACACCCTAGCAACCGCCTAGCAACCACCCAGAACACCCTAGCAACCACCCAAAACACCCTAGCAACCACCCAAAATATCCTAGCAACCGCCTAGCAACCACCCAGAATACCCTAGCAACCACCCAAAACACCCTAGCAACCACCCAAAACACCCTAGCAACCGCCTAGCAACCACCCAAAAGACCCTAGCAACCACCCAGAATACCATAGCAACCACCCAAAATACCCTAGCAACCGCCTAGCAACCATCCAAAAGACCCTAGCAACCACCCAAAATAGCCTAGCAACCACCCAGAATACCCTAGCAACCACCCAAAATACCCTAGCAACCGCCTAGCAACCACCCAAAAGACCCTAGCAACCACCCTAAATATCCTAGCAACCGCATAGCAAACACCCAGAATACCCTAGCAACCACCCAAAACACCCTAGCAACCACCCAGAACACCCTAGCAACCGCCTAGCAACCACCCAAAAGACCCTAGCAACCACCCAAAATATCCTAGCAACCGCCTAGCAACCACCCATAATACCCTAGCAACCACCCAAAACACCCTAGCAACCACCCAAAACACCCTAGCAACCACCCAGAACACCCTAGCAACCGCCTAGCAACCACCCAAAATACCCTAGCAACCACCCAAAAGACCCTAGCAACCACCCAGGACACCCTAGCAACCACCTAGCAACCACCCAGAACACCCTAGCAACCTCCCAAAATACCCTAGCAACACCATAGCAACACCATAGCAACATCCTAGCAACCGCCTAGCAAAAAACGTTCTGGTCCAAACTTTCTCAAGCCAACTTAAAGTTTGTCTCGACGAACTTTCGCATCTAGTTATTATTAATCTTCTGTGAAAAACTGTTGACTCTAACTCGTCCTAGAGCTTTAACTCTACATACTCCAAACTCGGCTCAGACACTCAAACTGATCTGAAGTTATATGCTATATCTTTTCAGACTGATCGGACTTACGGTTTTCCTACAAATGACGATCAAAACTCGTAAAAACTCCCATTGACTTAACATTGGGCATTCTAAAAAAATTCAAACTCACCAACCGACAAAAATTTAAATCTAAATCCCTTGAAAACTAATTCAAACTGCCATTCTATATATATTAGCCAATGAAACTCATTTAACCCTCTGGGGACCAAAAACGCGCCCGCGCGTTTTGCTCGTTTTTTTTTTTAGCAATGAAAAATAAACACAAAATGCTCTGTTAATTTTGATCTTTCATTTTCGTGTAATACATCAATCGATCCTGTTCAGTTTCTATTTTTTTTCTGTATACTCACAATACAAATAAAGTGTTTTGCTTTTTGACAAATAAAGAAAAACTAACATGATGCTATTTCTGCCTTCTCTCTGTCAGTAAACTCCCATTTGAAACGCGTTCGAAAATTATCTATAACTCCGCGAAAATTCAGTCAAACAGGCAAACAGACCCACGGGCATAAAGCTTGAGATCGCAGCTTTTAAATGAAGTAATTTATATAAAAAACAAATATTATCAGCTTCTGTAATCTGTATAAAAAGAGAGCGACTCCAGTCGAGCTCATTACGAGCCATTCAAAAGTAATTTGACCACGCCCCGGAGAGCGCGTGCTATTCAAACGCAAATTCTGAGAACCATTTCAGTCTGTGAAATGCCCCCACATCAGCTGTAAACAAAGAGGCATAATATAGCCTACCTTATGGAGAAAATTTTCCGTGCTGATATGAGGAGCAGATCCCGCTGAGGAGTGAGGTAGGCTAAGTTATCCTTTCTCAAGTGTTAATGTGGAATAACGTTATGGAATAACGTTGTAGGCTTATGTAAACAAAAAGATGAATCGCGTTTCTATAATATGAATCGCGCGTCTATTTGTAAAGAGTGTTTAGCCTAAATATGAATCGCGCGTCTGTGTGTGAAAGAATAAACTGCTTTTATAGTTACAGTTACTGCGTTACAGTCAGGCGAAGTATGAAAGACAACATTTTGTTGACTAGATTTGGGTACAGTTTTTACTGTAGAATATACTGTCACATCAAATAAGCTTTTCTGCTCATATATATAAAATACTATTTTGTCAAAAATAAAGTCATAGACTAAGATGTTCCAATGTTGGCTATATTCAAACTAATGAATACATATGATAAAATGTAGGCCTATAATCTTTTTTTTTTTTTTTTTACAAAGAAAGAGTACTTTTTTGCAGAAATATTGCTGAAATTGTAATTATTGTTGTAATTGTAACCTTTTTAATAAAATAGCAAAACATATTTACAAGATAGATGTAAGCAAAATCTTAAATGGTCAATATAAGTCTTCTTCAAAATATATATTTTGTCCTTGCATTGTGGCTCAGTCAGTGTCACACCTGAATGAATGGCTAATTATGCAGAGTCATTATGCAGAGTGGGTGGGACTAAGGTGTAAACTACTCCTCCCCCTCGCATATTGGCTTTCCAAGCAAAACCTGTTTTACACCATTTAAATCAATGTATTTTTTTTTGTGAACGATAAAGCAAGACTATTTTCACATAATTTTGAAGCTAGAACTGAAAGGGACAACATCCATTAGTCAAAAGTCTTGTGGGCACATATTTTGTATGAGTTTTGTGGTCTTATTTCAGCAACTTTCATTTTTATTTTTTTAAATAACCACGCATAAACATTATTCTCTTAAAAATACAAACATCTACATACATGTTGCTCGCATATTATGGTAGGCCTGTTTGTGCTATATAGAGTGAATTTACACCTTTGCCATTAACATGTTTATAAATAACTGAAAAAAGCACAAATGTCAGAGCATGTCAGAACATCTCAAGGGCCCCAAAAACAGCTTGGTCCCCAGAGGGTTAAACTAAAAAACTCTAATCTCATACACTTATAAACTAATTAACTTAAATTTAATAACTAATTAACTAATAAACTCATGAATTCATAGACTTATGAACTCTTAAACTCATAAATTAATAAACTCTGAACTCTAAACTCATTTAAACTTATAAACTCTAAACTCAAAAACTTGTACACTTATAAACTCATCAATTTATACACTTATAAACTCTAAACTCATAAACTCTGAGTGTGTGTGTGTGTGTGTGTGTGTGTGTGTGTGTGTGTGTGTGTGTGTGTGTGTGTGTGTGTGTGTGTGTGTGTGTGTGTGTGTGTGTGTGTGTGTGTGTGTCTGAGTGTCTGAGTGAGTGTGTGAGCGAGGTAGTCTGTTTGAGTGTGTGTGTGTGTGTGTGTGTGTGTGTGTGTCTGTGTGTGTGTGTGTGTGTGTGTGTGTGTGTGTGTGTGTGTGTGTGTGTGTGTGTGTGTGTGTGTGTGTGTCTATCTATCTACCGCTCTGAATACCATAGCAACCACCCAGAACACCCTAGCAACCACCCAGAACACCCTAGCAACCACCCAAAAGACCCTAGCAACCACCCAAAACACCCTAGCAACCACCTAGCAACCACCCAGAATACCCTAGCAACCACCCAAAACACCCTAGCAACCACCTAGCAACCACCCAAAACACCCTAGCAACCACCCATAACACCCTAGCAACCGCCTAGCAACCACCCAGAACACCCTAGCAACCACCCAAAATATCCTAGCAACCACCCAAAACACCCTAGCAACCACCTAGCAACCACCCAAAACACCCTAGCAACCACCCAAAAGACCCTAGCAACACCATAGCAACCACACAAAACATCCTAGTAACCACCCATAACACCCTAGCAACCGCCTAGCAACCACCCAGAACACCCTAGCAACCACCCAAAAGACCCTAGCAACCACCCAAAAGACCCTAGCAACCGCCTGGCAACCACCCAGAATACCCTAGCAACCACCCAAAACACCCTAGCAACCACCCAGAACACCATAGCAACCGCCTAGCAACCACCAAAAAGACCCTAGCAACCGCCTAGCAACCACCCAGAATACCCTAGCAACCACCCAAAACACCCTAGCAACCACCCAAAAGACCCTAGCAACCGCCTAGCAACCACCCAAAAGACCCTAGCAACCACCCAAAACACCCTAGCAACCGCCTAGCAACCACCCGAAAGACCCTAGCAACCACCCAGAACACCCTAGCAACCGCCTAGCAACCACCCAAAAGACCCTAGCAACCACCCAGAATACCCTAGCAACCACCCAAAACACCCTAGCAACCACCCGGAACACCCTAGCAACCGCCTAGCAACCACCCAAAAGACCCTAGCAACCACCTAGCAACCACCCAAAAGACCCTAGCAACCACCCAGAACACCCTAGCAACCGCCTAGCAACCACCCAAAAGACCCTAGCAACCACCCAGGACACCCTAGCAACCACCTAGCAACCACCCATAAGACCCTAGCAACCACCCAAAAGACCCTAGCAACCACCCAAAATATCCTAGCAACCGCCTAGCAACCACCCAGAATACCCTAGCAACCACCCAAAAAACCCTAGCAACCACCCAGAACACCCTAGCAACCGCCTAGCAACCACCCAAAAGACCCTAGCAACCACCTAGCAACCACCCAAAAGACCTTAGCAACCACCCAGGACACCCTAGCAACCACCTAGCAACCACCCAGAACACCCTAGCAACCTCCCAAAATACCCTAGGAACACCATAGCAACCACCCATAAAATCCTAGCAACCGCCTAGCAAAAAACGTTCTGGTCCAAACTTTCTCAAGCCAACTTAAAGTTTGTCTCGACGAACTTTCGCATCTAGTTAAGTTGGCTTGAGAAAGCCAACTTACTGATATTGTACTTAAACTTATTAAGTTGGCTTGAGAAAGCCAACATATTGAAATCCTATTTAAACTTATTATTATTATTCTTCTTACTAAAACTGTTGACTCAAACTCGCCCTAGAGCTTTAACTCTACATACTTCAAACTCGGCTCAGACACTCAAACTGATCTGCAGCTATATGCTATATCTTTTCAGACTGATCGGACTTACGGTTTTCCTACAAATGACGATCAAAACTCGGAAAAACTCCCATTGACTTAACATTGGGCATTCTAAAAAAATTCAAACTCACCAACCGACAAAAATTTAAATCTAAATCCCTTGAAAACTAATTCAAACTGCCATTCTATATATATTAGCCAATGAAACTCATTTAAACTAATAAACTCTAATCTCATACACTTATAAACTAATTAACTTAAATTTAATAACTAATTAACTAATAAACTCATGAATTCATAGACTTATGAACTCTTAAACTCATAAATTAATAAACTCTGAACTCTAAACTCATTTAAACTTATAAACTCTAAACTCAAAAACTTGTACACTTATAAACTCATCAATTTATACACTTATAAACTCTAAACTCTGAGTGTGTGTGTGTGTGTGTGTGTGTGTGTGTGTGTATCTATCTACCGCTCTGAATACCATAGCAACCACCCAGAACACCCTAGCAACCACCTAGCAACCACCCAGAACACCCTAGCAACCACCCAAAATACCCTAGCAACCGCCTAGCAACCACCCAAAAGACCCTAGCAACCACCCAAAAGACCCTAGCAACCACCCAAAATACCCTAGCAACCGCCTAGCAACCACCCAAAAGACCCTAGAAACCACCCAAAATATCCTAGCAACCCCCTAGCAACCACCCAGAACTACCTAGCAACCACCCAAAACACCCTAGCAACCACCCAGAACACCCTAGCAACCGCCTAGAAACCACCCAAAAGACCCTATCAACCACCCAAAATACCCTAGCAACCGCCTAGCAACCACCCAAAAGACCCTAGCAACCACCCAAAAGACCCTAGCAACCACCCAAAATACCCTAGCAACCGCCTAGCAACCACCCAAAAGACCCTAGCAACCACCCAAAATACCCTAGCAACACCATAGCAACCACACAAAACATCCTAGTAACCACCCATAACACCCTAGCAACCGCCTAGCAACCACCCAAAAGACCCTAGCAACCACCTAAAAGACCCTAGCAACCACCCAAAATACCCTAGCAACACCATAGCAACCACACAAAACATCCTAGTAACCACCCATAACACCCTAGCAACCGCCTAGCAACCACCCAGAACACCCTAGCAACCACCCAAAACACCCTAGCAACCACCCAAAATACCCTAGCAACACCATAGCAACCACACAAAACATCCTAGTAACCACCCATAACACCCTAGCAACCGCCTAGCAACCACCCAGAACACCCTAGCAACCAACCAAAACACCCTAGCAACCACCCAAAATATCCTAGCAACCGCCTAGCAACCACCCAGAATACCCTAGCAACCACCCAAAACACCCTAGCAACCGCCTAGCAACCACCCAAAAGACCCTAGCAACCACCCAGAATACCATAGCAACCACCCAAAATACCCTAGCAACCGCCTAGCAACCACCCAAAAGACCCTAGCAACCACCCAAAATAGCCTAGCAACCACCCAAAATACCCTAGCAACCACCCAAAATATCTTAGCAACCGCCTAGCAACCACCCAGAAGACCCTAGCAACTACCCAAAAGACCCTAGCAACCACCCAGAACACCCTAGCAACCACCTAGCAACCACCCAAAAGACCCTAGCAACCACCCAAAATATCTTAGCAACCGCCTAGCAACCACCCAGAAGACCCTAGCAACTACCCAAAAGACCCTAGCAACCACCCAAAATATCCTAGCAACCGCCTAGCAACCACCCAAAAAACCCTAGCAACCGCCTGGCAACCACCCAAAAGACCCTAGCAACCACCTAAAAGACCCTAGCAACCACCCAGGACACCCTAGCAACCACCTAGCAACCACCCAGAACACCCTAGCAACCTCCCAAAATACCCTAGGAACACCATAGCAACCACCCATAAAATCCTAGAAACCGCCTAGCAAAAAAACGTTCTGGTCCAAACTTTCTCAAGCCAACTTAAAGTTTGTCTCGACGAACTTTCGCATCTAGTTATTATTATTAATCTTCTGTGAAAAACTGTTGACTCTATCTCGTCCTAGAGCTTTAACTCTACATACTCCAAACTCGGCTCAGACACTCAAACTGATCTGAAGTTAGTTGCTATATCTTTTCAGACTGATCAGACTTACGGTTTTCCTACAAATGACGATCAAAACTCGAAAAAACTCCCATTGACTTAACATTGGGCATTCTAAAAAAATTCAAACTCACCAACCGACAAAAATTCAAATCTAAATCCCTTGAAGACTAATTCAAACTGCCATTCTATATATATTAGCCAATGAAACTCATTTAAACTAATAAACTCTAATCTCATACACTTATAAACTAATTAACTTAAATTTAATAACTAATAAACTCATGAATTCATAGACTTATGAACTCTTAAACTCATAAATTAATAAACTCTGAACTCTAAACTCATTTAAACTTATAAACTCCCATTCTATATATATTAGCCAATGAAACTCATTTAAACTAATAAACTCTAATCTCATACACTTATAAACTAATTAACTTAAATTTAATAGCTAATTAACTAATAAACTCATGAATTCATAGACTTATGAACTCTTAAACTCAAAAATTAATAAACTCTGAACTCTTAGGCCCTGTCCCATTTCTCCCCCCTTACAACTTCCACTTAAGTTTTGAGTGCCCTCGAAAGTAAGTCCCCTCAACGAGGGAAGTGGAGTTGAAGATCTTTCCCTATGAAATGGGACACCACTATATGCAAATTAGCGCGGCAAACGAGGGAAACCTCACTACGTCACGCGCAGGAAACCTCACTACGTCACGCGCAGCGTCGTCTACTACTACTATTTTCATTCAGAAAAATGCCGGTTCCAGCTGTTGTGTTGGCTGTGTTCGTTTATCTACGTCTGATGAATCAACAGAGAAGACATGTGGAATATAGAAGACGCATTCGCCGTCTTCTTTGCCTTGAGGATTTATTTCAGGTATGTCCGATTTGTTTAAATATTTTGACGATTAACGTTATATATTTACCTCAAAAAAAAAAAAAAAAAAATGTTTACCTCAGCTGTTGATGATTTAACGCTAGCCCAAATAGAATTAACTTACCTGTTGTTTGTGTCGATAAAATAACACGACCTACACATTCAGGTCGTATAACGTTAGTTAAATCCAGGGGTGCGGGAGGTGGTTTTAGGTTGGGGGTGCTGATAAAATTAAAAATGTATCTTTTTCATACACTTTTGAGTGGCTGCCGACGATTTTTTTCTATGAACACAATATTACATAAGTTAACACTCTGCGCGTATGTTTAAAAAAAACGTAATTTAACATAAATAACACTTTTTAAATAGCCCACTTAAAGTGTTTATTACAAATAAAAGACTAAATGCTAAAAATGTTATTGTTGTAAATGTCACCAATCTACACTGACTGTGGAATGTGGAATGCAAAACATGTTTTTATTAGGCTACTTGTTGTTCATTGTTTTCCAGAGTGACCGTCCAGTGACATACTGCAGTTTGAATACCCTTGTGCCCATCCTACGCCTGTGGTTTAATGTGGAGTTAGAGATAAAACATGACTTCAGGTTAAATAGGCAGGCCATGCATGCCCTGCAGCGCCTGATGCAGAAAGAGCAGGACCATGGATGGGGCAATGAATTGGAAGTCCTGATTTATGTCTATTGGCTTGCCCATGGACTTTCCTATCGTGTGGTGTCGCGAGTTTTCAGTGTGCCCAAATCCACTGTTCACAGAATTGTTCACAAGGTGGCACAGTTCATTTGGGACAATCTACATAGAGCCATCGTCTTTCCGAAGCCTGCAGACCTGGACACTGTGGCTGATGGATTTGCCCAGTGTTCTGGAACGCCCGTCCTCAACAAAGCTGTAGGTGCTATTGATGGCTGTCACATAAGAATTAAGCCCCCATCAGTTCATCGCCTGGACTATTTAAATTACAAAGGGTTTTACTCCATAAACATGCAAGCCATCTGTGACTCTGCTGGAAAGTTCCTGGATATTTTTGTAGGCTATCCTGGTTCCGTACACGACACACGCATTTTGAAAAACAGTTATTTTTATCTGGCCAGAAATTATCCACCCAATGGATACTTTATCCTGGGAGATGGCGGATATCCTTGTTTGGAGACACCAATCTGCCTCATCACTCCATACAGGGAACCTGTGAATGGCCCAGTGCAAAGGAAATTCAATTACCACCAATCAAGGGCACGTTCCATTGTAGAGAGGGCCTTTGGCATCATGAAGACTCGTTGGAGGTCCACACTTTTCAGGGCCCTGGAGGTCAGTCCTACGTTTGCACCCCAGGTCATAGCATCCTGTGCTTTCCTGCACAATGTTTGTATTGACAATGGTGATGAACTGGAACCTGACAATGATGTGGCAGTGGACATCCTGGACCCAGAACCTCCCCTACAAGAAGCTCCTGAGGCACATGAGACACCGGGGAATGCCACAAGGGACAGACTTGCTACCTTGATCAGCGCACAAGCCCCTCATTAGACAATTCTGATGAAAATTGTAAATAGTTCAACTCTCTGTGTGTGTTTTTTTTACATGCCCATGTTTTTTTGGGTTGTTCTAGTGTGTACTTATGGTTCATTTTAACTTTAGTTCTATTAAACTTAATTATATTTTGAAAACATGTTGGTGATGGTTTCTTTTATAATGATCTAGACATGCAAAAAAATATTGAACATTTTAATGACATCTTTACACAGCATAACAATTTTTGGGGCATTTTGTCCACAAACACAACATAACTATTGTTGGGGCATTTTGTCCACAAGTTTTTCGAAGAGGGTTAAAAACCTCTCAGTTTGGGCCTCCGTTTCTTTGTGCCTTTCCTGCTCCTTAACAGATTCTGCTTGAAGAAAATCCAGAATGAGATCATTTCCTCTCTTCCTCTTAGAGGAGCTCGGAGTAGCTGGAGTGGTGGGTGGACGAGTAGTAGCTGGAGTTGTGGGACAAGTGGTGGTTGGTGTAGTGGGACGAACTGGGGTGGTGGGATGAAGAGTAGATACAGGCTCAGAGATGTCTTCCTCAAGGGGTTCGTGTTCAGGTGCGACAATGGCCTGGGGGGGATGGGGGTACAAGTATTGCAAGTATTGCACCATAGGCTATTTTTGAAAATGTGATAGTTCCTACTAGGGCTGGGTAAAAAATATAGATTTCTCGATTTTAATCGATTCTCATTTTTATGAAACGATATCGATTCTTAAATCCCAAGAATCGATTAGTCATCCTGTTTTCAGTTGATGAATGAATGGAACATTGTTGCGTGCATCCCATCCAATAAATCGCAATAATCTTTGTGCTTTGTTATTATTGATATGAAACAAAGTTTCAGATTTCAAATTACGTCTAGTTTCTTATGAAATTCAAAAACAAATAATAAATAAGTGTATTTTAAGTGTTTGTATACAAATCAGTTAATTTTTACCTTCAATATTATAGTAGGCTAATGAAGCCTATAGGCTACAACTGACTCCCATAGTTTACAATAATAGAAAGAAATTTGTTTTCCTTGAGAAAATGTGCAATGTATTGTACCTGATATCCAAAATAATCAATATTGAATCGAATTGAATCGTAAACAAAATCGAATCGAATTGCAAGCTTGTGAATCGAAATCGAATCGAATTGTGAAATTTGTGTCAATACCCAGCCCTAGTTCCTACTAGTATCAACTTACCATTAGCAATAATGTGGGGTCCTCTGCCGGCTTGAAAGAGGCCACAATCACAGGAGGATCTATAGCTGGCCTTCCCCCCAAAACCGCATGCATCGCCTCGAAGTATCGCCAGTTGGATACCGTTTTTTCTCCACTTTCTGTTCCTGAGCCTGTCTTTGGTGTTTTCAGGTCCTACAATAAAAAAGAAAAGAAAAAGAGAAACAGAAACAGTCTCAAAATGCTTTTATGGCACGAAAATGTAAACAGTCAGTTATATCTTAAGTTATTAAACAGACAGGACAAACCACATTTTATATTTCAAAAGAGATCTGTGCATTGGTGTGAATGCAGCTTTTCGTGTCTAAACTGAGAAAGAATAATCACTTACAGTTCTTGAATGCAAAAACGTTTAGACAGCCTACTCTTAAATACTGAAAGCAGTCTTTGTTTATTGCTTGTAATGTTTTTTTCCCCTCTTCGGTATTGATAGCTTTTATGTTTTGAAGCTATTCGTTTATATAGCCTATTTAAAATTCTTAACATGTTATTGTATTAATTTATTTTTTTAATGTGTAATTATTTTTTAAAGTAGCCAACTTAAAACTACATATGTAATTAAATAAATATTTTAAGTTTTATTAATAAGATTTTATTAATAAGAAAAAAAGTTGATCGGCTCATGAGGTGCCTAAAGATTCTCATCCATATTTTACAAGATTTATTGCTTGTCTTTGTTGAATAATAGAAAAGATAAAGAGCTTTAAAAATAACCGCATATTAAATCGCAATCACAATATTGGTAAAAACAATTGAAATTAGATTATTTTCCAAAATCGTTCAGCCCTAGTGTAAAGGATGTAAGATGTAGGTGATGAAGACATGCAACAGATCTCGATCCAAAGAATTACCTTGTAACGCTTCTTTAGATTCTCCCACTTCTTGCTTGCCTTCTCTCCTGTAATCCTTCCTTCCAGGCCCAGGTCTTTCACTGCTTTCCTAAAAAACATACAAATATGAGAATAGCTGTCAAAATGCATTGTAGCTGCCTGGGGGCTAGAACATTATCAGACATTGATATTGTTATCAGTTATTGAATTGTACAATCTGGTCACTCACTCCCATAACAGTTTGGAGGCAAATTTTTTTTTGGTAAACTTCTCCTCATTTTCAGTCCAGAACCTGATGAGGCCAAAGGTCTGCTCAACAGTCCCTGAAATAAGAGACCAGTTGCCGCTAAGTAAATTGCAAGTTAACAGGAGAGAACTAAACAGATTTTTGGTCAATACAATCTGATGAGTGTGAATACATGCACATAACTATCCCAGTTATGATCAGGATATAAGCATCCATAATAATATGCTAGAAATCTAATAAAGTAATCAAATGTAAAATAACACAGCATAGTTTATTATAGATTAATGCTTTTTAAAGCTAAAGTTATTCATTCAAGAGCTAGGAGTAATTTTCTCTTTGCCTTTAGTTGTTTTATTCACATTAAAGGTAATCATTAGCAGGTTTATTAGACGCTGCACATTAAAAGACCGAATGCAGATCTAATAATACACATTTTCTCCCAACTATTCCACAACTAACTCCCATTTAAGACATAAACTGTGTTAAAGTGAATCTCCAAACCTGTCATTTAGCCATATTTTTGTCTGTATTTGATCGTTTAGACGCGCACATGAAACCCAAAGTATAGTTTGCTTGTCTAGTTGCAGTCCGTTTCCGAACGCGCCGCCGCCCTCAACGTACATCTCTTGCGCGGATAATTGTGCTTATAATAGCTCTTTTTACAATCAAAGACCTCCCGCAATTTAGAATCAGCAGACACTGCATTTTACAACAATCACTGATTGTGTTTAGTGCTGTTTGGGTTTAACGTTAGGGAGAAGTGACCGCGCGCTGTGAAGAAAAAGATGAAGCACTAGACGAACGCGGCTATTTTTTAATAGTTTTACCTCACATCTTCTTTTTATAATCCTTGGAAGCCAAAATCGAAAATAAAATTAGATGAACTACCCAAATCAGATGTATATTTGATGGGCAGACTCTCTCGAAGCACTCGGCAGATATCATGAACATCGTCAGATAGATAGCTTCGCGAAATATTTTCTAATATTAGTGTTCAAAACTTAACAGTCCATTGGATGTGCATCAAACTAACATATTCCAACATAGTTAGAATTTTAAACATGCTTATTTGCGAAAATATACTTACAATTCAATTGTTCCTTTCCAGCGGTGTCCGCCATCTTGTGTAAAAAAAATTACCGGCTTGCTGAGGCCGCAAGGTATCCTGGGTAATTTCATCTTCCACTTCGTTTTAAGCCTGCATCAGACCGCACTATGTTTTGAGGGTTGATTTTAAGGGGAGAAAAGCACTCCCCCTTGCTCTTTAGAGTATTGGGACACCCTACCCCTACACGAGAACGCGCAAAAACAAGGGTTAGGGCAGAAATCTAGGGTAAGGGGAGGTATTGGGACAGGGCCTTAAACTCATTTAAACTTATAAACTCTAAACTCAAAAACTTGTACACTTATAAACTCATCAATTTATACACTTATAAACTCTAAACTCATAAACTCTGAGTGTGTGTGTGTGTGTGTGTGTGTATCTATCTATCTACCGCTCTAAATACCATAGCAACCACCCAGAACACCCTAGCAACCACCTAGCAACCACCCAGAACACCCTAGCAACCACCCAAAAGACCCTAGCAACCACCCAAAATATCCTAGCAACCACCCAGAACACCCTAGCAACCACCTAGCAACCACCCAAAACACCCTAGCAACCAGCCAAAAGACCCTAGCAACCACCCAAAATACCCTAGCAACACCATAGCAACCACACAAAACATCCTAGTAACCACCCATAACACCCTAGCAACCGCCTAGCAACCACCCAGAACACCCTAGCAACCACCCAAAACACCCTAGCAACCACCCAAAATACCCTAGCAACACCATAGCAACCACACAAAACATCCTAGTAACCACCCATAACACCCTAGCAACCGCCTAGCAACCACCCAGAACACCCTAGCAACCACCGAAAAGACCCTAGCAACCACCCAAAAGACCCTAGCAACCGCCTAGCAACCACCCAGAATACCCTAGCAACCACCCAAAACACCCTAGCAACCACCCAAAACACCCTAGCAACCGCCTAGCAACCACCCAGAATACCCTAGCAACCACCCAAAACACCCTAGCAACCACCCAGAACACCATAGCAACCGCCTAGCAACCACCCAAAAGACCCTAGCAACCGCCTAGCAACCACCCAGAATACCCTAGCAACCACCCAAAACACCCTAGCAACCACCCAAAAGACCCTAGCAACCGCCTAGCAACCACCCAAAACACCCTAGCAACCGCCTAGCAACCACCCAAAAGACCCTAGCAACCACCCAGAACACCCTAGCAACCGCCTTGCAACCACCCACAAGACCCTAGCAACCACCCAAAAGACCCTAGCAACCACCCAAAAGACCCTAGCAACCACCCAAAATATCCTAGCAACCACCCAGAATACCCTAGCAACCACCCAAAACACCCTAGCAACCACCCAGAACACCCTAACAACCGCCTAGCAACCACCCAAAAGACCCTAGCAACCACCTAGCAACCACCCAAAAGACCCTAGCAACCACCCAAAACACCCTAGCAACCACCCAGAACACCCTAGCAACCACCCAAAAGACCCTAGCAACCACCCAAAACACCCTAGCAACCACCCAGAATACCCTAGCAACCACCCAAAACACCCTAGCAACCACCCAGAACACACTAACAACCGCCTAGCAACCACCCAAAAGACCCTAGCAACCACCTAGCAACCACCCAAAAGACCCTAGCAACCACCCAAAACACCCTAGCAACCACCCAGAACACCCTAGCAACCGCCTAGCAACCACCCAAAAGACCCTAGCAACCACCCAGGACACCCTAGCAACCGCCTAGCAACCACCCAGAAGACCCTAGCAACCACCCAAACATCCTAGCAACCGCCTAGCAACCACCCAGAATACCCTAGCAACCACCCAAAAAACCCTAGCAACCACCCAGAACACCCTAGCAACCACCTAGCAACCACCCAAAAGACCCTAGCAACCACCTAGCAACCACCCAAAAGACCCTAGCAACCACCCAGGACACCCTAGCAACCACCTAGCAACCACCCAGAACACCCTAGCAACCTCCCAAAATACCCTAGGAACACCATAGCAACCACCCATAAAATCCTAGCAACCGCCTAGCAAAAAACGTTCTGGTCCAAACTTTCTCAAGCCAACTTAAAGTTTGTCTCGACGAACTTTCGCATCTAGTTATTATTAATTAGTGGTGCTTTTTCAAAGCAACACTAGTGTTATTGTCACTCATACTTATTATTCTTCTTATTTTTTTTATTATTATTATTCTGCCAAAAGTTTGGCGCGTAATGCGCCCCGCACCGTTTGTCACAGACCCCTGAGTGAGGTGTCAAATCGAGCGGCTCATTGAGGAGAGGTGTGCTATATCTTTTCTAAGCGATCGGGTGTACGATGTTCGCACAGCGAACGAAAAAGCGGCCAAAAAAGTCCCATTGACTTAACATGGGGAGTTCTAAAAACATTTGAATCCCAACTGCCGTTTTCACACACACCACTCTAAAGGGCCTGACACCCCTGCGTTTCTCTCCCTCTCTCTCTCCCTCAGAGGATTTATATTATTAAGCAGCCAATAAGTAATGGCCTAAAATCTTCATAGCCACACCCTAGCAACCAGTTACAGCACCCTAGCAACCACTCTGAGCTCCCTAGCAACCACCCTAAACCAATAAATAATATAAAAACATTTTTTTTAAATTTTTTAAAGCAATATCACACTCGTAGCCTTGCGATATTGCTCCATGCTTGTGCCTATTCGGCCATAGGCACGAGGCCGCAGGCCGAGTGCCGTACTGAAGGAACTCGTTATTAAAGATTTTAAGAACTCTATAAAAACTCCATAGTAACCATATTTGACAACTACCAACCACCTAGTAACACCATAGCAACTACCAAAAATACCTTAGCAACCACCCTGAACACCCTAGCAACGTCTAGAAATGCTCTATTAACCACCAAAAAAACTCTAGCAACCACCCAGAACACCCTAGCAACTGCCTAGCAACCACCCAGAACACCTAGCAACTGCCTAGTAACCACCCAGAACGCCTAGCAACCACCCAGAACACCCTAGCAACTGCCTAGCAACGCCCTAGCATCCACCCAGAATACCATAGCAACTGCCTAGCAACACCATAGCAACCACCAAGAATACCCTAGCAACTGCCTAGCAACCACCCAGAACACCTTAGCAACTGCCTAGCAACACCATAGCAACCACCCAGAAAACCCTAGCAACCACCACCTGGCAACAGCATCTTTGCTAAAAACATGCTAGCAACATACTAATCATGCTAGTATCATGCTAGCAACATGCTAATCAAGCTAGCATCATGCTAGCATCATGCTAATCAAGCTAGCATAATGCTAATAATGCTAGCATAATGCTACCAACATGCTAATCAAGCTAGCATCATGCTAGCAACATGCTAATCAAGCTAGCATAATGCTAGCAACATGCTAATCAAGCTAGCATCATGCTAGCAACATGCTAATCAAGCTAGCATAATGCTAGCAACATGCTAATCATGTTAGCATCTAGCTAAAAACATGCTAGCAACATGCTAATCATGCTAACATCAAGCTACCAACATGCTAATCAAGCTAGCATTATGCTAACATAATGCTAATCATGCTAGCATCATGCTACCAATATGCTAATTAAGCTATCACAATGCTATTCAAGCTAGCATCATGTTAACAACATGCTAATCAAGCTAACATAATGCTAGCAACATGCTAATCATGTTAGCATCTAGCTAAAAACATGCTAGCAACATGCTAATCATGCTAACATCAAGCTACCAACATGCTAATCAAGCTAGCATCATGCTAACATAATGCTAATCATGCTAGCATCATGCTACCAATATGCTAATTAAGCTAGCACAATGATATTCAAGCTAGCATCATGCTACCAATATGCTAATTAAGCTAGCACA
The DNA here is from genome assembly GCA_021554675.1 of Leuciscus idus. Lineage (NCBI taxonomy): Eukaryota > Metazoa > Chordata > Actinopteri > Cypriniformes > Leuciscidae > Leuciscus > Leuciscus idus. The sequence goes on from CM038624.1 coordinate 13,785,879, forward strand.
ATGATATTCAAGCTAGCATCATGCTAACAACATGTTAATCAAGCTAGCATAATGCTAGCAACATGCTAATCATGTTAGCATCTAACTAAAAACATGCTAGCAAAATGCTAATCATGCTACCATCATTTTAACAACATGTTAATCATAGTAAATCATGCTGGAATGTGGTAAATCGTAGTAAATCATCTTAGAAACATGGTAAATCGTGGTAAATAATGCTAAAACGTGGTATATCATGGTATCACAACATGTTAGTTGTGTTAGCATCTGCCCAGTGACGAGTTTTGCCACTGCAAGCACCACTTCACATTTTCTTCAGGAAATGTACATTCTAGTATTATTATTATTATTCTTCTGTGAAAAACTGTTGACTCAAACTCGTCCTAGAGCTTTAACTCTACATACTCCAAACTCGGCTCAGACACTCAAACTGATCTGAAGTTATATGCTATATCTTTTCTAACTGATCGGACTTACGGTTTTCCTACAAATGACGATCAAAACTCGGAAAAACTCCCATTGACTTAACATTGGGCATTCTAAAAAAATTCAAACTCACCAACCGACAAAAATTCAAATCTAAATCCCTTGAAGACTAATTCAAACTGCCATTCTATATATATTAGCCAATGAAACTCATTTAAACTAATAAACTCTAATCTCATACACTTATAAACTAATTAACTTAAATTTAATAACTAATTTAACTAATAAACTCATGAATTCAAAGACTTATGAACTCTTAAACTCATAAATTAATAAACTCTGAACTCTAAACTCATTTAAACTTATAAACTCTAAACTCAAAAACTTGTACACTTATAAACTCATCAATTTATACACTTATAAACTCTAAACTCATAAACTCTTAGTGTGTGTGTGTGTGTGTGTGTGTGTGTGTGTGTGTGTGTGTGTGTGTGTGTGTGTGTGTGTGTGTGTGTGTGTGTGTGTGTGTGTCTGAGTGTCTGAGTGTCTGAGTGAGTGTGTGAGCGAGGTAGTCTGTTTGAGTGTGTGTGTGTGTGTGTGTGTGTGTGTGTGTGTGTGTGTGTGTGTGTGTGTGTGTGTGTGTGTGTGTGTGTGTGTGTGTGTGTGTGTGTGTGTGTGTGTGTGTGTGTGTGTGTGTGTGTGTGTGTATCTAACTTATTTATCTATCTATCTCTCTGTCATAAACTTCAAACTACTTTAAACTTTAAACCAATTTAAACTTCTTAAGTTTAAAGCTCCCAGCTCCCAAGCAACTCCATAGCAACCAAACTTGAGTATCCTAGCAACCGTTTTGCAAGACCTATATCTCTGTATCAGAACATCGTATAGAGATGAGGTTTGGCTCTTTTGACTCATGCTAGCAAACAGCACTTTCAACATGCTACACATGCTAGCAGTGAATAGCTACATGCTAATAGCGATTAGTTCAGTAAGAACTCTATAAAAACTCCATAGTAACCATCTTTGACAACTACCAACCACCTAGTAACACCATATCAACCGCTCTGAATACCATAGCAACCACCCAGAACACCCTAGCAACCACCCAGAACACCCTAGCAACCACCCAAAAGACCCTAGCAACCACCCAAAATATCCTAGCAACCACCCAGAACACCCTAGCAACCACCTAGCAACCACCCAAAACACCCTAGCAACCGCCTAGCAACCACCCAAAAGACCCTAGCAACCACCCAAAATACCCTAGCAACACCATAGCAACCACACAAAACATCCTAGTAACCACCCATAACACCCTAGCAACCGCCTAGCAACCACCCAGAACACCCTAGCAACCACCTAAAACAACCTAGCAACCACCCAAAATATCCTAGCAAACGCCTAGCAACCACCCAGAATACCCTAGCAACCACCCAAAACACCCTAGCAACCACCCAGAAAACCCTAGCAATCGCTTAGCAACCACCCAAAAGACCCTAGCAACCACCCAGAATACCATGGCAACCACCCAAAATACCCTAGCAACCGCTTAGCAACCACCCAAAAGACCCTAGCAACCACCCAAAATACCCTAGCAACCGCCTAGCAACCACCCAAAAGACCCTAGCAACCACCCTAAATATCCTAGCAACCGCATAGCAACCACCCAGAACACCCTAGCAACCGCCTAGCAACCACCCAAAAGACCCAAGCAACCACCCAGAATACCATAGCAACCACCCAAAACACCCTAGCAACCGCCTAGCAACCACCCAAAAGACCTTAGCAACAACCCTAAATATCCTAGCAACCGCATAGCAACCACCCAGAATACCCTAGCAACCACCCAAAATACCCTAGCAACCGCCTAGCAACCACCCTAAATATCCTAGCAACCGCATAGCAACCACCCAGAATACCCTAGCAACCACCCAAAACACCCTGGCAACCACCCAGAACACCCCAGCAACCGCCTAGCAACCACCCAAAAGACCCTAGCAACCACCCAAAAGACCCTAGCAACCACCCAAAATATCCTAGCAACCGCCTAGCAACCACCCAGAATACCCTAGCAACCACCCAAAAACCATAGCAACCACCTAGAAACACCATAGCAACCACCCAGAATACCCTAGCAAACGCCTAGCAACCTTCCAGAATACCCTAGCAACCGCCTAGCAACACCATAACGACCACCAATAACATCCTTGCAACTGCCTAGCAAAAAAACATTCTGGTCCAAACTTTCTCAAGCCAACTTAAAGTTTGTCTCGACGAACTTTCGCATCTAGTTAAGTTGGCTTGAGAAAGCCAACATATTGAAATCCTATTTAAACTTATTATTATTATTAAGTTGGCTTGAGAAAGCCAACATATTGAAATCCTATTTAAACTTATTATTAATATTATTATTATTATTCTTCTGTGAAAAACTGTTGACTCAAACTCGCCCTAGAGCTTTAACTCTACATACTCCAAACTCGGCTCAGACACTCAAACTGATCTGAAGTTATATGCTATATCTTTTCAGACTGATCGGACTTACGGTTTTCCTACAAATGACGATCAAAACTCGGAAAAACTCCCATTGACTTAACATTGGGCATTCTAAAAAAATTCAAACTCACCAACCGACAAAAATTCAAATCTAAATCCCTTGAAAACTAAATCAAACTGCCATTCTATATATATTAGCCAATGAAACTCATTTAAACTAATAAACTCTAATCTCATACACTTATAAACTAATTAACTTAAATTTAATAACTAATTAACTAATAAACTCATGAATTCATAGACTTATGAACTCTTAAACTCATAAATTAATAAACTCTGAACTCTAAACTCATTTAAACCTATAAACTCTAAACTCATAAACTCTGAGTGTGTGTGTGTGTGTGTCTGAGTGTCTGAGTGAGTGTGTGAGCGAGGTAGTCTGTTTGAGTGTGTGTGTGTGTGTGTGTGTGTGTGTGTGTGTGTGTGTGTGTGTGTGTGTGTGTGTGTGTGTGTGTGTGTGTATCTATCTATCTAACTTATTTATCTATCTATCTCTCTGTCATAAACTTCAAACTACTTTAAACTTTAAACCAATTTAAACTTCTTAAGTTTAAAGCTCCCAGCTCCCAAGCAACTCCATAGCAACCAAACTTGAGTATCCTAGCAACCGTTTTGCAAGACCTATATCTCTGTATCAGAACATCGTATAGAGATGAGGTTTGGCTTTTTTGACTCATGCTAGCAAACAGCACTTTCAACATGCTACACATGCTAGCAGTGAATAGCTACATGCTAATAGCGATTAGTTAAGTAAGAACTCTATAAAAACTCCATAGTAACCATCTGTGACAACTACCAACCACCTAGTAACACCATATCAACCACCCAGAACACCCTAGCAACCACGTAGCAACCACCCAGAACACCCTAGCAACCACCTAGCAACCACCCAAAACACCCTAGCAACCGCCTAGCAACCACCCGAAAGACCCTAGCAACCACCCAAAATACCTTAGCAACACCATAGCAACCACACAAAACATCCTAGTAACCACCCATAACACCCTAGCAACCGCCTAGCAACCACCCAGAACACCCTAGCAACCACCCAAAACACCCTAGCAACCACCCAAAATACCCTAGCAACACCATAGCAACCACACAAAACATCCTAGTAACCACCCATAACACCCTAGCAACCACCTAGCAACCACCCAGAACACCCTAGCAACCACCCAAAACACCCTAGCAACCACTCAAAATATCCTAGCAACCGCCTAGCAACCACCCAGAATACCCTAGCAACCACCCAAAACACCCTAGCAACCACCCAGAACACCCTAGCAACCGCCTAGCAACCACCCAAAAGACCCTAGCAACCACCCAAAATACCCTAGCAACCGTCTAGCAACCACCCAAAAGACCCTAGCAACCACCCAAAATACCCTAGCAACCACCCAGAATACCCTAGCAACCGCCTAGCAACCACCCAAAAGACCCTAGCAACCACCCTAAATATCCTAGCAACCACATAGCAACCACCCAGAATACCCTAGCAACCGCCTAGCAACCACCCAAAAGACCCTAGCAACCACCCTAAATATCCTAGCAACCACATAGCAACCACCCAGAATACCCTAGCAACCACCCAAAACACCCTAGCAACCACCCAGAACACCCTAGCAACCGCCTAGCAACCACCCAAAAGACCCTAGCAACCACCCAAATGACCCTAGCAACCGCCTAGCAACCACCCAGAATACCCTAGCAACCACCCAAAACACCCTAGCAACCACCCAAAAGACCCTAGCAACCACCTAGCAACCACCCAAAAGACCCTAGCAACCACCCAGGACACTCTAGCAACCACCTAGCAACCACCCAGAACACCCTAGCAACCTCCCAAAATACCCTAGCAACACCATAGCAACCACCCATAACATCCTAGCAACCGCCTAGCAAAAAACGTTCTGCTCCAAACTTTCTCAAGCCAACTTAAAGTTTGTCTCGACGAACTTTCGCATCTAGTTAAGTTGGCTTGAGAAAGCCAACTTACTGATATTGTACTTAAACTTATTAAGTTGGCTTGAGAGAGCCAACATATTGAAATCCTATTTAAACTTATTATTAAGTTGGCTTGAGAAAGCCAACATATTGAAATCCTATTTAAACTTATTATTAATATTATTATTATTCTTCTGTGGAAACTATTGACTCAAACTCGCCCTAGAGCTTTAACTCTACATACTCCAAACTCGGCTCAGACACTCAAACTGATCTGAAGTTTTATGCTATATCTTTTCAGACTGATCGGACTTACGGTTTTCCTACAAATGACGATCAAAACTCGGAAAAAGTCCCATTGACTTAACATTGGGCATTCTAAAAAAATTCAAACTCACCAACCGACAAAAATTCAAATCTAAATCCCTTGAAAACTAAATCAAACTGCCATTCTATATATATTAGCCAATGAAACTCATTTAAACTAATAAACTCTAATTTCATACACTTATAAACTAATTAACTTAAATTGAATAACTAATTAACTAATAAACTCATGAATTCATAGACTTATGAACTCTTAAACTCATAAATTAATAAACTCTGAACTCTAAACTCATTTAAACTTATAAACTCTAAACTCAAAAACTTGTACACTTATAAACTCATCAATTTATACACTTATAAACTCTAAACTCATAAACTCTGAGTGTGTGTGTGTGTGTGTGTGTGTATCTATCTATCTACCGCTCTGAATACCATAGCAACCACCCAGAACACCCTAGCAACCACCTAGCAACCACCCAGAACACCCTAGCAACCACCCAAAATATCCTAGCAACCACCCAAAAGACCCTAGCAACCACCCAAAACACCCTAGCAACCGCCTAGCAACCACCTTAAAAGACCATAGCAACCACCCAAAACACCCTAGCAACCACCCAAAACACCCTAGCAACCACCCAAAAGACCCTAGCAACCACCCAAAATACCCTAGCAACACCATAGCAACCACACAAAACATCCTAGTAACCACACAAAACATCCTAGTAACCACCCAAAACACCCTAGCAACCGCCTAGCAACCACCCAAAAGACCCTAGCAACCACCCAAAATACCCTAGCAACACCATAGCAACCACACAAAACATCCTAGTAACCACCCATAACACCCTAGCAACCGCCTAGCAACCACCCAGAACACCCTAGCAACCACCCAAAACACCCTAGCAACCACCCAAAATATCCTAGCAACCGCCTAGCAACCACCCAGAATACCCTAGCAACCACCCAAAACACCCTAGCAACCACCCAAAACACCCTAGCAACCGCCTAGCAACCACCCAAAAGACCCTAGCAACCACCCAGAATACCATAGCAACCACCCAAAATACCCTAGCAACCGCCTAGCAACCACCCAAAAGACCCTAGCAACCACCCAAAATAGCCTAGCAACCACCCAGAATACCCTAGCAACCACCCAAAATACCCTAGCAACCGCCTAGCAACCACCCAGAATACCATAGCAACCACCCAAAATACCCTAGCAACCGCCTAGCAACCACCCAAAAGACCCTAGCAACCACCCAAAATAGCCTAACAACCACCCAAAACACCCTAGCAACCACCCAGAAAACCCTAGCAACCGCCTAGCAACCACCCAAAAGACCCTAGCAACCACCCAAATTATCCTAGCAACCGCCTAGCAACCACCCAGAATACCCTAACAACCACCCAAAACACCCTAGCAACCACCCAGAACACCCTAGCAACCGCCTAGCAACCACCCAAAAGACCCTAGCAACCACCCAGGACACCCTAGCAACCACCTAGCAACCACCCAGAACACCCTAGCAACCTCCCAAAATACCCTAGCAACACCATAGCAACATCCTAGCAACCGCCTAGCAAAAAACTTTCTGCTCCAAACTTTCTCAAGCCAACTTAAAGTTTGTCTCGACGAACTTTCGCATCTAGTTATTATTATTATTATTCTGTACAAAACTGTTGACTCAAACTCGTCCTAGAGCTTTAACTCTACATACTCCAAACTTGGCTCAGACACTCAAACTGATCTGAAGTTATATGCTATATCTTTTCAGACTGATCGGACTTACGGTTTTCCTACAAATGACGATCAAAACTCGGAAAAACTCCCATTGACTTAACATTGGGCATTCTAAAAAAATTCAAACTCACCAACCGACAAAAATTTAAATCTAAATCCCTTGAAGACTAATTCAAACTGCCATTCTATATATATTAGCCAATGAAACTCATTTAAACTAATAAACTCTAATCTCATACACTTATAAACTAATTAACTTAAATTTAATAACTAATTAACTAATAAACTCATGAATTCATAGACTTATGAACTCTTAAACTCATAAATTAATAAACTCTGAACTCTAAACTCATTTAAACTTATAAACTCTAAACTCAAAAACTTGTACACTTATAAACTCATCAATTTATACACTTATAAACTCTAAACTCATAAACTCTGAGTGTGTGTGTGTGTGTGTCTGAGTGTCTGAGTGAGTGTGTGAGCGAGGTAGTCTGTTTGAGTGTGTGTGTCTGTGTGTGTGTGTGTGTGTGTGTGTATCTATCTATCTACCGCTCTGAATACCATAGCAACCACCCAGAACACCCTAGCAACCACCTAAAAGACCCTAGCAACCACCCAGAACACCCTAGCAACCACCTAGCAACCACCCAAAACACCCTAGCAACCACCCAAAAGACCCTAGCAACCACCCAAAATACCCTAGCAACACCATAGCAACCACACAAAACATCCTAGTAACCACCCATAACACCCTAGCAACCGCCTAGCAACCACCCAGAACACCCTAGCAACCACCCAAAACACCCTAGCAACCACCCAAAATACCCTAGCAACACCATAGCAACCACACAAAATATCCGAGTAACCACCCATAACACCCTAGCAACCGCCTAGCAACCACCCAGAACACTCTAGCAACCACCCAAAAGACCCTAGCAACCACCCAAAAGACTCTAGCAACCACCTAGCAACCACCCAGAATACCCTAGCAACCACCCAAAGCACCCTAGCAACCACCCAGAACACCCTAGCAACCGCCTAGCAACCACCCAGAATACCCTAGCAACCACCCAAAACACCCTAGCAACCACCCAGAACACCATAGCAACCGCCTAGCAACCACCCAAAAGACCCTAGCAACCGCCTAGCAACCACCCAGAATACCCTAGCAACCACCCAAAACACCCTAGCAACCACCCAAAAGACCCTAGCAACCGCCTAGCAACCACCCAAAAGACCCTAGCAACCACCCAAAACACCCTAGCAACCGCCTAGCAACCACCCAAAAGACCCTAGCAACCACCCAGAACACCCTAGCAACCGCCTAGCAACCACCCAAAAGACCCTAGCAACCACCCAGAATACCCCTAGCAACCACCCAAAACACCCTAGCAACCACCCAGAACACCCTAGCAACCGCCTAGCAACCACCCAAAAGACCCTAGCAACCACCTAGCAACCACCCAAAAGACCCTAGCAACCACCCAAAACACCCTAGCAACCACCCAGAACACCCTAGCAACCACCTAGCAACCACCCAAAAGACCCTAGCAACTACCCAGGACACCCTAGCAACCACCTAGCAACCACCCAGAAGACCCTAGCAACCACCCAAAATATCCTAGCAACCACCTAGCAACCACCCAGAATACCTAGCAACCACCCAAAAAACCCTAGCAACCACCCAGAACACCCTAGCAACCGCCTAGCAACCACCCAAAAGACCCTAGCAACCACCTAGCAACCACCCAAAAGACCCTAGCAACCACCCAGGACACCCTAGCAACCACCTAGCAACCACCCAGAACACCCTAGCAACCTCCCAAAATACCCTAGGAACACCATAGCAACCACCAATAAAATCCTAGCAACCGCCTAGCAAAAACCGTTCTGGTCCAAACTTTCTCAAGCCAACTTAAAGTTTGTCTCGACGAACTTTCGCATCTAGTTAAGTTGGCTTGAGAAAGCCAACATATTGAAATCCTATTTAAACTTATTATTATTATTCTTCTTACTAAAACTGTTGACTCAAACTCGCCCTAGAGCTTTAACTCTACATACTTCAAACTCGGCTCAGACACTCAAACTGATCTGAAGCTATATGCTATATCTTTTCAGACTGATCGGACTTACGGTTTTCCTACAAATGACGATCAAAACTCGGAAAAACTCCCATTGACTTAACATTGGGCATTCTAAAAAAATTCAAACTCACCAACCGACAAAAATTTAAATCTAAATCCCTTGAAGACTAATTCAAACTGCCATTCTATATATATTAGCCAATGAAACTCATTTAAACTAATAAAATCTAATCTCATACACTTATAAACTAATTAACTTAAATTTAATAACTAATTAACTAATAAACTCATGAATTCATAGACTTATGAACTCTTAAACTCATAAATTAATAAACTCTGAACTCTAAACTCATTTAAACTTATAAACTCTAAAACTCAAAAACTTGTACACTTATAAACTCATCAATTTATACACTTATAAACTCTAAACTCATAAACTCTGAGTGTGTGTGTGTGTGTGTGTGTGTGTATCTATCTATCTATCTATCTACCGCTCTGAATACCATAGCAACCACCCAGAACACCCTAGCAACCACCTAGCAACCACCCAGAACACCCTAGCAACCACCCAAAAGAAACTAGCAACCACCCAAAATATCCTAGCAACCACCCAGAACACCCTAGCAACCACCTAGCAACCACCCAAAACACCCTAGCAACCGCCTAGCAACCACCCAAAAGACCCTAGCAACCACCCAAAATACCCTAGCAACACCATAGCAACCACACAAAACATCCTAGTAACCACCCATAACACCCTAGCAACCGCCTAGCAACCACCCAGAACACCCTAGCAACCACCCAAAACACCCTAGCAACCACCCAAAATACCCTAGCAACACCATAGCAACCACACAAAACATCCTAGTAACCACCCATAACACCCTAGCAACCGCCTAGCAACCACCCAGAACACCCTAGTAACCACCCAAAACACCCTAGCAACCACCCAAAATATCCTAGCAACCGCCTAGCAACCACACAGAATACCCTAGCAACCACCCAGAACACCCTAGCAACCGCCTAGCAACCACCCAGAATACCATAGCAACCACCCAAAATACCCTAGCAACCGCCTAGCAACCACCCAAAAGACCCTAGCAACCACCCAAAATAGCCTAGCAACCACCCAAAATACCCTAGCAACCACCCAGAATACCCTAGCAACCACCCAAAATACCCTAGCAACCGCCTAGCAACCACCCAAAAGACCCTAGCAACCACCCTAAATATCCTAGCAACCGCATAGTAACCACCCAGAATACCCTAGCAACCACCCAAAACACCCTAGCAACCACCCAGAACACCCTAGCAACCGCCTTGCAACCACCCAAAACACCCTAGCAACCACCCAGAACACCCTAGCAACCGCCTAGCAACCACCCAAAAGACCCTAGCAACCACCCAAAAGAGCCTAGCAACCGCCTAGCAACCACCCAGAACACCCTAGCAACCACCCAAAATAGCCTAGCAACCACCCAAAATACCTTAGCAACCACCCTAGCAACCGCCCAAAAGACCCTAGCAACCAACCAAAATATCCTAGCAACTGCCTAGCAACAACCCAGAATACGCTAGCAACCACCCAAAACACCCTAGCAACCACCTAGCAACCACCCAGAACACCCTAGCAACCTCCCAAAATACCCTAGCAACACCATAGCAACACCATAGCAACATCCTAGCAACCGCCTAGCAACCACCCAGAATAGCCTAGCAACCACCCAAAACACCCTAGCAACCACCCAGAACACCCTAGCAACCACCTAGCTACCACCCAAAAGACCCTAGCAACCACCCAAAATATCCTAGCAACCGTCTAGCAACCACCCAGAAGACCCTAGCAACCACCCAAAAGACCCTAGCAACCACCCAAAATATCCTAGCAACCGCCTAGCAACCACCCAGAATACCCTAGCAACCACACAAAAAACCCTAGCAACCACCCAGAACACCCTAGCAACCGCCTAGCAACCACCCAAAACACCCTAGCAACCACCTAGCAACCACCCAAAAGACCCTAGCAACCACCCAGGACACCCTAGCAACCACCCAGAACACCCTAGCAACCTCCCAAAATACCCTAGGAACACCATAGCAACCACCCATAAAATCCTAGCAACCGCCTAGCAAAAAACGTTCTGGTCCAAACTTTCTCAAGCCAACTTAAAGTTTGTCTCGACGAACTTTCGCATCTAGTTATTATTAATATTATTATTATTATTCTTCTGTGAAAAACTGTTGACTCTCACTCGCCCTAGAGCTTTAACTCTACATACTCCAAACTCGGCTCAGACACTCAAACTGATCTGAAGTTATATGCTATATCTTTTCAGACTGATCGGACTTACGGTTTTCCTACAAATGACGATCAAAACTCGGAAAAACTCACATTGACTTAACATTGGGCATTCTAAAAAAATTCAAACTCACCAACCGACAAAAATTCAAATCTAAATCCCTTGAAAACTAAATCAAACTGCCATTCTATATATATTAGCCAATGAAACTCATTTAAACTAATAAACTCTAATCTCATACACTTATAAACTAATTAACTTAAATTTAATAACTAATTAACTAATAAACTCATGAATTCATAGACTTATGAACTCTTAAACTCATAAATTAATAAACTCTGAACTCTAAACTCATGTAAACTTATAAACTCTAAACTCAAAAACTTGTACACTTATAAACTCATCAATTTATACACTTATAAACTCTAAACTCATAAACTCTGAGTGTGTGTGTGTGTGTGTGTGTGTGTGTGTGTGTGTGTGTGTGTGTGTGTGTGTGTGTGTGTGTGTGTGTGTGTGTGTGTGTGTGTGTGTGTGTGTGTGTGTGTCTGAGTGTCTGAGTGAGTGTGTGAGCGAGGTAGTCTGTTTGAGTGTGTGTGTGTGTGTGTGTATCTATCTATCTAACTTATCTACTTTAAACTTTAAACCAATTTAAACTTCTTAAGTTTAAAGCTCCCAGCTCCCAAGCAACTCCATAGCAACCACCCAGAACACCCTAGCAACCACCCAGAACACCCTAGCAACCACCCAAAAGACCCTAGCAACCACCCAAAATATCCTAGCAACCACCCAGAACACCCTAGCAACCGCCTAGCAACCACCCAAAATACCCTAGCAACCACCCAAAATACCCTAGCAACACCATAGCAACCTCACAAAACATCCTAGTAACCACCCAAAACACCCTAGCAACCGCCTAGCAACCACCCAAAAGACCCTAGCAACCACCCAAAATACCCTAGCAACACCATAGCAACCACACAAAACATCCTAGTAACCACTCATAACACCCTAGCAACCGCCTAGCAACCACCCAGAACACCCTAGCAACCTCCCAAAACACCCTAGCAACCACCCAAAATACCCTAGCAACACCATAGCAACCACACAAAACATCCTAGCAACCACCCAAAACACCCTAGCAACCGCCTAGCAACCACCCAAAAGACCCTAGCAACCACCCAAAATACCCTAGCAACACCATAGCAACCACACAAAACATCCTAGTAACCACCCATAACACCCTAGCAACCGCCTAGCAACCACCCAGAACACCCTAGCAACCACCCAAAACACCCTAGCAACCACCCAAAATACCCTAGCAACACCATAGCAACCACACAAAACATCCTAGTAACCACCCATAACACCCTAGCAACCACCCGGAACAACCTAGCAACCACCCAAAACACCCTAGCAACCAGCCAAAATATCCTAGCAACCGCCTAGCAACCACCCAGAATACCCTAGCAACCACCCAAAACACCCTAGCAACCACCCAGAACACCCTAGCAACCGCCTAGCAACCACCAAAAAGACCCTAGCAACCACCCAGAATACCATAGCAACCACCCAAAAGACCCTAGCAACCGCCTAGCAACCACCCAGAATACCCTAGCAACCACCCAAAACACCCTAGCAACCACCCAGAACACCCTAGAAACCGTCTAGCAACCACCCAAAAGACCCTAGCAACCACCCAAAAGACCCTAGCAACCGCCTAGCAACCACCCAGAATACCCTAGCAACCACCCAAAACACCCTAGCAACCACCCAGAACACCCTAGCAACCGCCTAGCAACCACCCAGAATACCCTAGCAACCACCCAAAACACCCTAGCAACCACCCAGAACACCCTAGCAACCACCTAGCAACCACCCAAAAGACCCTAGCAACCACCCAAAACACCCTAGCAACCGCCTAGCAACCACCCAGAATACCCTAGCAACCACCCAAAAGACCCTAGCAACCACCCAAAACACCCTAGCAACCACCCAAAACACCCTAGCAACCACCCAAAAGACCCTAGCAACCGCCTAGCAACCACCCAAAAGACCCTAGCAACCACCCAAAACACCCTAGCAACCACCTAGCAACCACCCAAAAGACCGTAGCAACCACCCAAAACACCCTAGCAACCACCCAGAACACCCTAGCAACCGCATAGCAACCACCCAAAAGACCCTAGCAACCACCCAAAAGACCCTAGCAACCACCCAGGACACCCTAGCAACCACCTAGCAACCACCCAGAACACCCTAGCAACCTCCCAAAATACCCTAGCAACACCATAGCAACCACCCATAACATCCTAGCAACCGCCTAGCAAAAAACGTTCTGGTCCAAACTTTCTCAAGCCAACTTAAAGTTTGTTTCGACGAACTTTCGCATCTAGTTAAGTTGGCTTGAGAAAGCCAACTTACTGATATTGTACTTAAACTTATTAAGTTGGCTTGAGAAAGCCAACATATTGAAATCCTATTTAAACTTATTATTAATATTATTATTATTATTCTTCTGTGAAAAACTGTTGACTCAAACTCGCCCTAGAGCTTTAACTCTACATACTCCAAACTCGGCTCAGACACTCAAACTGATCTGAAGTTATATGCTATATCTTTTCAGACTGATCGGACTTACGGTTTTCCTACAAATGACGATCAAAACTCGGAAAAACTCCCATTGACTTAACATTGGGCATTCTAAAAAAATTCAAACTCACCAACCGACAAAAATTCAAATCTAAATCCCTTGAAAACTAAATCAAACTGCCATTCTATATATATTAGCCAATGAAACTCATTTAAACTAATAAACTCTAATCTCATACACTTATAAACTAATTAACTTAAATGTAATAACTAATTAACTAATAAACTCATGAATTCATAGACTTATGAACTCTTAAAGTCATAAATTAATAAACTCTGAACTCTAAACTCATTTAAACTTATAAACTCTAAACTCAAAAACTTGTACACTTATAAACTCATCAATTTATACACTTATAAACTCTAAACTCATAAACTCTGAGTGTGTGTGTGTGTGTGTGTGTGTCTGAGTGTCTGAGTGAGTGTGTGAGCGAGGTAGTCTGTTTGAGTGTGTGTGTGTGTGTGTGTGTGTGTGTGTGTGTGTGTGTGTGTGTGTGTGTGTGTGTGTGTGTGTGTGCGTGTGTGTGTGTGTGTGCGTGTGTATCTATCTATCTAACTTATTTATCTATCTATCTCTCTGTCATAAACTTCAAACTACTTTAAACTTTAAACCAATTTAGGCCCTGTCCCATTTCTCCCCCCTTAAAACTTCCACTTGGTTTTGAGTGCCCTCGAAAGTAAAGTCCCCTCAACGAGGGGAAGTGGAGTTGAAGATCTTTCCCTATGAAATGGGACACCACTATATGCAAATTATATACATGCACATAACTATCCCAGTTATGATCAGGATATAAGTATCCATAATAATATGCTAGAAATCTAATAAAGTAATCAAATGTAAAATAACACAGCATAGTTAATTATAGATAGATTAATGCTCATTAAAGCTAAAGTTATTAATTCAAGAGCTGGGAGTAATTTTCTCTTTGCCTTTAGTTGTTTTATTCACATTAAAGGTGTAATCATTAGCAGGTTTATTAGACGCTGCCACTTTAAGACCGAATGCAGATCTAATAATACACATTTTCTCCCAACTATTCCACAACTAACTCCCATTTAAGACATAAACTGTGTTAAAGTGAATCTCCAAACCGGTCATTTAGCCATATTTTTGTCTGTATTTGATCGTTTAGACGCGCACATGAAACCCAAAGTATAGTTTGCTTGTCTAAGTTAGTTGCAGTCCGTTTCCGAACGCGCGCCGCCATGGGAACAGGGTCAACGTACGTCTCTTGCGCGGATCATTGTGCATTTGTGCTTATAATAGCTCTTTTTACAATCAAACACCTCCCGCAATTTAGAATCAGCAGACACTGCATTTTACAGCAATCACTGATTGTGCTCAGTGCTGTTTGGGTTTAACGTTAGGGAGAAGTGACAGCGCGCTGTGAAGAAAAAGATGAAGCACTAGACGAACGCGGCTAGTTTTTAATAGTTTTACCTCACATCTTCTTTTTATAATCCTTGGAAGCCAAAATCGAAAATAAAATTAGATTAACTACCCAGATCAGATGTAACGTTATATTTGATGGGCAGACTCTCTCGAAGCACTCGGCAGATATCATGAACATCGTCAGATAGATAGCTTCGTGAAATATTTTCTAACATTAGTGTTCAAAACTTTACAGTCCATTGGATGTGCATCAAACTAACATATTCCAACATATTTAGAAATTTTAACATGCTTATTTGCGAAAATATCATTACAATTAAATTGTTCCTTTCCAGCGGTGTCCGCCATCTTGTTTAAAAAAAATTACCGGCTTGCTGAATCCGCAATGTATCCTGGGTAATTTCATCTTCCACTTCGTTTTAAGCCTGCATCGGACCGCACTATGTTTTGAGGGTTGATTTTAAGGGGAGAATAGCACTCCCCCTTGCTCTTTAGAGTATTGGGACACCCTACCCTACACGAGAACGCGCAAAAACAAGGGTTAGGGCAGAAATCTAGGGTAAGGGGAGGTATTGGGACAGGCCCTTAAACTTCTTAAGTTTAAAGCTCCCAGCTCCCAAGCAACTCCATAGCAACCAAACTTGAGTATCCTAGCAACCGTTTTGCAAGACATATATCTCTGTATCAGAACATCGTATAGAGATGAGGTTTGGCTCTTTTGACTCATGCTAGCAAACAGCACTGTCAACATGCTACACATGCTAGCAGTGAATAGCTACATGCTAATAGCGATTAGTTAAGTAAGAACTCTATAAAAACTCCATAGTAACCATCTGTGACAACTACCAACCACCTAGTAACACCATATCAACCGCTCTGAATACCATAGCAACCACCCAGAACACCCTAGCAACCACCCAGAACACCCTAGCAACCACCCAAAACACCCTAGCAACCACCCAAAATATCCTAGCAACCGCCTAGCAACCTCCCAGAATACCCTAGCAACCACCCAAAAGACCCTAGCAACCACCCAGAATATTATAGCAACCACCCAAAATACCCTAGCAACCGCCTAGCAACCACCCAAAATATCCTAGCAACCGCCTAGCAACCTCCCAGAATACCCTAGCAACCACCCAAAAGACCCTAGCAACCACCCAGAATATTATAGCAACCACCCAAAATACCCTAGCAACCGCCTAGCAACCACCCAGAACACCCTAGCAACCACCCAAAACACCCTAGCAACCGCCTAGCAACCACCCAAAATATCCTAGCAACCACCCAAAACACCCTAGCAACCGCCTAGCAACCACCCAAAAGACCCTAGCAACCACCCAGAATACCATAGCAACCACCCAAAATACCCTAGCAACCGCCTAGCAACCACCCAAAACACCCTAGCAACCGCCTAGCAACCACCCAAAATATCCTAGCAACCACCCAAAACACCCTAGCAACCGCCTAGCAACCACCCAAAATACCCTAGCAACACCCTAGCAACCACCCAGAACACTCTAGTAACCACCCAAAATACCCTAGCAACACCCTAGCAACCACCCAAAATACCCTAGCAACCACCCAAAATATCCTAGCAACCACCCAAAACACCCTAGCAACCGCCTAGCAACCACCCAAAAGACCCTAGCAACTACCCAAAATACCCTAGCAACACCATAGCAACCACCCAAAATACCCTAGCAACACCATAGCAACCACACAAAACATCCTAGTAACCACCCAAAAGACCCTAGCAACCACCTAGCAAACACCCAAAAGACCCTAGCAACCACCCAGGACACCCTAGCAACCACCTAGCAACCACCCAGAACACCCTAGCAACCTCCCAAAATACCCTAGCAACACCATAGCAACCACCCATAACATCCTAGCAATCGCCTAGCAAAAAACGTTCTGGTCCAAACTTTCTCAAGCCAACTTAAAGTTTGTCTCGACGAACTTTCGCATCTAGTTAGTGGTGCTTTTTCAAAGCAATACTAGTGTTATTGTCGCTCAAACTTATTATTCTTATTCTTATTATTCCACACAAAGTTTGGCGCGTAATGCGCCCCGCACCGTTTGTCACAGACCCCTGAGTGAGGTGTCAAATCGAGCGGCTCATTGAGGAGAGGTGTGCTATATCTTTTCTAAGCGATCGGGTGTACGATGTTCGCACAGCGGACGAAAAAGCGGCCAAAAAAGTCCCATTGACTTTACATGGGGAGTTCTAAAAACATTTGAATCCCAACTGCCGTTTTCACACACACCACTCCAAAGGGCCTGACACCCCTGCGTTTCTCTCCCTCTCTCTCTCCCTCAGAGGATTTATATTATCAAGCAGCCAATAAGTAATGGCCTAAAATCTTCATAGCCACACCCTAGCAACCAGTTACAGCACCCTAGCAACCACTCTGAGCTCCCTAGCAACCACCCTAAACCAATAAATAATATAAAAACATTTTTTTTACATTTTTTAAAGCAATATCACACTCGTAACCTTGCGATATTGCTCCATGCTTGTGCCATTCGGCCATACTGAAGGAACTCGTTATTAAAGATTTTAAGAACTCTATAAAAACTCCATAGTAACCATATTTGACAACTACCAACCACCTAGTAACACCATAGCAACTACCAAAAATACCTTAGCAACCACCCTGAACACCCTAGCAACGTCTAGAAATGCTCTAGTAACCACCAAAAAACTCTAGCAACCACCCAGAACACCCTGGCAACTGCCTAGCAACCACCCAGAACACCTAGCAACTGCCTAGTAACCACCCAGAATGCCTAGCAACCACCCAGAACACCCTAGCAACTGCCTAGCAACGCCCTAGCATCCACCCAGAATACCATAGCAACTGCCTAGCAACACCATAGCAACCACCTAGCAATGCCCTAGCAACCACCCTAGCAACTGCCTAGCAACCACCAAGAATACCCTAGCAACTGCCTAGCAACAACCCAGAACACCTTAGCAACTGCCTAGCAACACCATAGCAACCACCCAGAAAACCCTAGCAACCACCTGGCAACAGCATCTTGCTAAAAACATGCTAGCAACATACTAATCATGCTAGCATCATGCTAGCAACATGCTAATCAAGCTAGCATTATGCTAATAATGCTAGCATTATGCTAGCAACATGCTAATCAAGCTAGCATAATGCTAGCAACATGCTAATCAAGCTAGCATAATGCTAGCAACATACAAATCAAGCTAGCATAATGCTAGCAACATGCTAATCAAGCTAGCATCATGCTAGCAACATGCTAATCAAGCTAGCATAATGCTAATCATGTTAGCATCTAGCTAAAAACATGCTAGCAACATGCTAATCATGTTAGCATTAAGCTACCAACATGCTAATCAAGCTAGCAAAATGCTAATCAAGCTAGCAAAATGCTACCAACATGCTAATCAAGCTAGCATCATGCTAGTAACATGTTAATCAAGCTAGCATCATGCTAGAAACATGCTAATCATGTTAGCATCTAGTTAAAAACATGCTAGCAACATGCTAATAATGCTAGCATCAAGCTACCAACATGCTAATCAAGCTAGCATCATGCTAACATCATGCTAATCAAGCTAGCATCATGCTACCAATATGCTAATTAAGCTAGCATAATGCAAGCAAAATGTTATTCAAGCTAACATCATGCTAACAACATGTTAATCAAGCTAGCATAATGCTAGCAACATGCTAATCATGTTAGCATCTAGCTAAAAACATGCTAGCAAAATGCTAATCATGCTAACATCTTGTTAAAAGCATGCTAGCAACATGCTAATCATGCTAGCATCATGCTAATCATGTTAACAAAATGCTAATCATGCTAGCATCATTTTAACGACATGTTAATCATAGTAAATCATGCTGGAATGTGGTAAATCGTAGTAAATCATCTTAGAAACATGGTAAATCGTGGTAAATAATGCTAAAACGTGGTATATCATGGTATCACAACATGTTAATTGTGTTAGCATCTGCCCAGTGGCGAGTTTTGCCACTGCAAGCACCACTTCACATTTTCTTCAGGAAATGTACATTCTAGTTAGTGGTGCTTTTCAAAGCAACACTATTGTTATTGTCGCTCATACTTATTATTCTTTTTATTATTATTATTATTCTGGACAAAGTTTGGCGCGTAATGCGCCCCGCACCGTTTGTCACAGACCCCTGAGTGAGGTGTCAAATCGAGCGGGTCATTGAGGAGAGGTGTGCTATATCTTTTCTAAGCGATCGGGTGTACGATGTTCGCACAGCGGACGAAAAAGCGGCCAAAAAAGTCCCATTGACTTTGCATGGGGAGTTCTAAAAACATTTGAATCCCAACTGCCGTTTTCACACACACCACTCCAAAGGGCCTGACACCCCTGCGTTTCTCTCCCTCTCTCTCTCCCTCAGAGGATTTATATTATCAAGCAGCCAATAAGTAATGGCTTAAAATCGTCATAGCCACACCCTAGCAACCAGTTACAGCACCCAAGCAACCACTCTGAGCTCCCTAGCAACCACCCTAAACCAATAAATAATAGAAAAATTTTTTTTTTACATTTTTTAAAGCAATATCACACTCGTAGCCTTGCGATATTGCTCCATGCTTGTGCCTATTCGGCCATAGGCACGAGGCCGCAGGCCGAGTGCCGTACTGAAGGAACTCGTTATTAAAGATTTTAAGAACTCTATAAAAACTCCATAGTAACCATATTTGACAACTACCAACCACCTAGTAACACCATAGCAACTACCAAAAATACCTTAGCAACCACCCTGAACACCCTAGCAACGTCTAGAAATGCTCTAGTAACCACCAAAAAACTCTAGCAACCACCCAGAACACCCTAGCAACTGCCTAGCAACCACCCAGAACACCTAGCAACTGCCTAGTAACCACCCAGAACGCCTAGCAACCACCCAGAACACCCTAGCAACTGCCTAGCAACACCATAGCAACCACCTAGCAATGCCCTAGCAACCACCAAGAATACCCTAGCAACTGGCTAGCAACCACCAAGAATACCCTAGCAACTGCCTAGCAACCACCCAGAACACCTTAGCAACTGCCTAGCAACACCATAGCAACCACCCAGAAAACCCTAGCAACCACCACCTGGCAACAGCATCTTGCTAAAAACATGCTAGCAACATACTAATCATGCTAGCATCATGCTAGCAACATGCTAATCAAGCTAGCATCATGCTAGCATCATGCTAATCAAGCTAGCATCATGCTAGCAACATGCTAATCAAGCTATCATAATGCTAGCAAAATGCTAATCAAGCTAGCATCATGCTAGCAACATGCTAATCAAGCTAGCATCATGCTAGCAACATGTTAATCAAGCTAGCATAATGCTAACATAATGCTAATCAAGCTAGCATCATGCTAGCAACATGCTAATCAAGCTAGCATAATGCTAGCAACATGCTAATCATGTTAGCATCTGGCTAAAAACATGCTAGCAAAATAATAATCATGTTAACATCTTGTTAAAAGCATGCTAGCATCATGCTAGCATCATGCTACCAACATGCTAATCATGTTAACAACATGCTAATCATGCTAGCATCATTTTAACAACATGTTAATCATAGTAAATCATGCTGGAATGTGGTAAATCGTAGTAAATCATCTTAGAAACTTGGTAAATCGTGGTAAATAATGTTAAAACGTGGTATATCATGGTATCACAACATGTTAATTGTGTTAGCATCTGCCCAGTGGCTAGTTTTGCCACTGCAAGCACCACTTCACATTTTCTTCAGGAAATGTACATTCTAGTTAGTGGTGCTTTTTCAAAGCAACACTATTGTTATTGTCGCTCATACTTATTATTCTTATTCTTATTATTCCACACAAAGTTTGGCGCGTAATGCGCCCCGCACCGTTTGTCACAGACCCCTGAGTGAGGTGTCAAATCGAGCGGCTCATTGAGGAGAGGTGTGCTATATCTTTTCTAAGCGATCGGGTGTACGATGTTCGCACAGCGGACGAAAAAGCGGCCAAAAAAGTCCCATTGACTTAACATGGGGAGTTCTAAAAACATTTGAATCCCAACTGCCGTTTTCACACACACCACTCCAAAGGGCCTGACACCCCTGCGTTTCTCTCCCTCTCTCTCTCCCTCAGAGGATTTATATTATCAAGCAGCCAATAAGTAATGGCCTAAAATCTTCATAGCCACACCCTAGCAACCAGTTACAGCACCCTAGCAACCACTCTGAGCTCCCTAGCAACCACCCTAAACCAATAAATAATATAAAAACTTTTTTTTTTACATTTTTTAAAGCAATATCACACTCGTAGCCTTGCGATATTGCTCCATGCTTGTGCCTATTCGGCCATAGGCACGAGGCCGCAGGCCGAGTGCCGTACTGAAGGAACTCGTTATTAAAGATTTTAAGAACTCTATAAAAACTCCATAGTAACCATATTTGACAACTACCAACCACCTAGTAACACCATAGCAACTACCAAAAATACCTTAGCAACCACCCTGAACACCCTAGCAACGTCTAGAAATGCTCTATTAACCACCAAAAAACTCTAGCAACCACCCAGAACACCCTAGCAACTGCCTAGCAACCACCCAGAACACCTAGCAACTGCCTAGTAACCACCCAGAACGCCTAGCAACCAGACAGAACACCCTAGCAACTGCCTAGCAACGCCCTAGCATCCACCCAGAATACCATAGCAACACCATAGCAACAACCTAGCAACCACCAAGAATACCCTAGCAACTGCCTAGCAACCACCCAGAACACCTTAGCAACTGCCTAGCAACACCATAGCAACCACCCAGAAAACCCTAGCAACCACCACCTGGCAACAGCATCTTGCTAAAAACATGCTAGCAACATACTAATCATGCTAGCAACATGCTAATCAAGCTAGCATCATGCTAGCATCATGCTAATCAAGCTAGCAAAATGCTAATAATGCTAGCATAATGCTACCAACATGCTAATCAAGCTAGCATCATGCTAGCAACATGCTAATCAAGCTAGCATAATGCTAACAACATGCTAATCAAGCTAGCATCATGCTAGCAAAATGCTAATCAAGCTAGCATAATGCTAGCAACATGCTAATCATGTTAGCATCTAGCTAAAAACATGCTAGCAACATGCTAATCATGCTAACATCAAGCTACCAACATGCTAATCAAGCTAGCATTATGCTAACATAATGCTAATCATGCTAGCATCATGCTACCAATATGCTAATTAAGCTATCACAATGCTATTCAAGCTAGCATCATGCTAACAACATGTTAATCAAGCTAGCATAATACTAGCAACATGCTAATCAAGCTAGCATCATGCTAACAACATGCTAATCAAGCTAGCATAATGCTAGCAACATGCTAATCATGTTAGCATCTAGCTAAAAACATGCTAGCAACATGCTAATCATGCTAACATCAAGCTACCAACATGCTAATCAAGCTAGCATCATGCTAACATAATGCTAATCATGCTAGCATCATGCTACCAATATGCTAATTAAGCTAGCACAATGATATTCAAGCTAGCATCATGCTAACAACATGTTAATCAAGCTAGCATAATGCTAGCAACATGCTAATCATGTTAGCATCTAACTAAAAACATGCTAGCAAAATGCTAATCATGCTAGCATCATGCTACCAACATGCTAATCATGTTAACAACATGCTAATCATGCTAGCATCATTTTAACAACATGTTAATCATAGTAAATCATGCTGGAATGTGGTAAATCGTAGTAAATCATCTTAGAAACATGGTAAATCGTGGTAAATAATGCTAAAACGTGGTATATCATGGTATCACAACATGTTAATTGTGTTAGCATCTGCCCAGTGGCGAGTTTTGCCACTGCAAGCACCACTTCACATTTTCTTCAGGAAATGTACATTCTAGTTAGTGGTGCTTTTTCAAAGCAACACTAGTGTTATTGTCACTAAACTTATTATTATTCTTCTTATTATTCCGGACAAAAGTTTGGCGCGTAACTTGCCCCGCACCGTTTGTCACAGACCCCTGATTGAGGTGTCAAATCGACCGGCTCATTGAGGAGAGGTGTGCTATGATTTTTCTAAGCGATCGGGTGTACGATGTTCGCACAGCGGACAAAAAAGCGGCCAAAAAAGTCCCATTGACTTAACATGGGGAGTTCTAAAAACATTTGAATCCCAACTGCCGTTTTCACACACACCACTCCAAAGGGCCTGACACCCCTGCGTTTCTCTCCCTCTCTCTCTCCCTCAGAGGATTTATATTATCAAGCAGCCAATAAGTAATGGCCTAAAATCTTCATAGCCACACCCTAGCAACCAGTTACAGCACCCTAGCAACCACTAAGAGCTCCCTAGCAACCACCCTAAAGCAATAAATAATATAAAAACATTTTTTTTACATTTTTTAAAGCAACATCACACTCGTAGCCTTGCGATATTGCTCCATGCTTGTGTACTGAAGGAACTCGTTATTAAAGATTTTAAGAACTCTATAAAAACTCCATAGTAACCATATTTGACAACTACCAACCACCTAGTAACACCATAGCAACTACCAAAAATACCTTAGCAACCACCCAGAACACCCTAGCAACTGCCCAGCAACTACCAAGAATACCCTAGCAACTGCCTAGCAACCACCCAGAACACCTTAGCAACTGCCTAGCAACACCATAGCAACCACCCAAAAAATCCTAGCAACCACCTGGCAACAGCATCTTGCTAAAAACATGCTAGCAACATGCTAATAATGCTAGCATTATGCTACCAACATGCTAATCAAGCTAGCATCATGCTATCAACATGCTAATCAAGCTAGAATAATGCTAGCAACATGCTAATCAAGCTAGCATCATGCTAGCAACATGCTAATCAAGCTAGCATAATGTTAGCAACATGCTAATCATGTTAGCATCTAGCTAAAAACATGCTAGCAACATGCTAATCATGCTAGCATCAAGCTACCAACATGCTAATCAAGCTAGCATCATGCTAACATCATGCTAATCAAGCTAGCATAATGCTAGCAACATGCTAATCAAGCTAGCATCATGCTAGAAACATGCTAATCATGTTAGCATCTAGTTAAAAACATGCTAATCAAGCTAGCATCATGCTAGAAACATGCTAATCATGTTAGCATCTAGTTAAAAACATGCTAGCAACATGCTAATAATGCTAGCATCAAGCTACCAACATGCTAATCAAGCTAGCATCATGCTAACATCATGCTAATTAAGCTAGTATCATGCTAGCAACATGTTAATAATGTTAGCATATAGCTAAAAACATTCTAGCAAAATGCTAATCATGCTAGCATCAAGCTACCAACATGCTAATCAAGCTAGCATCATGCTAACATCATGCTAATTAAGCTAGTATCATGCTAGCAACATGTTAATCATGTTAGCATATAGCTAAAAACATGCTAGCAAAATGTTAATAATGCTAGCATCATGCTAGCAACATGTTAATTAAGCTAGCATCATGCTAATTATGTTAGCAACATGCTAATCAAGCTAGCATAATGCTAACAAAATGCTAATCATGTTAGCATCTAGCTAAAAACATGCTAGCAAAATGTTTATCATGCTAGCATCTTGTTAAAAGCATGCTAGCAACATGCTAATCATGCTAGCATCATCCTGTCAACATGCTAATCATGCTAACAAAATGCTAATCATGCTAGCATCATTCTAACAACATGTTAATCATAGTAAATCATGCTGGAATGTGGTAAATCGTAGTAAATCATCTTAGAAACATGGTAATTGTGTTAGCATCTGCCCAGTGGCGAATTTTGCCACTGCAAGCACCACTTCACATTTTCTTCAGGAAATGTACATTCTAGTGTTGTGATTACTATTCACCTAGACAAAACTTCGGCGCGTAACTCGCCCCACACCGTTTGTCACAGACCACTGAATGAGGTATCAAATCGACCGGTTTATTGAGGAGAGGTGTGCTATGACTTTTATAAGCGATCGGGTGTAAGATGTTCGTCTGGCGGGCGAAAAATTAGCCGAAAAATGTCCCATAGACTTAACATAGGCACGAAATTAGCAAAATCATATCTTTGGCTCAGAAGGTCATAGAGCCTTGGGGTTGGGCTCTTTTGATTCATCCTATCAAGCAGCCAATAAGTAGTGACATAACAACTTCATAGCCACGCCCTAGCAACCAGTTACAGGCCCCTAGCAACCATTGAACAACATTTACAAGCCATATCTCAGCATCAAAACATTGTAAAAACACAGAGTTGGGCATTTTTTGACCCAGACCTGCAAATACTCTTTAAATATTACCCCATAAACTGTATAAACAAACCTTAGCAACCATTTGGCGTACCCTAGCAACCGTACAAACACATGAATGAGCTATATCTCAGCACCAGAACATCGTATAGACATGGGGGTGTGCTTGTTTGTTTCGGTTGGGAAACCAGTCTGTAAATATCATCATGGTAACTGTGTAACCACTCCTTAGCAACCGTTTAAAGCTACCTAGCAACCATATTGCAACATATAGAAGCCATATTATAGCTCCACAACATCGTACAGACATGGTTGATGGCTCGTATGCAATCATGTACAACACCCTTAGCAACCAAGTGGCGAGTTTTGCCACTGCAAGCACCACTTCACATTTTCTTCAGGAAATGTACATTCTAGTGTTGTGATTACTATTCACCTAGACAAAACTTTGGCGCGTAACTCGCCCCACACCGTTTGTCACAGACCCCTGAATGAGGTGTCAAATCGACCGGTTTATTGAGGAGAGGTGTGCTATGACTTTTATAAGCGGTCGGGTGTAAGATGTTCGTATGGCGGGCGAAAAATTAGCCGAAAAATGTCCCATAGACTTAACATAGGCACAAAATTTGCAAAATCATATCTTTGGCTCAGAAGGTCATAGAGCCTTGGGGTTGGGCTCTTTTGATTCATCCTATCAAGCAGCCAATAAGTAGTGACATAACAACTTTATAGCCACGCCCTAGAAACCAGTTACAGGCCCCTAGCAACCACTGAACAACATTTACAAGCCATATCTCAGAAAACAAAACATTGTAAAAACACAGAGTTGGGCATTTTTTGACCCAGACCTGCAAATACTCTTTATATATTACCCCGTAAACTGTATAAACAAACCTTAGCAACCATTTGGAGTACCCTAGCAACCGTACAAACACATGAATGAGCTATATCTCAGCACCAGAACATTGTATAGACATGGGGGTTGGCTCATTAGTTTCGGTTGGAAAACAGTCTGTAAATATCACCATGGTAACTATGTATTCACACCCTAGCAACCGTTAAGAGCCACCTAGCAACCATATTGCAACATATAGAAGCCATATTTCAGCTCCACAACATCGTACAGACATGGTTGTAGGCTCGTAAGCAATCATGTACAACACCCTAGCAACCAGGTGGCGAATTTTGCCACTGCAAGCACCACTTCACATTTTCTTCAGGAAATGTACATTCTAGTTAAGTTGGCTTGAGAAAGCCAACATATTGAAATCCTATTTAAACTTATTATTATTATTCTTCTGTGGAAACTGTTGACTCTAACTCGTCCTAGAGCTTTAACTCTACATACTCCAAACTCGGCTCAGACACTCAAACTGATCTGAAGTTTTATGCTATATCTTTTTAGACTGATCGGACTTACGGTTTTCCTACAAATGACGATCAAAACTCGGAAAAAGTCCCATTGACTTAACATTGGGCATTCTAAAAAAATTCAAACTCACCAACCGACAAAAATTCAAATCTAAATCCCTTGAAAACTAAATCAAACTGCCATTCTATATATATTAGCCAATGAAACTCATTTAAACTAATAAACTCTAATTTCATACACTTATAAACTAATTAACTTAAATTGAATAACTAATTAACTAATAAACTCATGAATTCATAGACTTATGAACTCTTAAACTCATAAATTAATAAACTCTGAACTCTAAACTCATTTAAACTTATAAACTCTAAACTCAAAAACTTGTACACTTATAAACTCTAAACTCATAAACTCTGAGTGTGTGTGTGTGTGTGTGTGTGTGTGTGTGTGTATCTATCTATCTATCTACCGCTCTGAATACCATAGCAACCACCCAGAACACCCTAGCAACCACCTAGCAACCACCCAGAACACCCTAGCAACCACCCAAAAGACCCTAGCAACCACCCAAAATATCCTAGCAACCAACCAAAAGACCCTAGCAACCACCCAAAACACCCTAGCAACTGCCTAGCAACCACCCAAAAGACCCTAGCAACCACCCAAAACACCCTAGCAACCACCCAAAATACCCTAGCAACACCATAGCAACCACACAAAACATCCTAGTAACCACCCATAACACCCTAGCAACCACCTAGCAACCACCCAGAACACCCTAGCAACCACCCAAAACACCCTAGCAACCAACCAAAATATCCTAGCAACCGCCTAGCAACCACCCAAAACACCCTAGCAACCACCCAAAATACCCTAGCAACACCATAGCAACCACTCAAAAGACCCTAGCAACCACCCATAACACCCTAGCAACCGCCTAGCAACAACCCAGAACACCCTAGCAACCACCCAAAACACCCTAGCAACCACCCAGAACACCCTAGCAACCGCCTAGCAACCACCAAAAAGACCCTAGCAACCACCCAAAATACCCTAGCAACACCATAGCAACCACACAAAACATCCTAGTAACCACCCATAACACCCTAGCAACCGCCTAGCAACCACCCAGAACACCCTAGCAACCACCCAAAACACCCTAGCAACCACCCAAAATACCCTAGCAACCACCCAGAACACCCTAGCAACCACCTAGCAACCACCCAAAAGACCCTAGCAACCACCCCGAACACCCTGGCAACCGCCTAGCAACCACCCAAAAGACCCTAGCAACCACCCAAAATATCCTAGCAACCGCCTAGCAACCACCCAGAATACCCTAGCAACCACCCATAACACCCTATCAACCGCCTAGCAACCACCCAAAACACCCTAGCAACCACCCAAAATATCCAAGCAACCGCCTAGCAACCACCCAGAATACCCTAGCAACCACCCAAAACACCCTAGCAACCACCCAAAACACCCTAGCAACTGCCTAGCAACCACCTAAAAGACCCTAGCAACCACCCAGAATACCATAGCAACCACCCAAAATACCCTAGCAACCGCCTAGCAACCACCCAAAAGACCCTAGCAACCACCCAGAATACCCTAGCAACCACCCAAAATACCCTAGCAACCACCTAGCAACCACCCAAAAGACCCTAGCAACCACCCTAAATATCCTAGCAACCGCATAGCAACCACCCAGAGTACCCTAGCAACCACCCAGAACACCCTAGCAACCGCCTAGCAACCACCCAAAAGACCCTAGCAACCACCCAAAATATCCTAGCAACCGCCTAGCAACCACCCAAAATACCCTAGCAACCACCCAAAACACCCTAGCAACCAACCAAAACACCCTAGCAACCACCCAGAACACCCTAGCAACCGCCTAGCAATCACCCAAAATACCGTAGCAACCACCCAAAAGACCCTAGCAACCACCCAGGAAACCCTAGCAACCACCTAGCAACCACCCAGAACACCCTAGCAACCTCCCAAAATACCCTAGCAACACCATAGCAACACCATAGCAACATCCTAGCAACCGCCTAGCAAAAAACGTTCTGGTCCAAACTTTCTCAAGCCAACTTAAAGTTTGTCTCGACGAACTTTCGCATCTAGTTAAGTTGGCTTGAGAAAGCCAACATATTGAAATCCTATTTAAACTTATTATTATTATTAATATTATTATTCTTCTGTTAAAAACTGTTGACTCAAACTCGCCCTAGAGCTTTAACTCTACATACTCCAAACTCGGCTCAGACACTCAAACTGATCTGCAGCTATATGCTATATATTTTCAGACTGATCGGACTTACGGTTTTCCTACAAATGACGATCAAAACTCGGAAAAACTCCCATTGACTTAACATTGGGCATTCTAAAAAAATTCAAACTCACCAACCGACAAAAATTCAAATCTAAATCCCTTGAAAACTAAATCAAACTGCCATTCTATATATATTAGCCAATGAAACTCATTTAAACTAATAAACTCTAATTTCATACACTTATAAACTAATTAACTTAAATTGAATAACTAATTAACTAATAAACTCATGAATTCATAGACTTATGAACTCTTAAACTCATAAATTAATAAACTCTGAACTCTAAACTCATTTAAACTTATAAACTCTAAACTCAAAAACTTGTACACTTATAAACTTATCAATTTATACACTTATAAACTCTAAACTCTGAGTGTGTGTGTGTGTGTGTGTGTGTGTGTGTGTGTATCTATCTATCTACCGCTCTGAATACCATAGCAACCACCCAGAACACCCTAGCAACCACCTAGCAACCACCCAGAACACCCTAGCAACCACCCAAAAGACCCTAGCAACCACCCAAAACACCCTAGCAACCGCCTAGCAACCACCCAAAAGACCATAGCAACCACCCAAAACACCCTAGCAACCGCCTAGCAACCACCCAGAATACCCTAGCAACCACCCAAAACACCCTAGCAACCACCCAAAATATCCTAGCAACCGCCTAGCAACCACCCAGAATACCCTAGCAACCACCCAAAACACCCTAGCAACCACCCAAAACACCCTAGCAACCACCCAAAAGACCCTAGCAACCACCCAAAATACCCTAGCAACCGCCTAGCAACCACCCAGAACACCCTAGAAACCACCCAAAACACCCTAGCAACCACCCAAAACACCCTAGCAACCGCCTAGCAACCACCCAAAACACCCTAGCAACCACCCAGAACACCCTAGCAACCACCTAGCAACCACCCAAAAGACCCTAGCAACCACCCAAAATAGCCAAGCAACCACCCAAAACACCCTAGCAACCACCTAGCAACCACCCATAACACCCTAGCAACCACCTAGCAACCACCCAGAACACCCTAGCAACCACCCAAAACACCCTAGCAACCACCCAAAATACCCTAGCAACACCATAGCAACCACACAAAATATCCTAGTAACCACCCATAACACCCTAGCAACCGCCTAGCAACCACCCAGAACACCCTAGCAACCACCCAAAACACCATAGCAACCACCCAAAATATCCTAGCAACCGCCTAGCAACCACCCAGAATACCCTAGCAACCACCCAAAACACCCTAGCAACCACCCAAAATAGCCTAGCAACCACCCAAAATACCCTAGCAACCACCCAGAATACCCTAGCAACCACCCAAAATACCCTAGCAACCGCCTAGCAACCACCCAAAAGACCCTAGCAACCACCCTAAATATCCTAGCAACCGCATAGCAACCACCCAGAATACCCTAGCAACCACCCAAAACACCCTAGCAACCACCCAGAACACCCTAGCAACCGCCTAGCAACCACCCAAAAGACCCTAGCAACCACCTAGCAACCACCCAAAAGACCCTAGCAACCACCCAGAACACCCTAGCAACCTCCCAAAATACCCTAGCAACACCATAGCAACATCCTAGCAACCGCCTAGCAAAAAACATTCTGCTCCAAACTTTCTCAAGCCAACTTAAAGTTTGTCTCGACGAACTTTCGCATCTAGTTATGTTGGCTTGAGAAAGCCAATATATTGAAATCCTATTTAAACTTATTATTATTATTATTCTTCTGTACAAAACTATTGACTCAAACTCGCCCTAGAGCTTTAACTCTACATACTCCAAACTCGGCTCAGACACTCAAACTGATCTGAAGTTTTATGCTATATCTTTTCAGACTGATCGGACTTACGGTTTTCCTACAAATGACGATCAAAACTCGGAAAAACTCCCATTGACTTAACATTGGGCATTCTAAAAAAATTCAAACTCACCAACCGACAAAAATTCAAATCTAAATCCCTTGAAAACTAAATCAAACTGCCATTCTATATATATTAGCCAATGAAACTCATTTAAACTAATAAACTCTAATTTCATACACTTATAAACTAATTAACTTAAATTTAATAACTAATTAACTAATAAACTCATGAATTCATAGACTTATGAACTCTTAAACTCATAAATTAATAAACTCTGAACTCTAAACTCATTTAAACTTATAAACTCTAAACTCAAAAACGTGTACACTTATAAACTCATCAATTTATACACTTATAAACTCTAAACTCATAAACTCTGAGTGTGTGTGTGTGTGTGTGTGTGTGTGTGTGTGTGTGTGTGTGTGTGTGTGTGTGTGTGTCTGAGTGAGTGAGTGTGTGTGTGTGTGTGTGTGTGTGTGTGTGTGTCTGAGTGAGTGTGTGTGTGTGTGTGTGTGTGTGTGTGTGTGTGTGTGTGTGTGTGTGTCTGAGTGTGTCTGAGTGTGTGTGTGTGTGTGTGTGTGTGTGTCTGAGTGAGTGTGTGTGTCTGAGTGAGTGTGTGTGTGTGTGTGTGTGTGTGTGTGTGTGTGTATCTATCTATCTACCGCTCTGAATACCATAGCAACCACCCAGAACACCCTAGCAACCACCTAGCAACCACCCAAAAGACCCTAGCAACCACCCAAAATATCCTAGCAACCACCCAAAAGACCCTAGCAACCACCCAAAACACCCTAGCAACCGCCTAGCAACCACCCAAAAGACCCTAGCAACCACCCAAAACACCCTAGCAACCACCCAAAATACCCTAGCAACACCATAGCAACCACACAAAACATCCTAGTAACCACCCATAACACCCTAGCAACCGCCTAGCAACCACCCAGAACTACCTAGCAACCACCCAAAACACCCTAGCAACCACCCATAATACCCTAGCAACCACCCAAAACACCCTAGCAACCACCCAGAACACCCTAGCAACCGCCTAGCAACCACCCAAAAGACCCTAGCAACCACCCAAAATACCCTAGCAACCGCCTAGCAACCACCCAAAAGACCCTAGCAACCACCCAAAAGACCCTAGCAACCACCCAAAATACCCTAGCAACCGCCTAGCAACCACCCAAAAGACCCTAGCAACCACCCAAAAGACCCTAGCAACACCATTGCAACCACACAAAACATCCTAGTAACCACCCATAACACCCTAGCAACCGCCTAGCAACCACCCAGAACACCCTAGCAACCACCCAAAAGACCCTAGCAACCACCCAGAATACCCTAGCAACCACCCAACAGACCCTAGCAACCACCCAAAAGACCCTAGCAACCGCCTAGCAACCACCCAGAATACCCTAGCAACCACCCAAAACACCCTAGCAACCACCCAGAACACCCTAGCAACCGCCTAGCAACCACCCAGAATACCCTAGCAACCACCCAAAACACCCTAGCAACCACCCAGAACACCATAGCAACCGCCTAGCAACCACCCAAAAGACCCTAGCAACCGCCTAGCAACCACCCAGAATACCCTAGCAACCACCCAAAAGACCCTAGCAACCGCCTAGCAACCACCCAAAAGACCCTAGCAACCACCCAGAACACCCTAGCAACCGCCTAGCAACCACCCAAAAGACCCTAGCAACCACCCAAAAGACCCTAGCAACCACCCAAAAGACCCTAGCAACCACCCAGAATACCCTAGCAACCACCCAAAACACCCTAGCAACCACCCAGAACACCCTAGCAACCGCCTAGCAACCACCCAAAAGACCCTAGCAACCACCTAGCAACCACCCAAAAGACCCTAGCAACCACCCAAAACACCCTAGCAACCACCCATAACACCCTAGCAACCGCCTAGCAACCACCCAGAACACCCTAGCAACCACCCAAAAGACCCTAGCAACCACCTAGCAACCACCCAGAAGACCCTAGCAATCACCCAAAAGACCCTAGCAACCACCCAGGACACCCTAGCAACCACCTAGCAACCACCCAGAACACCCTAGCAACCTCCCAAAATACCCTAGCAACACCATAGCAACATCCTAGCAACCGCCTAGCAAAAAACGTTCTGCTCCAAACTTTCTCAAGCCAACATAAAGTTTGTCTCGACGAACTTTCGCATCTAGTTATTATTATTATTCTTCTGTTATAAACTGTTGACTCAAACTCGCCCTAGAGCTTTAACTCTACATACTCCAAACTCGGCTCAGACACTCAAACTGATCTGAAGTTATATGCTATATCTTTTCAGACTGATCGGACTTACGGTTTTCCTACAAATGACGATCAAAACTCGGAAAAACTCCCATTGACTTAACATTGGGCATTCTAAAAAAATTCAAACTCACCAACCGACAAAAATTTAAATCTAAATCCCTTGAAGACTAATTCAAACTGCCATTCTATATATATTAGCCAATGAAACTCATTTAAACTAATAAACTCTAATCTCATACACTTATAAACTAATTAACTTAAATTTAATAACTAATTAACTAATAAACTCGTGAATTCATAGACTTATGAACTCTTAAACTCATAAATTAATAAACTCTGAACTCTAAACTCATTTAAACTTATAAACTCTAAACTCAAAAACTTGTACACTAATAAATTCATCAATTTATACACTTATAAACTCTAAACTCATAAACTCTGTGTGTGTGTGTGTGTGTGTGTGTGTGTGTGTGTGTGTGTCTGAGTGTCTGAGTGAGTGTGTGAGCGAGGTAGTCTGTTTGAGTGTGTGTGTGTGTGTGTGTGTGTGTGTGTGTGTGTGTGTGTGTGTGTGTGTGTGTGTGTGTGTGTGTGTGTTGTGTGTGTGTGTGTGTGTGTGTGTGTGTGTGTGTGTGTGTGTGTGTGTGTGTGTGTGTGTGTATCTATCTATCTAACTTATCTATCTATCTCTCTGTCATAAACTTCAAACTACTTTAAACTTTAAACCAATTTAAACTTCTTAAGTTTAAAGCTCCCAGCTCCCAAGCAACTCCATAGCAACCAAACTTGAGTATCCTAGCAACCGTTTTGCAAGACCTATATCTCTGTATCAGAACATCGTATAGAGATGAGGTTTGGCTCTTTTGACTCATGCTAGCAAACAGCACTTTCAACATGCTACACATGCTAGCAGTGAATAGCTACATGCTAATAGCGATTAGTTAAGTAAGAACTCTATAAAAACTCCATAGTAACCATCTGTGACAACTACCAACCACCTAGTAACACCATATCAACCGCTCTGAATACCATAGCAACCACCCAGAACACCCTAGCAACCACCTAGCAACCACCCTAGCAACCACCCAAAACACCCTAGCAACCAACCAAAATATCCTAGCAACCGCCTAGCAACCACCCAGAATACCCTAGCAACCACCCAAAACACCCTAGCAACCACCCAGAACACCCTAGCAACTGCCTAGCAACCACCCAAAAGACCCTAGCAACCACCCAGAATACCATAGCAACCACCCAAAAGACCCTAGCAACCACCCAAAATACCCTAGCAACCGCCTAGCAACCACCCAAAAGACCCTAGCAACCACCCAAAATATCCTAGCAACCGCCTAGCAACCACCCAGAATACCCTAGCAACCACCCAAAACACCCTAGCAACCACCCAAAATACCCTAGCAACCGCCTAGCAACCACCCAAAAGACCCTAGCAACCACCCAAAATACCCTAGCAACCGTCTAGCAACCACCCAAAAGACCCTAGCAACCACCCAAAATATCCTAGCAACCGCCTAGCAACCACCCAGAATACCCTATCAACCACCTAGCAACCACCCAGAACACCCTAGCAACCACCCAGAACACCCTAGCAACCACCCAAAATACCCTAGCAACCACCCAAAATACCCTAGCAACCACCCAAAAGACCCTAGCAACCACCCAGAATACCATAGCAACCACCCAGAACACCCTAGCAACCACCTAGCAACCACCCAAAACCCCCTAGCAACCGCCTAGCAACCACCCAAAAGACCCTAGCAACACCATAGCAACCACACAAAACATCCTAGTAACCACCCATAACACCCTAGCAACCGCCTAGCAACCAACCAGAACACCCTAGCAACCACCCAAAACACCCTAGCATCCACCCAAAATATCCTAGCAACCGCCTAGCAACCACCCAGAATACTCTAGCAACCACCCAAAACACCCTAGCAACCACCCAGAACACCCTAGCAACCGCCTAGCAACCACCCAAAAGACCCTAGCAACCACCAAAAATACCATAGCAACCACCCAAAATACCCTAGCAACCGCCTAGCAACCACCCAAAATACCCTAGCAACCGCCTAGCAACCACCCAAAAGACCCTAGCAACCACCCTAAATATCCTAGCAACCGCATAGCAACCACCCAGAATACCCTAGCAACCACCCAAAACACCCTAGCAACCACCCAGAACACCCTAGCAACCGCCTAGCAACCACACAAAAGACCCTAGCAACCACCCAGAAGACCCTAGCAACCACCCAAAATATCCTAGCAACCGCCTAGCAACCACCCAGAATACCCTAGCAACCACCCAAAACACCCTAGCAACCACCCAGAACACCCTAGCAACCGCCTAGCAACCACCCAAAAGACCCTAGCAACTGCCTAGCAACCACCCAAAAGACCCTAGCAACCACCCAGGACACCCTAGCAACCACCTAGCAACCACCCAGAACACCCTAGCAACCTCCCAAAATACCCTAGCAACACCATAGCAACACCATAGCAACATCCTAGCAACCGCCTAGCAAAAAACTTTCTGCTCCAAACTTTCTCAAGCCAACTTAAAGTTTGTCTCGACGAACTTTCGCATCTAGTTAGTGGTGCTTTTTCAAAGCAACACTAGTGTTATTGTCACTCATACTTATTATTAGTGGTGCTTGCTGAAAGCAAGGCATCACTATTGTTATTGCTCATACTTATTAGTGGTGCTTGCTGACAGCAAGGCATCACTATTGTTATTGCTCATACTTATTATTATTCTTCTTTTTATTATTATTCCACACAAAGTTTGGCGCGTAACTCGTCCCGCACCGTTTGTCACAGATCCATGAATGAGGTGTCAAATCGACCGGCTCATTGAGGAGAGGTGTGCTATGACTTTTATAAGCGATCAGGGGGGCGGTGTTCGCCCCAGGGGTGAAAAAGCGGCCCAAAAAGTCCCAATGACTTAACATTGCGACGAACTTTGAGCACTCGTAGCTCAGAGCGAGGATTTCGCAGAAACGTGTGATTTGCCACATTTGAAGAGGCTAACAGGCTCTGTAAGAACATACCTCACAATGGGGTAAAAGTTGCACCCCTGGGGGGCAGGAGCTGCCCAAAGTTGCCCCATTGACTTACTATGGGGAAGGAACGTCCCGTGAAACACACATGCTTTTCCTACTATGGTAAATTGCATAGGGATTTTCTATTGAACGTAGCTCTGGATCACAGTGTCATAAAGACAAGGGGGCGGGCTCATTTTACTCAGACGACCAATCAGTCTCTCAGGCTCATTGTGAAGCTATCAAGCCACGCCCTAGCAACCATTTAGAGAAACTTAGCAACAAGTCCCATAGACTTCCATTGAAATAGATCAAAGGGACTGAATTGTCATACAAACACGAGGGTGGTCTCATTTGACTCGGGGCAGCAAACGGCCCATCATGAATCACCTCAACACTTCCTAGCCCCTCCATAGCAACCATTGTCGAGCACCTTAGCAACCAAAATCCAAAGAGGGATATCTTCCATTCTGAATGTCACAGAGGCATGGGAGTTGGTTTATATCATTCAAAGTGTCAAGAAGCCTTTGCAGTTTCATCATTGGCAGCTGTCAAGCAACTCCATAACAACCAAAAAGAGTACCCTAGCAACCGTTTAGCAAAACGTATATCTCTGCATCAAAACATAGTATAGAGATGGGACTTGGCTCTTTTGACTAAATCATGGTAAACTATGGTAAATCATCCTAGAATCATAGTAAATCATACTAAAACATGGTAAATCATGGTATACTATAGTAAATCATAGTAAACTATGGTAAATCGTGGTAAATCGTGGTAAACTATGGTGAATCATGCTAGAATCATAGTAAATCATACTTGAACATGGTAAATCATGGTATACTATAGTAAATCATGGTAAACTATGGTAAAACATGGTAAACTATGATAAATCATGCTAGAATCAGTAAATCATACTTGAACATGGTATATCATGGTATACTATAGTAAATCATGGTAAACTATGGTAAATCATGGTAAACTATGGTAAATCATGCTAGAATCAGTAAATCATACTTGAACATGGTAAATCATGGTATACTATAGTAAATCATGGTAAACTATAGTAAATCATGGTAAATCGTGGTAAACTATGGTAAATCATGGTAAACTATGGTAAATCATGCTAGAATCAGTAAATCATACTTGAACATGGTAAATCATGGTATACTATAGTAAATCATGGTAAACTATGGTAAATCATGGTAAACTATGGTAAATCATGCTAGAATCAGTAAATCATACCTGAACATGGTAAATCATGGTATACTATAGTAAATCATGGTAAACTATAGTAAATCGTGGTAAATCATGGTGAACTATGGTAAATCATGCTAGAATCATAGTAAATCATACTTTAACATGGTAAATCATGGTATACTAAAGTAAATCATGGTAAACTATGGTAAATTGTGGTAAATCATGGTAAACTATGGTAAATCATGGTAAACCATGCTAGCAACGTGGTAAAACAAGATAGCATCATGCTAGCTACATGCTAATAATGCTAACATGATGCTAGCAACATGCTAATAATGCTAGCATGATACTAGCTACATGCTAATCATGCTAGCTTCTTGCTACAAACATGCTAGCAAACATGCTATTCATGTTAGCATCTTGTTAAAAAAATGCTAGCATCATGCTAACAACATGCTAATCATGCTGTTAGCTACATTAAGAATGTAGCTACATTCACGTTAGCTTTTGCTAAAAACATGCTAGCATGATGCTAGCAACATGCTAATCATTTTAGCATCATGCTAGCAAACATGCTAGCATTATGTTAGTCACATGCTTATAATGCTAGCATGATGATAATTTTGTTATAATCTTGCTAAAAACTAGCTAAACGCACTTTAGCAACCGAGTGGTGAGTTTTGCCACTGCAAGCACCACTTCACATTTTCTTCAGGAAATGTACATTCTAGTTATTATTATTCTTCTTACTCAAAAAAAATATAAATTTAATGCAGCCTAGAGCTTTAACTCTACATACTCCAAACTCGGCTCAGACACTCAAACTGTTCTGACTCGAGTTGCTTTATCTTTTCAGACTGATCGGACTTACGATTTTCCTAAAAATGACGATCAAAACTCGGAAAAAACCATTTGAATTAAAATTGCGGAATGTTCAGGTTTTTTAAACTGCCAAACTGCCAAAAATTCAAATCTAAATCCCTGGAAAACCTAAACTAAATCAAACTGCCAAAAATTCAAATCTAAACTCCTTGAAACCCTAGACTAAATCAAACTGCCATTCTATATAATATAAAAGCCATTGAGACTAATTTAAACTAATAAACTCATCTATCTATCTACTTTCAAACTATTTTAAACTTCAAACTACTTTAAACTTCAAACTTCTAAGTGTTATCGAGTTAGTGTGTGTGTGTGTGTGTGTGTGTGTGTGTGTGTGTGTGTGTGTGTGTGTGTGTAACTGCCTAGAACACCATAGCAAACACTGAGAACACCCTAGCAACCGCCTAGCAACCACCCAGAACACCCTAGCAACCACCCAGAATACCGTAGCAACCGCCTAGCAACCACCCAGAATAACCTAGCAACCACCCAAAATAACCTAGAAACCGCCTAGCAACCACCCAAAAGACCATAGCAACCACCCATAACATCCTAGCAACCGCCTAGCAAAAAACTTTCTGCTCCAAACTTTCTCAAGCCAACTTAAAGTTTGTCTACACATGCTAGCAGTGCATAGCTACATGCTAATAGTGATTAGTTAAGTGTTAAATCATGCTAAGAACTCTATAAAAACTCCACAGTAACCATCTGTGACAACTACCAACCACCTAGTAACACCATATCAACCGCCCTGAATACCTTAGCAACCGCATAGCAACCACCCAAAAGACCCTAGCAACCACCCAAAATACCCTAGCAACCGCCTAGCAACCACCCAGAACACCCTAGCAACCACCCAAAATACCCTAGCAACCGCCTAGCAACC
This sequence comes from Leuciscus idus, assembly GCA_021554675.1. Lineage (NCBI taxonomy): Eukaryota > Metazoa > Chordata > Actinopteri > Cypriniformes > Leuciscidae > Leuciscus > Leuciscus idus. The sequence goes on from CM038624.1 coordinate 13,825,484, forward strand.
ACCCAAAAGAAAATAGCAACCACTGAAAATATCCTAGCAACCACCCAGAACACCATAGCAACCACCCAAAATACCTTAGCAATCGCCTAGCAACACCCTAGCAACCGCCTAGAAACCACCTAGAATACCCTAGCAATCGCTTAGCAACACCATAGCAACCGCCCAGAATACCATAGCAACACCATAACGACCACCCATAACATCCTAGCAACTGCCTAGCAAAAATCATTCTGGTCCAAACTTTCTCAAGCCAACTTAAAGTTTGTCTCGACGAACTTTCGCATCTAGTTATTATTACTAGTATTATCTTAATAATTATATTATTATTTCTGGTCAAAGGTTCCTCAAAAGTTTTTAAACTATGTAAAATTATAGACTCCATCTGATGATAAATATGTCTAACCTCTCCAAGTCAAAATTTTCTAGTGACTGGTCACAATCTAAATTTTTAAATTGGCCCAAGTGCTATTCTTGTTGCAATAGTCTGTTAACATTGGCTCAATGATAAATCGTCAGACTAACTGAAAAATTTAGATGTGAACAGTCACTAGAAATTTTTGACTTGGGGATGTAATTTTTTTTACAGTGTAACATAAGAAAGAGTATGTATATATATATATATATATAGAAAGGTCAAGTTTCGAGTACTCCTTGGCCAGAAAAAATGTCAGTATGTCAAAAATGGACTTTTGTCAGGATGAAATAACATCTGTAAGGACTCTTTGGCCAGAAATATGTTCAGTAGGTCAAAAGAGTGCCTATGCAAAAACTATCTAACGTTGAAAATCATTAAAGAAACATAGGCTATGCACTTCTAGCATTGCATTGCATTGCACTGACGATCTAACGTTGTGCATTGAAGAATAACACACAGATTATGCACTTTTCGCATTGCATTGCATAGCACACTAGAACAAAATCATTCCCATGTTCATTATGTGTGTTGTTGCATTGCATTGCATTGCATTGCATTGCATTGCATTGCACAAACGATCTAACGCTGTGCACTGAAGAATAACATACAGGTTATGCACTTATTGCATTGCATTAGACACCAGAGCGAAACTCATTCCCATGTTGATTAAAGACATAACGTGTGTTGTGGCATTGCATTGCATTGCATTGCATTGCATTGCATTGCATTGCATTGCATTGCATTGCATTGCATTGCTTTGCACTAAATTGCATTGCATTGCATTGCATTGCATTGCATTGCATTGCATTACATTGCATTGCATTGCACTAACGACCTAACGTTGTGTACTGAAGAATAACAATATGCACTTTTCGCATTGCATTGCATTTCACACCAGAACTTACTAATTTCCTTGTTCATTAAGGAGATAACCTGTGTTGTTGCATTGCAATGCATTGCACTAACGATCTAACGTTGTTTACTGAAGAATAACATATAGGTTATGCACTTTTTACATTGCATTGCATTGCACACCAGAACTCCCACTTCCATGTTGATTAAAGACATAACTGTTGTTGCATTGCATTGCTTTGCATTGCATTGCATTGCATTGCACTAACGATCTAACGTTGTGCACTGAAGAATAACATATAGGTTATGCACTTTTTACATTGCAATGCATTGCACACCAGAACTCCCACTTCCATGTTGATTAAAGACATAACGTGTGTTGCATTGCATTGCTTTGCATTGCATTGCATTGCATTGCACTAACGATCTAACGTTGTGCACTGAAGAATAACATATGCACTTTTTGCATTGCATTGCTTTGCATTGCACTGCTTTGCATTGCATTGCACTGCACTAACGATCTGATGTTGTGCACTGTAGAATAACAATATGCACTTTTCGCATTGCATGGCACACCATAAATGACTAATTTCCATGTTCATTAAAGAGATAACCTGTGTTGTTGCATTGCATTACAGAAACGATCTAACGTTGTGCACTGAAGAATAACATATGCACTTTGTGCATTGCATTGCATTGCTTTGCACTGCACTGCATTGCATTGCATTCCATTGCATTGCACTAACGATCTAACGTTGTGCACTGAAGAAAAACAATATGCACTTTTCGCATTGCATTGCATTGCACACCAGAACTTACTCATTTCCTTGTTCATTAACGAGATAACCTGTGTTGTTGCATTGCATTGCATTGCACTAACGATCTAACGTTGTTTACTGAAGAATAACATATAGGTTATGCACTTTTTACATTGCATTGCATTGCACACCAGAACTAACTCATTCTCATGTTGATTAAAGATATAACGTGTGTTGTTGCATTGCACTAACGATCTAACGTTGTGCACTGAAGAATAACATATGCACTTTTTGCATTGCATTGCTTTGCATTGCATTGCACTGCACTAACGAGCTGACGTTGTGCACTGAATAACAATATGCACTTGTCGCATTGCATTGCATTGCACACCAGAACTAAATCATTCCCAAGTTCAATAAAGACAACGTGTGTTGTTGCAAAGCATTGCATTGCACTGCATTGCATTAACGAGATAACCTGTGTTGTTGCATTGCATTGCACTAACGATCTGACGTTGTTTACTGAAGAATAACATATAGGTTACGCACTTTTTACATTGCATTGCATTGCACACCAGAACTAACTCATTCTCATGTTGATTAAAGACATAACGTGTGTTGTAAGCATTGCATTGCTTTGAATTGCATTGCATTGCATTGCACTAACGATCTAACGTTGTGCACTGAAGAATAACACATGCACTTTTTGCATTACATTGCTTTGCATTGCATTGCTTTGCATTACACTGCATTGCATTGCACTGCACTAACGAGCTGACGTTGTGCACTGAATAACATATGCACTTATCGCATTGCATTGCATTGGACACCAGAACTCCCAATTCCATGTTGATTAAAGCCATAATGTGTGTTGTTGCATTGCATTGCTTTGCATTGCATTGCATTGCATTGCATTGCATTGCATTGCATTGCATTGCACTAACGATCTAACGTTGTGCACTGAAGAATAACATATGCACTTTTTGCATTGCATTGCATTGCTTTGCACTGCATTGCATTGCATTGCACTAACGATCTAACGATCTAACGTTGTGCACTGAAGAATAACATATGCACTTTTGCATTGCATTGCATTGCATTGCTTTGCATTGCACTGCTTTGCACTGCATTGCATTGCATTGCATTGCACTGCACTAACGAGCTGACGTTGTGCACTGAATAACAGTATGCACTTTTCGCTTTGCATTGCATTGCACACCAGAACTCCCACTTCCATGTTGATTAAAGACATAACGTGTGTTGTTGCATTGCATTGCATTGCATTACATGGCACTAACGATCTAACGTTGTGAACTGAATAACATATGCACTTTTCGCATTGCATTGCATTGCATTGCTTTGCACTGCATTGCATTGCATTACAGAAACGATCTAACGTTGTGCACTGAAGAATAACATAGAGGTTATGCACTTTTTGCATTGGATTGCATTGCACACCATAACTAAATCATTCCCAAGTTCAATAAAGACATTAACGTGTGTTGTTGCATTGCATTGCATTGCATTGCACTGCATTGCACTGCATTGCACTGCATTGCACTGCATTGCACTGCATTGCACTGCATTGCATTGCATTGCATTGTATTGCATTGCATTGCACTAACGATCTAACGTTGTGCACTGAAGAATAACAATATGCACTTTTCGCATTGCATTGCACACCAGAACTTACTCATTTCCTTGTTCATTAACGAGATAACCTGTGTTGTTGCATTGCATTGCATTGCATTACATGGCACTAACGATCTAACGTTGTGAACTGAATAAATATATGCACTTTTCGCATTGCATTGCATTGCTTTGCTTTGCACTGCATTGCATTGCACTGCACTAACGATCTGATGTTGTGCACTGTAGAATTACAATATGCACTTTTCGCATTGCATGGCACACCATAATGGCACACTCATTTCCATGTTCATTAAAGAGATAACCTGTGTTGTTGCATTGCATTACAGAAACGATCTAACGTTGTGCACTGAAGAATAACATTATGCACTTTTTGCATTGCATTGCATTGCACACCATAACTAAATCATTCCCAAGTTCAATAAAGACACAACGTGTGTTGTTGCATTGCATTGCACTGCATTGCATTGCATTAAATTGCATTGCATTGCATTGCATTGCTTTGCATTGCATTGCTTTGCATTGCTTTGCATTGCTTTGCATTGCTTTGCATTGCTTTGCATTGCTTTGCATTGCTTTGCATTGCTTTGCATTGCTTTGCATTGCTTTGCATTGCTTTGCATTGCTTTGCATTGCTTTGCATTGCTTTGCATTGCTTTGCATTGCTTTGCATTGCTTTGCATTGCTTTGCATTGCTTTGCATTGCTTTGCATTGCTTTGCATTGCTTTGCATTGCTTTGCATTGCTTTGCATTGCATTGCATTGCATTGCACACCAGAACTTTCTCATTTCCTTGTTCATTAACGAGATAACCTGTGTTGTTGCATTGCATTGCACTAACGATATGACGTTGTTTCCTGAAGAATAACATATAGGTTATGCACTTTTTACATTGCATTGCATTGCACACCAGAACTAACTCATTCTCGTGTTGATTTAAGACATAACGTGTGTTGTTGCATTGCATTGCTTTGAATTGCATTGCATTGCATTGCACTAACGATCTAACGTTGTGCACTGAAGAATAACATATGCACTTTTTGCATTGCATTGCTTTGCATTGCATTGCTTTGCATTGCATTGCATTGCTTTGCACTGCATTGCATTGCATTGCACTGCACTGCACTAACGAGCTGACGTTGTGCACTGAATAACAATATGCACTTTTCGCATTGCATTGCATTGGACACCAGAACTCCCACTTCCATGTTGATTAAAGACAACGTGTGTTGTTGCATTGCATTGCATTGCATTACATGGCACTAACGATCTAACGTTGTGAACTGAATAAATATATGCACTTTTCGCATTGCATTGCTTTGCACTGCATTGCATTGCACTGCACTAACGATCTGATGTTGTGCACTGTAGAATAACAATATGCACTTTTCGCATTGCATGGCACACCATAATGGCACACTCATTTCCATGTTCATTAAAGAGATAACCTGTGTTGTTGCATTGCATTACAGAAACGATCTAACGTTGTGCACTGAAGAATAACATTATGCACTTTTTGCATTGCATTGCATTGCACACCATAACTAAATCATTCCCAAGTTCAATAAAGACATAACGTGTGTTGTTGCATTGCATTGCATTGCATTGCACTGCATTGCATTGCATTAAATTGCATTGCATTGCATTGCATTGCATTGCATTGCATTGCATTGCATTGCTTTGCATTGCATTGCATTGCATTGCTTTGCATTGCATTGCATTGCATTGCATTGCATTGCACACCAGAACTTACTCATTTCCTTGTTCATTAACGAGATAACCTGTGTTGTTGCATTGCATTGCACTAACGATCTGACGTTGTTTACTGAAGAATAACATATAGGTTATGCACTTTTTACATTGCATTGCATTGCACACCAGAACTAACTCATTCTCATGTTGATTTAAGACATAACGTGTGTTGTTGCATTGCATTGCTTTGAATTGCATTGCATTGCACTAACGATCTAACGTTGTGTACTGAAGAATAACATATGCACTTTTTGCATTGCATTGCTTTGCATTGCATTGCATTGCATTGCATTGCTTTGCATTACATTGCTTTGCACTGCATTGCATTGCACTGCACTAACGAGCTGACGTTGTGCACTGAATAACATATGCACTTTTCGCATTGCATTGCATTGGACACCAGAACTCCCACTTCCATGTTGATTAAAGACAACGTGTGTTGTTGCATTGCATTACATGGCACTAACGATCTAACTTTGTGAACTGAATAAATATATGCACTTTTCGCATTGCATTGCATTGCTTTGCACTGCATTGCATTGCACTGCACTAACGATCTGATGTTGTGCATTGTAGAATAACAATATGCACTTTTCGCATTGCATGGCACACCATAATGGCACACTCATTTCCATGTTCATTAAAGAGATAACCTGTGTTGTTGCATTGCATTACAGAAACGATCTAACGTTGTGCACTGAAGAATAACATTATGCACTTTTTGCATTGCATTGCATTGCACACCATAACTAAATCATTCCCAAGTTCAATAAAGACATAACGTGTGTTGTTGCATTGCATTGCATTGCACTGCATTGCATTGCATTAAATTGCATTGCATTGCATTGCATTGCATTGCTTTGCATTGCTTTGCATTGCTTTGCATTGCTTTGCATTGCTTTGCATTGCTTTGCATTGCTTTGCATTGCTTTGCATTGCTTTGCATTGCTTTGCATTGCTTTGCATTGCTTTGCATTGCTTTGCATTGCTTTGCATTGCTTTGCATTGCTTTGCATTGCTTTGCATTGCTTTGCATTGCTTTGCATTGCTTTGCATTGCTTTGCATTGCTTTGCATTGTTGCTTTGCATTGCACACCAGAACTTACTCATTTCCTTGATCATTAACGAGATAACCTGTGTTGTTGCATTGCATTGCACTAACGATCTGACGTTGTTTACTGAAGAATAACATATAGGTTATGCACTTTTTACATTGCATTGCATTGCACACCAGAACTAACTCATTCTCATGTTGATTAAAGACATAACGTGTGTTGTTGCATGGCATTGCTTTGAATTGCATTGCATTGCATTGCACTAACGATCTAACGTTGTGCACTGAAGAATAACATATGCACTTTTTGCATTGCATTGCTTTGCATTGCATTGCTTTGCATTAAATTTTTTTTGCACTGCATTGCATTGCACTGCACTAACGAGCTGACGTTGTGCACTGAATAACATATGCACTTTTCGCATTGCATTGCATTGGACACCAGAACTCCCACTTCCATGTTGATTAAAGACATAACGTGTGTTGTTGCATTGCATTGCTTTGCATTGCATTGCATTGCATTGCACTAACGATCTAACGATCTAACGTTGTGCACTGAAGAATAACATATGCACTTTTGCATTGCATTGCTTTGCATTGCTTTGCATTGCTTTGCATTGCTTTGCATTGCTTTGCATTGCTTTGCATTGCTTTGCATTGCTTTGCATTGCTTTGCATTGCTTTGCATTGCTTTGCATTGCTTTGCATTGCTTTGCATTGCTTTGCATTGCTTTGCATTGCTTTGCATTGCTTTGCATTGCTTTGCATTGCTTTGCATTGCTTTGCATTGCTTTGCATTGCTTTGCATTGCTTTGCATTGCTTTGCATTGCTTTGCATTGCATTGCATTGCATTGCACACCAGAACTTTCTCATTTCCTTGTTCATTAACGAGATAACCTGTGTTGTTGCATTGCATTGCACTAACGATATGACGTTGTTTCCTGAAGAATAACATATAGGTTATGCACTTTTTACATTGCATTGCATTGCACACCAGAACTAACTCATTCTCGTGTTGATTTAAGACATAACGTGTGTTGTTGCATTGCATTGCTTTGAATTGCATTGCATTGCATTGCACTAACGATCTAACGTTGTGCACTGAAGAATAACATATGCACTTTTTGCATTGCATTGCTTTGCAATAACATATGCAACAATATGCACTAACGAGCTGACGTTGTGCACTGAATAACAATATGCACTTTTCGCATTGCATTGCATTGGACACCAGAACTCCCACTTCCATGTTGATTAAAGACAACGTGTGTTGTTGCATTGCATTGCATTGCATTACATGGCACTAACGATCTAACGTTGTGAACTGAATAAATATATGCACTTTTCGCATTGCATTGCTTTGCACTGCATTGCATTGCACTGCACTAACGATCTGATGTTGTGCACTGTAGAATAACAATATGCACTTTTCGCATTGCATGGCACACCATAATGGCACACTCATTTCCATGTTCATTAAAGAGATAACCTGTGTTGTTGCATTGCATTACAGAAACGATCTAACGTTGTGCACTGAAGAATAACATTATGCACTTTTTGCATTGCATTGCATTGCACACCATAACTAAATCATTCCCAAGTTCAATAAAGACATAACGTGTGTTGTTGCATTGCATTGCATTGCATTGCACTGCATTGCATTGCATTAAATTGCATTGCATTGCATTGCATTGCATTGCATTGCATTGCATTGCATTGCATTGCTTTGCATTGCATTGCATTGCATTGCTTTGCATTGCATTGCATTGCATTGCATTGCATTGCACACCAGAACTTACTCATTTCCTTGTTCATTAACGAGATAACCTGTGTTGTTGCATTGCATTGCACTAACGATCTGACGTTGTTTACTGAAGAATAACATATAGGTTATGCACTTTTTACATTGCATTGCATTGCACACCAGAACTAACTCATTCTCATGTTGATTTAAGACATAACGTGTGTTGTTGCATTGCATTGCTTTGAATTGCATTGCATTGCACTAACGATCTAACGTTGTGTACTGAAGAATAACATATGCACTTTTTGCATTGCATTGCTTTGCATTGCATTGCATTGCATTGCATTGCATTGCATTGCTTTGCATTACATTGCTTTGCACTGCATTGCATTGCACTGCACTAACGAGCTGACGTTGTGCACTGAATAACATATGCACTTTTCGCATTGCATTGCATTGGACACCAGAACTCCCACTTCCATGTTGATTAAAGACAACGTGTGTTGTTGCATTGCATTACATGGCACTAACGATCTAACTTTGTGAACTGAATAAATATATGCACTTTTCGCATTGCATTGCATTGCTTTGCACTGCATTGCATTGCACTGCACTAACGATCTGATGTTGTGCATTGTAGAATAACAATATGCACTTTTCGCATTGCATGGCACACCATAATGGCACACTCATTTCCATGTTCATTAAAGAGATAACCTGTGTTGTTGCATTGCATTACAGAAACGATCTAACGTTGTGCACTGAAGAATAACATTATGCACTTTTTGCATTGCATTGCATTGCACACCATAACTAAATCATTCCCAAGTTCAATAAAGACATAACGTGTGTTGTTGCATTGCATTGCATTGCACTGCATTGCATTGCATTAAATTGCATTGCATTGCATTGCATTGCATTGCTTTGCATTGCTTTGCATTGCTTTGCATTGCTTTGCATTGCTTTGCATTGCTTTGCATTGCTTTGCATTGCTTTGCATTGCTTTGCATTGCTTTGCATTGCTTTGCATTGCTTTGCATTGCTTTGCATTGCTTTGCATTGCTTTGCATTGTTGCTTTGCATTGTTGCTTTGCATTGCACACCAGAACTTACTCATTTCCTTGATCATTAACGAGATAACCTGTGTTGTTGCATTGCATTGCACTAACGATCTGACGTTGTTTACTGAAGAATAACATATAGGTTATGCACTTTTTACATTGCATTGCATTGCACACCAGAACTAACTCATTCTCATGTTGATTAAAGACATAACGTGTGTTGTTGCATGGCATTGCTTTGAATTGCATTGCATTGCATTGCACTAACGATCTAACGTTGTGCACTGAAGAATAACATATGCACTTTTTGCATTGCATTGCTTTGCATTGCATTGCTTTGCATTAAATTTTTTTTGCACTGCATTGCATTGCACTGCACTAACGAGCTGACGTTGTGCACTGAATAACATATGCACTTTTCGCATTGCATTGCATTGGACACCAGAACTCCCACTTCCATGTTGATTAAAGACATAACGTGTGTTGTTGCATTGCATTGCTTTGCATTGCATTGCATTGCATTGCACTAACGATCTAACGATCTAACGTTGTGCACTGAAGAATAACATATGCACTTTTGCATTGCATTGCTTTGCATTGCTTTGCATTGCTTTGCATTGCTTTGCATTGCTTTGCATTGCTTTGCATTGCTTTGCATTGCTTTGCATTGCTTTGCATTGCTTTGCATTGCTTTGCATTGCTTTGCATTGCTTTGCATTGCTTTGCTTTGCATTGCTTTGCATTGCACTGCTTTGCACTGCATTGCATTAGACTGCACTAACGAGCTGACGTTGTGCACTGAATAACAATATGCACTTTTCGCATTGCATTGCATTGCACACCAGAACTCCCACTTCCATGTTGATTAAAGACATAACGTGTGTTGTTGCATTGCATTGCATTGCATTGCATTGCATTACATGGCACTAACAATCTAACGTTGTGAACTGAATAACATATGCACTTTTCGCATTGCATTGCATTGCTTTGCACTGCATTGCATTGCATTACAGAAACGATCTAACGTTGTGCACTGAAGAATAACATAGAGGTTATGCACTTTTTGCATTGCATTGCATTGCACACCATAACTAAATCATTCCCAAGTTCAATAAAGACATTAACGTGTGTTGTTGCATTGCATTGCATTGCATTGCACTGCATTGCATTGCATTGCATTAAATTGCATTGCACTGCATTGCATTGCACTAACGATCTAACGTTGTGCACTGAAGAATAACAATATGCACTTTTCGCATTGCATTGCACACCAGAACTTACTCATTTCCTTGTTCATTAACGAGATAACCTGTGTTGTTGCATTGCATTGCATTGCATTGCATTGCATTGCATTGCATTGCATTGCATTGCATTGCATTGCATTGCATTGCATTACATGGCACTAACGATCTAACGTTGTGCACTGTAGAATAACAATATGCACTTTTCGCATTGCATGGCACACCATAATGGCACACTCATTTCCATGTTCATTAAAGAGATAACCTGTGTTGTTGCATTGCATTACAGAAACGATCTAACGTTGTGCACTGAAGAATAACATTATGCACTTTTTGCATTGCATTGCATTGCACACCATAACTAAATCATTCCCAAGTTCAATAAAGACATAACGTGTGTTGTTGCATTGCATTGCATTGCACTGCATTGCTTTGCATTGCATTGCATTGCATTGCATTGCATTGCATTGCATTGCTTTGCATTGCTTTGCATTGCTTTGCATTGCTTTGCATTGCTTTGCATTGCATTGCATTGCATTGCTTTGCATTGCTTTGCATTGCTTTGCATTGCTTTGCATTGCTTTGCATTGCTTTGCATTGCTTTGCATTGCTTTGCATCATTGCTTTGCATTGCTTTGCATCATTGCTTTGCATTGCTTTGCATCATTGCTTTGCATTGCTTTGCATCATTGCTTTGCATTGCTTTGCATCATTGCTTTGCATTGCTTTGCATCATTGCTTTGCATTGCTTTGCATCATTGCTTTGCATTGCTTTGCATCATTGCTTTGCATTGCTTTGCATCATTGCTTTGCATTGCTTTGCATCATTGCTTTGCATTGCTTTGCATCATTGCTTTGCATTGCTTTGCATCATTGCTTTGCATTGCTTTGCATCATTGCTTTGCATTGCTTTGCATCATTGCTTTGCATTGCTTTGCATCATTGCTTTGCATTGCTTTGCATCATTGCTTTGCATTGCTTTGCATCATTGCTTTGCATTGCTTTGCATCATTGCTTTGCATTGCTTTGCATCATTGCTTTGCATTGCTTTGCATCATTGCTTTGCATTGCTTTGCATCATTGCTTTGCATTGCTTTGCATCATTGCTTTGCATTGCTTTGCATCATTGCTTTGCATTGCTTTGCATTGCTTTGCATTGCTTTGCATTGCTTTGCATCATTGCTTTGCATTGCTTTGCATCATTGCTTTGCATTGCTTTGCATTGCTTTGCATCATTGCTTTGCATTGCTTTGCATCATTGCTTTGCATTGCTTTGCATCATTGCTTTGCATTGCTTTGCATCATTGCTTTGCATTGCTTTGCATCATTGCTTTGCATTGCTTTGCATCATTGCTTTGCATTGCTTTGCATCATTGCTTTGCATTGCTTTGCATCATTGCTTTGCATTGCTTTGCATCATTGCTTTGCATTGCTTTGCATCATTGCTTTGCATTGCTTTGCATCATTGCTTTGCATTGCTTTGCATCATTGCTTTGCATTGCTTTGCATCATTGCTTTGCATTGCTTTGCATCATTGCTTTGCATTGCTTTGCATCATTGCTTTGCATTGCTTTGCATTGCTTTGCATCATTGCTTTGCATTGCTTTGCATTGCTTTGCATCATTGCTTTGCATTGCTTTGCATCATTGCTTTGCATTGCTTTGCATTGCTTTGCATCATTGCTTTGCATTGCTTTGCATCATTGCTTTGCATTGCTTTGCATCATTGCTTTGCATTGCTTTGCATCATTGCTTTGCATTGCTTTGCATCATTGCTTTGCATTGCTTTGCATCATTGCTTTGCATTGCTTTGCAGCATTGCTTTGCATTGCTTTGCAGCATTGCTTTGCATCATTGCTTTGCATTGCTTTGCATTGCTTTGCATTGCTTTGCATTGCTTTGCATCATTGCTTTGCATTGCTTTGCATCATTGCTCTGCATTGCTTTGCATCATTGCTCTGCATTGCTTTGCATCATTGCTCTGCATTGCTTTGCATCATTGCTCTGCATTGCTTTGCATCATTGCTCTGCATTGCTTTGCATCATTGCTCTGCATTGCTTTGCATCATTGCTCTGCATTGCTTTGCATCATTGCTCTGCATTGCTTTGCATCATTGCTCTGCATTGCTTTGCATCATTGCTCTGCATTGCTTTGCATCATTGCTCTGCATTGCTTTGCATCATTGCTCTGCATTGCTTTGCATCATTGCTCTGCATTGCTTTGCATCATTGCTCTGCATTGCTTTGCATCATTGCTCTGCATTGCTTTGCATCATTGCTCTGCATTGCTTTGCATCATTGCTCTGCATTGCTTTGCATCATTGCTCTGCATTGCTTTGCATCATTGCTCTGCATTGCTTTGCATCATTGCTCTGCATTGCTTTGCATCATTGCTCTGCATTGCTTTGCATCATTGCTCTGCATTGCTTTGCATCATTGCTCTGCATTGCTTTGCATCATTGCTCTGCATTGCTTTGCATCATTGCTCTGCATTGCTTTGCATCATTGCTCTGCATTGCTTTGCATCATTGCTCTGCATTGCTTTGCATCATTGCTCTGCATTGCTTTGCATCATTGCTCTGCATTGCTTTGCATCATTGCTCTGCATTGCTTTGCATCATTGCTCTGCATTGCTTTGCATCATTGCTCTGCATTGCTTTGCATCATTGCTCTGCATTGCTTTGCATCATTGCTCTGCATTGCTTTGCATCATTGCTCTGCATTGCTTTGCATCATTGCTCTGCATTGCTTTGCATCATTGCTCTGCATTGCTTTGCATCATTGCTCTGCATTGCTTTGCATCATTGCTCTGCATTGCTTTGCATCATTGCTCTGCATTGCTTTGCATCATTGCTTTTTGCATTGCTTTGCATTGCTTTGCATTGCTTTGCATTGCTTTGCATTGCTTTGCATTGCTTTGCATTGCTTTGCATTGCTTTGCTTTGCATTGCTCTGCATTGCTTTGCATTGCTCTGCATTGCTTTGCATTGCTCTGCATTGCTTTGCATTGCTCTGCATTGCTTTGCATTGCTCTGCATTGCTTTGCATTGCTCTGCATTGCTTTGCATTGCTCTGCATTGCTTTGCATTGCTTTGCATTGCAATGCATTGCATTGCATTGCATTGCATTGCTTTGCATTGCATTGCATTGCATTGCATTGCATTGCATTGCATTGCATTGCATTGCATTGCACACCAGAACTTTCTCATTTCCTTGTTCATTAACGAGATAACCTGTGTTGTTGCATTGCATTGCACTAACGATATGACGTTGTTTACTGAAGAATAACATATAGGTTATGCACTTTTTACATTGCATTGCATTGCACACCAGAACTAACTCATTCTCATGTTGATTAAAGACATAACGTGTGTTGTTGCATTGCATTGCTTTGAATTGCATTGCATTGCATTGCACTAACGATCTAACGTTGTGCACTGAAGAATAACATATGCAATTTTTGCATTGCATTGCTTTGCATTGCATTGCATTGCTTTGCTTTGCATTGCATTGCATTGCTTTGCATTGCTTTGCACTGCTTTGCATTGCTTTGCATTGCATTGCATTGCATTGCATTGCATTGCATTGCATTGCACACCAGAACGTACTCATTTCCTTGTTCATTAACGAGATAACCTGTGTTGTTGCATTGCATTGCATTGCACTAACGATCTAACGTTGTGCACTGAAGAATAACATATAGGTTATGCACTTTTTACATTGCATTGCACTGCATTGCACACCAGAACTAACTCATTCCTATGTTGATTAAAGACATAACGTGTGTTGTTGCATAACATATGCACTTTTTGCATTGCATTGCTTTGCTTTGCTTTGCTTCATTGCTTTGCATTGCTTTGCATTGCTTTGCATTGCTTTGCATTGCTTTGCATTGCTTTGCATTGCTTTGCATTGCGTTGCATTGCTTTGCATTGCGTTGCATTGCTTTGCATTGCGTTGCATTGCTTTGCATTGCGTTGCATTGCGTTGCATTGCGTTGCATTGCGTTGCATTGCGTTGCATTGCTTTGCATCATTGCTTTGCATTGCTTTGCATCATTGCTTTGCATTGCTTTGCATCATTGCTTTGCATTGCTTTGCATCATTGCTTTGCATTGCTTTGCATCATTGCTTTGCATTGCTTTGCATCATTGCTTTGCATTGCTTTGCATCATTGCTTTGCATTGCTTTGCATCATTGCTTTGCATTGCTTTGCATCATTGCTTTGCATTGCTTTGCATCATTGCTTTGCATTGCTTTGCATCATTGCTTTGCATTGCTTTGCATCATTGCTTTGCATTGCTTTGCATCATTGCTTTGCATTGCTTTGCATCATTGCTTTGCATTGCTTTGCATCATTGCTTTGCATTGCTTTGCATCATTGCTTTGCATTGCTTTGCATCATTGCTTTGCATTGCTTTGCATCATTGCTTTGCATTGCTTTGCATCATTGCTTTGCATTGCTTTGCATCATTGCTTTGCATTGCTTTGCATCATTGCTTTGCATTGCTTTGCATCATTGCTTTGCATTGCTTTGCATCATTGCTTTGCATTGCTTTGCATCATTGCTTTGCATTGCTTTGCATCATTGCTTTGCATTGCTTTGCATCATTGCTTTGCATTGCTTTGCATCATTGCTTTGCATTGCTTTGCATCATTGCTTTGCATTGCTTTGCATCATTGCTTTGCATTGCTTTGCATCATTGCTTTGCATTGCTTTGCATCATTGCTTTGCATTGCTTTGCATCATTGCTTTGCATTGCTTTGCATCATTGCTTTGCATTGCTTTGCATCATTGCTTTGCATTGCTTTGCATCATTGCTTTGCATTGCTTTGCATCATTGCTTTGCATTGCTTTGCATTGCTTTGCATCATTGCTTTGCATCATTGCTTTGCATCATTGCTTTGCATTGCTTTGCATTGCTTTGCATTGCTTTGCATTGCTTTGCATTGCTTTGCATTGCTTTGCATTGCTTTGCATTGCTTTGCATTGCTTTGCATTGCTTTGCATTGCATTGCTTTGCATTGCTTTGCATTGCTTTGCATTGCTTTGCATTGCATTGCTTTGCATTGCATTGCTTTGCATTGCATTGCATTGCTTTGCATTGCTTTGCTTTGCATTGCTTTGCATTGCTTTGCATTGCTTTGCATTGCATTGCATTGCATTGCACACCAGAACTTACTCATTTCCTTGTTCATTAACGAGATAACCTGTGTTGTTGCATTGCATTGCATTGCACTAACGATCTAACGTTGTGCACTGAAGAATAACATATAGGTTATGCACTTTTTACATTGCATTGCACTGCATTGCACACCAGAACTAACTCATTCCTATGTTGATTAAATACATAACGTGTGTTGTTGCATTGCATTGCTTTGCATTGCATTACATGGCACTAACGATCTAACGTTGTGAACTGAAGAATAACATATGCACTTTTTGCATTGCATTGCTTTGCTTTGCTTCATCGCTTTGCTTTGCATTGCTTTGCATTGCTTTGCATTGCTTTGCATTGCTTTGCATTGCTTTGCATTGCTTTGCATTGCTTTGCATTGCTTTGCATTGCTTTGCATTGCTTTGCATTGCTTTGCATTGCTTTGCATTGCTTTGCATTGCTTTGCATTGCTTTGCATTGCTTTTGCATTGCTTTTGCATTGCTTTTGCATTGCTTTTGCATTGCTTTTGCATTGCTTTTGCATTGCTTTTTGCATTGCTTTGCATTGCTTTGCATTGCTTTGCATTGCTTTGCATTGCTTTGCATTGCTTTGCATTGCTTTGCATTGCTTTGCATTGCTTTGCACTGCTTTGCATTGCTTTGCACTGCATTGCATTGCATTGCACTGCACTAACGAGCTGACGTTGTGCACTGAATAACAATATGCACTTGTCGCATTGCATTGCATTGCACACCAGAACTCCCACTTCCATGTTGATTATAGACATAACGTGTGTTGTTGCATTGCATTGCATTGCATTGCATTACTTGGCACTAACGATCTAACGTTTTGAACTGAATAACATATGCACTTTTCGCATTGCATTGCTTTGCTTTGCATTGCATTGTTGCATTGCACTAACGATCTAACGTTGTGCACTGAAGAATAACATATGCACTTTTTGCATTGCATTGCTTTGCATTGCATTGCTTTGCACTGCATTGCACTGCACTAACAAGCTGACGTTGTGCACTGAATAACAATATGCACTTTTCGCATTGCATTGCATTGCACACCAGAACTAACTCATTCCCATGTTGATTAAAGATATAACGTGTGTTGTTGCATTGCATTGCATTTCTAGACATGAGACCTTGAACTTTAAATTTCTAAAATTGCACTGAATAACAATATGCACTTTTCGCATTGCATTGCATTGCACACCAGAACTAACTCATTCCCATGTTGATTGAAGATATAACGTGTGTTATTGAGACCTTGAACTTTAAATTTCTAGACTAATTTCTCTTACAATTCTTCTGATGTTTCATCAGCCATACAGTATAGTTCAAATTTGACCTATTGAACATTTCTATAACCAAAGTGTCCTCTTGTCCACCAAAGGCTTGTTCTGATGTTTCATCATTGAGACAGAAGTCCATTATTGACCTACTGAACATATTTCTGGCAAAAGAATCATCAAAGTTTAACTTACTGTTCCTTCTCCTAGACTATTTTTGATTTTACATCCACCATACAGTAGTCCATATTTGACCAAGGGAACATATTTCTGGCCAAAGAGTCGTCAAAGGGTATGTTTATATGCATTCTCATCGACTACTTTTGATGTTAAATCAACCATATTGTTAGTCCAAATTTGACCATTGACTATATATCTGGCCAAAGAGACCTAGAACTTTAATTATCTATACATAATCACTATCTCCTTCTGATTTTTCATCAGCCAGGCTATTATCCATATTTGACAATTGAACATATTTCTGGCTGGAAGAGTCCTTGATCTTTCTATATACTCATAGATGCTTTCAGATAGTACTTCAGCCAAAAAAAATGATCCATAATTGACTACTAAACTCATTTCTGAGAGATGGGTTTATAATCTTGATTTCTCTATACATATTAATTGACTCCTTGTGATGTTACAATAGCAATACTGTATTGTATTGTATCAATATGACCTATTAAACCTATTTCTGACCAAAGAGTCTATGAACATTTTTCAATACATACTCAATGACTCCTGATTTTACAAAAGCAATATAGTATTTCAAAATTTGACCAAATGAACATATTTCTGGCCAAAGAGACCTTGATCTTATTCTTTATAAACATACTCCTTCTGATGTTTCATCAGCCAAATAATTGTCCACAATTGACCCATTTAACATTTTTCTGCCCGAGGAGTCTATGAACCTTGAACTTTCTATACATAATTTACTTCTTCTGATGTTTCACAAGCAGACAATAGTCCACAATTGACCCTCTGAAAATATTTCTAGTAAAAGAGTCCTATGTCTTGAACTTTCTATAGATTCTCAGTGACTCAATATAGATAATTGACCCACTGAACATATTTCTACCTGAAGAGTCTTTGAACTTGAACTTTCTATTCATAATCGTTGACTTCTGATGTTTCATCAGCACTCCATATTTGACCCACTAAACATATTTCTGGCAAAAGAGTCCTCGATCTTGAACCTTTTAAACATACTCTTTCTGGTGTTTCATCAGCCATGCAATAGTTCTGATTTGACATAATGAACATATTTCTGACTGAAGAGTCCTCGATCTTGAACTTTCTATTCATACTTATAGACTCTTTCAGATGGTACATCGGCCAGACAATTGTAGATATTGACTATTGAACACATTTCTTTCTATACATGCTCATTGACTCCTTCCGATGTTTCATCAAGCAGTCAATATATTTCTAGTAAAAGAGTCCTTGATCTTGAACTTTCTATACATTCTCAGTGATGCCTTATTTTGTTTCTTTAGCCATACAGAAGTCCAGATTTGACAAGTTGAACATATTTCTGACTGAAGAGTCCTTTATCTTGAACTTTCTATTCATACTTATAGACTCCTTCAGATAGTACAACTGTCCATAATGACAATATTTTTTTTTTCTGGCCAACTATGTACTTGAACTTTCTATACATGCTCATGAACTTGCTTTTGATGAAGCACCTTTTAGTGCTTCATCAGCCAGAGAGTACTCCATAATTTACCTACTGAACATATTTCTAGTAAAAAAGTCCTCGATCTTGAACATTCTATACATGCTCATTGACTCCTTATGCTGTTTCTTTCTATAAATACTCGTTTACTCCATCTGATGTTACATCAGCCTTAAAGAAGTCCATAATTGACCCAAAGGGACATATTTGTGGCCAATCTTGAACTTTCTATACATACTCATAGTCTCCTTCTGATTCTATTATTATTAAAAGTTGGCTTGAGAAAGCCAACTTACTGATATTGTACTTAAACTTATTAAGTTGGCTTGAGAGAGCCAACTTACTGAAATGTTATTTCAACTTATTAAGTTGGCTTGAGAAAGCCAACTTATTGAAATCCTATTTAAACTTATTATTAAATTTCTTCTTACTCAAAAAAATCTATATGGATCTCCTCCTAGAGCTTTAACTCTACATACTCCAAACTCGGCTCAGACACTCTGATCTGACGAGTTGCTTTATCTTTTCAGACTGATCGGATTTATATTGTTATTTATATTATCATAGCAGCCCCAATATGATTTATATTATCGAGCAGCCAATAAGTAATGGCCTAAAATCTTCATAGCAACCACCCAGGACACCCTAGCAACCGCCTAGCAACCACCCAGAACACCCTAGCAACCACCCAAAATACCCTCGCAACCACCTAGCAACACCCTAGCAAACACCCAAAACATCCTAGTAACCACCCATAACACCCTAGCAACCACCCAGAACACCCTAGCAACCACCAAAAACATCCTAGTAACCACCCATAACACCCTAGCAACCGCCTACCAACCACCCAGAACACCATAGCAACCACCCAAAGTACCCTAGCAACCGCCTAGCAACCACCCAGAACACCATAGCAACCACCCAAAATACCCTAGCAACCGCCTAACAATCACCCAGAATACCCTAGCAACCACCCAGAACACCTTAGCAACCACCCAAAATACCCTAGCAACCACCTAGCAACCAACCAAAAGACCCTAGCAACCACCAAAATATCCTATCAACCGCCTAGCAACCACCCAGACCACTCTAGCAACCGCCTAGCAACAACATAGCAACCACCCAGAACACCCTAGCAACCGCCTAGCAACCACCTAGAATACCCTAGCAACCGCCTAGCAACACCATTGCAACCACCCAGAACACCCTAGCAACCACCTAGAATACCCTAGCAACCGCCTAGCAACACCATTGCAACCACCCAGAATACCCTAGCAACCGCCTAGCAACACCATGACGACCACCCATAACATCCTAGCAACTGCCTAGCAAAAAACGTTCTGGTCCAACCTTTCTCAAGCCATCTTAAAGTTTGTCTCGACGAACTTTCGCATCTAATTATTCTTCTTCTTCTTACTCAAAAAAAATATAAATTTAATGCAGCCTAGAGCTTTAACTCTACATACTCCAAACTCGGCTCAGACACTCAAACTGTTCTGACTCGAGTTGCTTTATCTTTTCAGACTGATCAGACTTACGATTTTCCTAAAAATGACGATCAAAACTCGGAAAAAAACCATTTGAATTAAAATTGCGGAATGTTCAGGTTTTTTAAACTGCCAAACTGCCAAAAATTCAAATCTAAATCCCTTGAAACCCTAAACTAAATCAAACTGCCATTCTATATAATATAAAAGCCATTGAGACTAATTTAAACTAATAAACTCATCTATCTATCTACTTCAAACTATTTTAAACTTCAAACTACTTTAAACTTCAAACTAAATTAAACTTTAAACTAATTTAAACTTTTTAAACGTCAAACTTATATAAACTTTAAGACAATTTAAACTTCAAACTACTAAATTTACTTCATTTTAACTTATAAACTCTAAACGCATATAAACTCTGAGTGTGTAAGTGTTATCGAGTTAGTGTGTGTGTGTGTGTGTGTGT
The DNA here is from genome assembly GCA_021554675.1 of Leuciscus idus. Lineage (NCBI taxonomy): Eukaryota > Metazoa > Chordata > Actinopteri > Cypriniformes > Leuciscidae > Leuciscus > Leuciscus idus. Next base: position 13,846,107 of record CM038624.1, read on the forward strand.
GTGTGTGTGTGTGTGAGTGTGAGTGTATGTGAGTTAATGTGTGTGTGTGTGTGTGTAACTGCCTAGAACACCATAGCAAACACTGAGAACACCCTAGCAAACGCCTAGCAACCACCCAGAACACCCTAGCAACCACCCAGAATACCGTAGCAACCGCCTAGCAACCACCCAGAATAACCTAGAAACCACCCAAAATAACCTAGAAACTGCCTAGCAACCACCCAAAAGACCATAGCAACCACCCATAACATCCTAGCAACCGCCTAGCAAAAAACTTTCTGCTCCAAACTTTCTCAAGCCAACTTAAAGTTTGTCTACACATGCTAGCAGTGCATAGCTACATGCTAATAGTGATTAGTTAAGTGTTAAATCATGCTAAGAACTCTATAAAAACTCCATAGTAACCATCTGTGACAACTACCAACCACCTAGTAACACCATATCATCCGCCCTGAATACCTTAGCAACCACCTAGCAACCACCCAAAATACCCTAGCAACCGCCTTGCAACCACCCAGAATACCTTAGAAATCGCCTAGCAACACAATAGCAACCACCCTGAACACAACCCTAGCAACCACCTAGCTCCAAACTTTCTCAAGCCAACTTAAAGTTTGTCTACACATGCTAGCAGTGCATAGCTACATGCTAATAGTGATTAGTTAAGTGTTAAATCATGCTAAGAACTCTATAAAAACTCCATAGTAACAATCTGTGACAACTACCAACCACCTAGTAACACCATATCAACCGCCCTGAATACCTTAGCAACCGCCTAGCAACCACCCAAAAGACCCTAGCAACCACCCAGAACACCCTAGAAACCACCCATAACATCCTAGCAACTGCCTAGCAACCACCCAGAACACCCTAGCAACCACCCAAAATACCCTAGCAACCGCCTAGCAACCACCCAAAAGACCATAGCAACCACTGAAAATATCCTAGCAACCACCCAGAACACCATAGCAACCGCCTAGCAACCACCCAGAATACCTTAGCAACCGCTTAAAAACACCATAGCAACCGCCTAGCAACCACCCAAAATACCCTAGCAACCGCCGTGAAACCACCCAGAATACCTTAGCAACCGCCTAGCAACACCATAGCAACCACCCAGAACACCCTAGCAACCGCCTTAGCAACCACCCACAATACCCTGCAACCGCCTAGCAACACCCTAGCAACCACCCAAAATACCTTAGCAAACGCCTAGCAACACCCTAGCAACCGCCTAGAAACCACCTAGAATACCCTAGCAATCGCTTAACAACACCATAGCAACCGCCCAGAATACCCTAGCAACACCATAACGACCACCCATAACATCCTAGCAACTGCCTAGCAAAAATCATTCTGGTCCAAACTTTCTCAAGCCAACTTAAAGTTTGTCTCGACGAACTTTCGCATCTAGTTATTATTACTATTATTATCTTAATAATTATATTATTATTACTGGTCAAAGGTTCCTCAAAAGTTTTTAAACTATGTAAAATTATAGACTCCATCTGATGATAAATATGTCTAACCTCTCCAAGTCAAAATGTTCTAGTGACTGGTCACAATCTAAATTTTTTAATTGGCCCAAGTGCTATTCTTGTTGCAATAGTCTGTTAACATTGGCTCAATGATAAATAATACGTCAGACTAATTGAAAAATTTAGATGTGACCAGTCACTAGATATTTTTGACTTGGGGATGTAATTTTTTTTTACAGTGTAACATGAGAAAGAGTATGTATATATATATATATAGAAAGGTCAAGTTTCGAGTACTCCTTGGCCAGAAAAAATGTCAGTATGTCAAAATGGACTTTTGTCAGGATGAAATAACATCTGTAAGGACTCTTTGGCCAGAAATATGTTCAGTAGGTCAACAGCGTACCTATGCAAAAACGATCTAACGTTGAAAATCATTAAAGAAACATAGGCTATGCACTTCTAGCATTGCATTGCATTGCACTAACGATCTAACGTTGTGCATTGAAGAATAACACACAGATTATGCACTTTTCGCATTGCATTGCATAGCACACTAGAACAAAATCATTCCCATGTTCATTATGTGTGTTGTTGCATTGCATTGCATTGCACAAACGATCTAACGTTGTGCACTGAAGAATAACATACAGGTTATGCACTTATACGATCTAAATTGCACACCAGAGCTAACTCATTCCCATGTTGATTAAAGACATTACGTGTGTTGTTGCATTGCATTGCATTGCTTTGCACTAAATTGCATTGCATTGCATTGCATTGCATTGCATTACATTGCATTGCATTGCACTAACGATCTAACGTTGTTTACCCAAAATACCCTAGCAACCGCCTAGCAACCACCCAAAAGACCATAGCAACCACTGAAAATATCCTAGCAACCACCCAGAACACCATAGCAACCGCCTAGCAACCACCCAGAATACCTTAGCAACCGCTTAAAAACACCATAGCAACCGCCTAGCAACCACCCAAAATACCCTAGCAACCGCCGTGAAACCACCCAGAATACCTTAGCAACCGCCTAGCAACACCATAGCAACCACCCAGAACACCCTAGCAACCGCCTTAGCAACCACCCACAATACCCTGCAACCGCCTAGCAACACCCTAGCAACCACCCAAAATACCTTAGCAAACGCCTAGCAACACCCTAGCAACCGCCTAGAAACCACCTAGAATACCCTAGCAATCGCTTAACAACACCATAGCAACCGCCCAGAATACCCTAGCAACACCATAACGACCACCCATAACATCCTAGCAACTGCCTAGCAAAAATCATTCTGGTCCAAACTTTCTCAAGCCAACTTAAAGTTTGTCTCGACGAACTTTCGCATCTAGTTATTATTACTATTATTATCTTAATAATTCTATTATTATTTCTGGTCAAAGGTTCCTCAAAAGTTTTTAAACTATGTAAAATTATAGACTCCATCTGATGATAAATATGTCTAACCTCTCCAAGTCAAAATGTTCTAGTGATTGGTCACAATCTAAATTTTTTAATTGGCCCAAGTGCTATTCTTGTTGCAATAGTCTGTTAACATTGGCTCAATGATAAATAATACGTCAGACTAATTGAAAAATTTAGATGTGACCAGTCACTAGATATTTTTGACTTGGGGATGTAATTTTTTTTTACAGTGTAACATGAGAAAGAGTATGTATATATATATATATAGAAAGGTCAAGTTTCGAGTACTCCTTGGCCAGAAAAAATGTCAGTATGTCAAAATGGACTTTTGTCAGGATGAAATAACATCTGTAAGGACTCTTTGGCCAGAAATATGTTCAGTAGGTCAACAGCGTACCTATGCAAAAACGATCTAACGTTGAAAATCATTAAAGAAACATAGGCTATGCACTTCTAGCATTGCATTGCATTGCACTAACGATCTAACGTTGTGCATTGAAGAATAACACACAGATTATGCACTTTTCGCATTGCATTGCATAGCACACTAGAACAAAATCATTCCCATGTTCATTATGTGTGTTGTTGCATTGCATTGCATTGCACAAACGATCTAACGTTGTGCACTGAAGAATAACATACAGGTTATGCACTTATACGATCTAAATTGCACACCAGAGCTAACTCATTCCCATGTTGATTAAAGACATTACGTGTGTTGTTGCATTGCATTGCATTGCTTTGCACTAAATTGCATTGCATTGCATTGCATTGCATTGCATTGCATTGCATTGCATTACATTGCATTGCATTGCACTAACGATCTAACGTTGTTTACTGAAGAATAACATATAGGTTATGCACTTTTTACATTGCATTGCATTGCACACCAGAATTCCCACTTCCATGTTGATTAAAGACATAACGTGTGTTGTTGCATTGCATTGCATTGCACTGCATTGCATTGCATTACATGGCACTAACGATCTAACGTTGTGAACTGAATAACATATGCACTTGTCGCATTGCATTGCATTGCATTGCTTTGCACTGCATTGCATTGCACTGCACTAACGATCTGATGTTGTGCACTGTAGAATAACAATATGCACTTTTCGCATTGCATGGCACATCATAAATGACTCATTTCCATGTTCATTAAAGAGATAACCTGTTTATGTTGCATTGCACTGCAGAAACGATCTAACGTTGTGCACTGAAGAATAACATAGAGGTTATGCACTTCTTGCATTACATTGCACACCAGAACAAAATCATTCCCAAGTTCAATAAAGACATAACGTGTGTTGTTGCATTGCAATGCATTGCCTTGCATTGCATTAAATTGCATTGCATTGCATTGCATTGCATTGCATTGCATTGCATTGGTTTGCACTGCATTGCATTGTATTGCATTGCATTGGTTTGCACTGCATTGCATTACACTGCATTGCACTGCATTGCACTGCATTGCATTGCATTGCATTGCATTGCATTGCATTGCACTGCATTGCACTGCATTGCATTGCATTGCACTGCATTGCATTGCATTGCATTGCATTGCATTGCATTGCATTGCACTGCATTGCATTGCATTGCACTAACGATCTAACGTTGTGCACTGAAGAATAACAATATGCACTTTTCGCATTGCATTGCATTGCACACCAGAACTTACTCATTTCCTTGTTCATTAACGAGATAACCTGTGTTGTTGCATTGCATTGCATTGCATTGCACTAACGATCTAACGTTGTGCACTGAAGAATAACATATAGGTTATGCACTTTTTACATTGCATTGCACTGCATTGCACACCAGAACTAACTCATTCCTATGTTGATTAAAGACATAACGTGTGTTGTTGCATTGCATTGCTTTGCATTGCATTACATGGCACTAACGATCTAACGTTGTGAACTGAATAACATATGCACTTGTGCATTGCATTGCGTTGCATTGCTTTGCACTGCATTGCATTGCATGGCACACCATAAATGACTCATTTCCATGTTCATTAAAGAGATAACCTGTGTTGTTGCATTGCACTGCAGAAACGATCTAACGTTGTGCACTGAAGAATAACATAGAGGTTATGCACTTCTTGCATTACATTGCACACCAGAACAAAATCATTCCCAAGTTCAATAAAGACATAACGTGTGTTGTTGCATTGCATTGCCTTGCATTGCATTAAATTGCATTGCATTGCATTGCATTGCATTGCATTGCATTGCATTGCATTGCATTGCACACCAGAACTTACTCATTTCCTTGTTCATAAACGAGATAACCTGTGTTGTTGCATTGCATTGCATTGCACTAACGATCTAACGTTGTGCACTGAAGAATAACATATAGGTTATGCACTTTTTACATTGCATTGCACTGCATTGCACACCAGAACTAACTCATTCCTATGTTGATTAAAGACATAACGTGTGTTGTTGCATTGCATTGCTTTGCATTGCATTACATGGCACTAACGATCTAACGTTGTGAACTGAAGAATAACATATGCACTTTTTGCATTGCTTTGCTTTGCTTTGCATTGCATTGCATTGCATTGCATTGCATTGCATTGCATTGCATTGCATTGCTTTGCACTGCATTGCACTGCACTAACGAGCTGACGTTGTGCACTGAATAACAATATGCACTTGTCGCATTGCATTGCATTGCACACCAGAACTGCCACTTCCATGTTGATTATAGACATAACGTGTGTTGTTGCATTGCATTACATGGCACTAACGATCTAACGTTGTGAACTGAATAACATATGCACTTTTCGCATTGCATTGCTTTGCTTTGCTTTGCATTGCATTGTTGCATTGCTCTAACGATCTAACGTTGTGCACTGAAGAATAACAATATGCACTTTTCGCATATCATTGCATTGCACACCAGAACTTACTCATTTCCTTGTTCATTAACGAGATAACCTGTGTTGTTGCATTGCATTGCATTGCACTAACGATCTAACGTTGTTTACTGAAGAATAACATATAGGTTATGCACTTTTTACATTGCATTGCATTGCACACCAGAACTAACTCATTCCCATGTTGATTAAAGACATAACGTGTGTTGTTGCATTGCATTGCATTGCATTGCTTTGCATTGCATTGCATTGCATTGCTCTAACGATCTAACGTTGTGCACTGAAGAATAACATATGCACTTTTTGCATTGCATTGCTTTGCATTGCATTGCTTTGCACTGCATTGCACTGCACTAACGAGCTGACGTTGTGCACTGAATAACAATATGCACTTTTCGCATTGCATTGCATTGCACACCAGAACTAACTCATTCCCATGTTGATTGAAGATATAACGTGTGTTATTGAGACCTTGAACTTTAAATTTCTAGACTAATTTCTCTTACAATTCTTCTGATGTTTCATCAGCCATACAGTATAGTTCAAATTTGACCTATTGAACATTTCTATAACCAAAGTGTCCTCTTGTCCACCAAAGGCTTGTTCTGATGTTTCATCATTGAGACAGAAGTCCATTATTGACCTACTGAACATATTTCTGGCAAAAGAATCATCAAAGTTTAACTTACTGTTCCTTCTCCTAGACTATTTTTGATTTTACATCCACCATACAGTAGTCCATATTTGACCAAGGGAACATATTTCTGGCCAAAGAGTCGTCAAAGGGTATGTTTATATGCATTCTCATCGACTACTTTTGATGTTAAATCAACCATATTGTTAGTCCAAATTTGACCATTGACTATATATCTGGCCAAAGAGACCTAGAACTTTAATTATCTATACATAATCACTATCTCCTTCTGATTTTTCATCAGCCAGGCTATTATCCATATTTGACAATTGAACATATTTCTGGCTGGAAGAGTCCTTGATCTTTCTATATACTCATAGATGCTTTCAGATAGTACTTCAGCCAAAAAAAATGATCCATAATTGACTACTAAACTCATTTCTGAGAGATGGGTTTATAATCTTGATTTCTCTATACATATTAATTGACTCCTTGTGATGTTACAATAGCAATACTGTATTGTATTGTATCAATATGACCTATTAAATCTATTTCTGACCAAAGAGTCTATGAACATTTTTCAATACATACTCAATGACTCCTGATTTTACAAAAGCAATATAGTATTTCAAAATTTGACCAAATGAACATATTTCTGGCCAAAGAGACCTTGATCTTATTCTTTATAAACATACTCCTTCTGATGTTTCATCAGCCAAATAATTGTCCACAATTGACCCATTTAACATTTTTCTGCCCGAGGAGTCTATGAACCTTGAACTTTCTATACATAATTTACTTCTTCTGATGTTTCACAAGCAGACAATAGTCCACAATTGACCCTCTGAAAATATTTCTAGTAAAAGAGTCCTATGTCTTGAACTTTCTATAGATTCTCAGTGACTCAATATAGATAATTGACCCACTGAACATATTTCTACCTGAAGAGTCTTTGAACTTGAACTTTCTATTCATAATCGTTGACTTCTGATGTTTCATCAGCACTCCATATTTGACCCACTAAACATATTTCTGGCAAAAGAGTCCTCGATCTTGAACCTTTTAAACATACTCTTTCTGGTGTTTCATCAGCCATGCAATAGTTCTGATTTGACATAATGAACATATTTCTGACTGAAGAGTCCTCGATCTTGAACTTTCTATTCATACTTATAGACTCTTTCAGATGGTACATCGGCCAGACAATTGTAGATATTGACTATTGAACACATTTCTTTCTATACATGCTCATTGACTCCTTCCGATGTTTCATCAAGCAGTCAATATATTTCTAGTAAAAGAGTCCTTGATCTTGAACTTTCTATACATTCTCAGTGATGCCTTATTTTGTTTCTTTAGCCATACAGAAGTCCAGATTTGACAAGTTGAACATATTTCTGACTGAAGAGTCCTTTATCTTGAACTTTCTATTCATACTTATAGACTCCTTCAGATAGTACAACTGTCCATAATGACAATATTTTTTTTTTCTGGCCAACTATGTACTTGAACTTTCTATACATGCTCATGAACTTGCTTTTGATGAAGCACCTTTTAGTGCTTCATCAGCCAGAGAGTACTCCATAATTTACCTACTGAACATATTTCTAGTAAAAAAGTCCTCGATCTTGAACATTCTATACATGCTCATTGACTCCTTATGCTGTTTCTTTCTATAAATACTCGTTTACTCCATCTGATGTTACATCAGCCTTAAAGAAGTCCATAATTGACCCAAAGGGACATATTTGTGGCCAATCTTGAACTTTCTATACATACTCATAGTCTCCTTCTGATTCTATTATTATTAAAAGTTGGCTTGAGAAAGCCAACTTACTGATATTGTACTTAAACTTATTAAGTTGGCTTGAGAGAGCCAACTTACTGAAATGTTATTTCAACTTATTAAGTTGGCTTGAGAAAGCCAACTTATTGAAATCCTATTTAAACTTATTATTAAATTTCTTCTTACTCAAAAAAATCTATATGGATCTCCTCCTAGAGCTTTAACTCTACATACTCCAAACTCGGCTCAGACACTCTGATCTGACGAGTTGCTTTATCTTTTCAGACTGATCGGATTTATATTGTTATTTATATTATCATAGCAGCCCCAATATGATTTATATTATCGAGCAGCCAATAAGTAATGGCCTAAAATCTTCATAGCAACCACCCAGGACACCCTAGCAACCGCCTAGCAACCACCCAGAACACCCTAGCAACCACCCAAAATACCCTCGCAACCACCTAGCAACACCCTAGCAAACACCCAAAACATCCTAGTAACCACCCATAACACCCTAGCAACCACCCAGAACACCCTAGCAACCACCAAAAACATCCTAGTAACCACCCATAACACCCTAGCAACCGCCTACCAACCACCCAGAACACCATAGCAACCACCCAAAGTACCCTAGCAACCGCCTAGCAACCACCCAGAACACCATAGCAACCACCCAAAATACCCTAGCAACCGCCTAACAATCACCCAGAATACCCTAGCAACCACCCAGAACACCTTAGCAACCACCCAAAATACCCTAGCAACCACCTAGCAACCAACCAAAAGACCCTAGCAACCACCAAAATATCCTATCAACCGCCTAGCAACCACCCAGACCACTCTAGCAACCGCCTAGCAACAACATAGCAACCACCCAGAACACCCTAGCAACCGCCTAGCAACCACCTAGAATACCCTAGCAACCGCCTAGCAACACCATTGCAACCACCCAGAACACCCTAGCAACCACCTAGAATACCCTAGCAACCGCCTAGCAACACCATTGCAACCACCCAGAATACCCTAGCAACCGCCTAGCAACACCATGATGACCACCCATAACATCCTAGCAACTGCCTAGCAAAAAACGTTCTGGTCCAACCTTTCTCAAGCCATCTTAAAGTTTGTCTCGACGAACTTTCGCATCTAATTATTCTTCTTCTTCTTACTCAAAAAAAATATAAATTTAATGCAGCCTAGAGCTTTAACTCTACATACTCCAAACTCGGCTCAGACACTCAAACTGTTCTGACTCGAGTTGCTTTATCTTTTCAGACTGATCAGACTTACGATTTTCCTAAAAATGACGATCAAAACTCGGAAAAAAACCATTTGAATTAAAATTGCGGAATGTTCAGGTTTTTTAAACTGCCAAACTGCCAAAAATTCAAATCTAAATCCCTTGAAACCCTAAACTAAATCAAACTGCCATTCTATATAATATAAAAGCCATTGAGACTAATTTAAACTAATAAACTCATCTATCTATCTACTTCAAACTATTTTAAACTTCAAACTACTTTAAACTTCAAACTAAATTAAACTTTAAACTAATTTAAACTTTTTAAACGTCAAACTTATATAAACTTTAAGACAATTTAAACTTCAAACTACTAAATTTACTTCATTTTAACTTATAAACTCTAAACGCATATAAACTCTGAGTGTGTAAGTGTTATCGAGTTAGTGTGTGTGTGTGTGTGTGTGTGTGTGTGTGTGAGTGTGAGTGTATGTGAGTTAATGTGTGTGTGTGTGTAACTGCCTAGAACACCATAGCAAACACTGAGAACACCCTAGCAAACGCCTAGCAACCACCCAGAACACCCTAGCAACCACCCAGAATACCGTAGCAACCGCCTAGCAACCACCCAGAATAACCTAGAAACCACCCAAAATAACCTAGAAACTGCCTAGCAACCACCCAAAAGACCATAGCAACCACCCATAACATCCTAGCAACCGCCTAGCAAAAAACTTTCTGCTCCAAACTTTCTCAAGCCAACTTAAAGTTTGTCTACACATGCTAGCAGTGCATAGCTACATGCTAATAGTGATTAGTTAAGTGTTAAATCATGCTAAGAACTCTATAAAAACTCCATAGTAACCATCTGTGACAACTACCAACCACCTAGTAACACCATATCATCCGCCCTGAATACCTTAGCAACCACCTAGCAACCACCCAAAATACCCTAGCAACCGCCTTGCAACCACCCAGAATACCTTAGAAATCGCCTAGCAACACAATAGCAACCACCCTGAACACAACCCTAGCAACCACCTAGCTCCAAACTTTCTCAAGCCAACTTAAAGTTTGTCTACACATGCTAGCAGTGCATAGCTACATGCTAATAGTGATTAGTTAAGTGTTAAATCATGCTAAGAACTCTATAAAAACTCCATAGTAACAATCTGTGACAACTACCAACCACCTAGTAACACCATATCAACCGCCCTGAATACCTTAGCAACCGCCTAGCAACCACCCAAAAGACCCTAGCAACCACCCAGAACACCCTAGAAACCACCCATAACATCCTAGCAACTGCCTAGCAACCACCCAGAACACCCTAGCAACCACCCAAAATACCCTAGCAACCGCCTAGCAACCACCCAAAAGACCATAGCAACCACTGAAAATATCCTAGCAACCACCCAGAACACCATAGCAACCGCCTAGCAACCACCCAGAATACCTTAGCAACCGCTTAAAAACACCATAGCAACCGCCTAGCAACCACCCAAAATACCCTAGCAACCGCCGTGAAACCACCCAGAATACCTTAGCAACCGCCTAGCAACACCATAGCAACCACCCAGAACACCCTAGCAACCGCCTTAGCAACCACCCACAATACCCTGCAACCGCCTAGCAACACCCTAGCAACCACCCAAAATACCTTAGCAAACGCCTAGCAACACCCTAGCAACCGCCTAGAAACCACCTAGAATACCCTAGCAATCGCTTAACAACACCATAGCAACCGCCCAGAATACCCTAGCAACACCATAACGACCACCCATAACATCCTAGCAACTGCCTAGCAAAAATCATTCTGGTCCAAACTTTCTCAAGCCAACTTAAAGTTTGTCTCGACGAACTTTCGCATCTAGTTATTATTACTATTATTATCTTAATAATTCTATTATTATTTCTGGTCAAAGGTTCCTCAAAAGTTTTTAAACTATGTAAAATTATAGACTCCATCTGATGATAAATATGTCTAACCTCTCCAAGTCAAAATGTTCTAGTGACTGGTCACAATCTAAATTTTTTAATTGGCCCAAGTGCTATTCTTGTTGCAATAGTCTGTTAACATTGGCTCAATGATAAATAATACGTCAGACTAATTGAAAAATTTAGATGTGACCAGTCACTAGATATTTTTGACTTGGGGATGTAATTTTTTTTTACAGTGTAACATGAGAAAGAGTATGTATATATATATATATATAGAAAGGTCAAGTTTCGAGTACTCCTTGGCCAGAAAAAATGTCAGTATGTCAAAATGGACTTTTGTCAGGATGAAATAACATCTGTAAGGACTCTTTGGCCAGAAATATGTTCAGTAGGTCAACAGCGTACCTATGCAAAAACGATCTAACGTTGAAAATCATTAAAGAAACATAGGCTATGCACTTCTAGCATTGCATTGCATTGCACTAACGATCTAACGTTGTGCATTGAAGAATAACACACAGATTATGCACTTTTCGCATTGCATTGCATAGCACACTAGAACAAAATCATTCCCATGTTCATTATGTGTGTTGTTGCATTGCATTGCATTGCACAAACGATCTAACGTTGTGCACTGAAGAATAACATACAGGTTATGCACTTATACGATCTAAATTGCACACCAGAGCTAACTCATTCCCATGTTGATTAAAGACATTACGTGTGTTGTTGCATTGCATTGCATTGCTTTGCACTAAATTGCATTGCATTGCATTGCATTGCATTGCATTACATTGCATTGCATTGCACTAACGATCTAACGTTGTTTACCCAAAATACCCTAGCAACCGCCTAGCAACCACCCAAAAGACCATAGCAACCACTGAAAATATCCTAGCAACCACCCAGAACACCATAGCAACCGCCTAGCAACCACCCAGAATACCTTAGCAACCGCTTAAAAACACCATAGCAACCGCCTAGCAACCACCCAAAATACCCTAGCAACCGCCGTGAAACCACCCAGAATACCTTAGCAACCGCCTAGCAACACCATAGCAACCACCCAGAACACCCTAGCAACCGCCTTAGCAACCACCCACAATACCCTGCAACCGCCTAGCAACACCCTAGCAACCACCCAAAATACCTTAGCAAACGCCTAGCAACACCCTAGCAACCGCCTAGAAACCACCTAGAATACCCTAGCAATCGCTTAACAACACCATAGCAACCGCCCAGAATACCCTAGCAACACCATAACGACCACCCATAACATCCTAGCAACTGCCTAGCAAAAATCATTCTGGTCCAAACTTTCTCAAGCCAACTTAAAGTTTGTCTCGACGAACTTTCGCATCTAGTTATTATTACTATTATTATCTTAATAATTCTATTATTATTACTGGTCAAAGGTTCCTCAAAAGTTTTTAAACTATGTAAAATTATAGACTCCATCTGATGATAAATATGTCTAACCTCTCCAAGTCAAAATGTTCTAGTGACTGGTCACAATCTAAATTTTTTAATTGGCCCAAGTGCTATTCTTGTTGCAATAGTCTGTTAACATTGGCTCAATGATAAATAATACGTCAGACTAATTGAAAAATTTAGATGTGACCAGTCACTAGATATTTTTGACTTGGGGATGTAATTTTTTTTTACAGTGTAACATGAGAAAGAGTATGTATATATATATATATAGAAAGGTCAAGTTTCGAGTACTCCTTGGCCAGAAAAAATGTCAGTATGTCAAAATGGACTTTTGTCAGGATGAAATAACATCTGTAAGGACTCTTTGGCCAGAAATATGTTCAGTAGGTCAACAGCGTACCTATGCAAAAACGATCTAACGTTGAAAATCATTAAAGAAACATAGGCTATGCACTTCTAGCATTGCATTGCATTGCACTAACGATCTAACGTTGTGCATTGAAGAATAACACACAGATTATGCACTTTTCGCATTGCATTGCATAGCACACTAGAACAAAATCATTCCCATGTTCATTATGTGTGTTGTTGCATTGCATTGCACAAACGATCTAACGTTGTGCACTGAAGAATAACATACAGGTTATGCACTTATACGATCTAAATTGCACACCAGAGCTAACTCATTCCCATGTTGATTAAAGACATTACGTGTGTTGTTGCATTGCATTGCATTGCTTTGCACTAAATTGCATTGCATTGCATTGCATTGCATTGCATTACATTGCATTGCATTGCACTAACGATCTAACGTTGTTTACCCAAAATACCCTAGCAACCGCCTAGCAACCACCCAAAAGACCATAGCAACCACTGAAAATATCCTAGCAACCACCCAGAACACCATAGCAACCGCCTAGCAACCACCCAGAATACCTTAGCAACCGCTTAAAAACACCATAGCAACCGCCTAGCAACCACCCAAAATACCCTAGCAACCGCCGTGAAACCACCCAGAATACCTTAGCAACCGCCTAGCAACACCATAGCAACCACCCAGAACACCCTAGCAACCGCCTTAGCAACCACCCACAATACCCTGCAACCGCCTAGCAACACCCTAGCAACCACCCAAAATACCTTAGCAAACGCCTAGCAACACCCTAGCAACCGCCTAGAAACCACCTAGAATACCCTAGCAATCGCTTAACAACACCATAGCAACCGCCCAGAATACCCTAGCAACACCATAACGACCACCCATAACATCCTAGCAACTGCCTAGCAAAAATCATTCTGGTCCAAACTTTCTCAAGCCAACTTAAAGTTTGTCTCGACGAACTTTCGCATCTAGTTATTATTACTATTATTATCTTAATAATTCTATTATTATTTCTGGTCAAAGGTTCCTCAAAAGTTTTTAAACTATGTAAAATTATAGACTCCATCTGATGATAAATATGTCTAACCTCTCCAAGTCAAAATGTTCTAGTGATTGGTCACAATCTAAATTTTTTAATTGGCCCAAGTGCTATTCTTGTTGCAATAGTCTGTTAACATTGGCTCAATGATAAATAATACGTCAGACTAATTGAAAAATTTAGATGTGACCAGTCACTAGATATTTTTGACTTGGGGATGTAATTTTTTTTTACAGTGTAACATGAGAAAGAGTATGTATATATATATATATAGAAAGGTCAAGTTTCGAGTACTCCTTGGCCAGAAAAAATGTCAGTATGTCAAAATGGACTTTTGTCAGGATGAAATAACATCTGTAAGGACTCTTTGGCCAGAAATATGTTCAGTAGGTCAACAGCGTACCTATGCAAAAACGATCTAACGTTGAAAATCATTAAAGAAACATGGGCTATGCACTTCTAGCATTGCATTGCATTGCACTAACGATCTAACGTTGTGCATTGAAGAATAACACACAGATTATGCACTTTTCGCATTGCATTGCATAGCACACTAGAACAAAATCATTCCCATGTTCATTATGTGTGTTGTTGCATTGCATTGCATTGCACAAACGATCTAACGTTGTGCACTGAAGAATAACATACAGGTTATGCACTTATACGATCTAAATTGCACACCAGAGCTAACTCATTCCCATGTTGATTAAAGACATTACGTGTGTTGTTGCATTGCATTGCATTGCTTTGCACTAAATTGCATTGCATTGCATTGCATTGCATTGCATTACATTGCATTGCATTGCACTAACGATCTAACGTTGTTTACTGAAGAATAACATATAGGTTATGCACTTTTTACATTGCATTGCATTGCACACCAGAATTCCCACTTCCATGTTGATTAAAGACATAACGTGTGTTGTTGCATTGCATTGCATTGCACTGCATTGCATTGCATTACATGGCACTAACGATCTAACGTTGTGAACTGAATAACATATGCACTTGTCGCATTGCATTGCATTGCATTGCTTTGCACTGCATTGCATTGCACTGCACTAACGATCTGATGTTGTGCACTGTAGAATAACAATATGCACTTTTCGCATTGCATGGCACATCATAAATGACTCATTTCCATGTTCATTAAAGAGATAACCTGTTTATGTTGCATTGCACTGCAGAAACGATCTAACGTTGTGCACTGAAGAATAACATAGAGGTTATGCACTTCTTGCATTACATTGCACACCAGAACAAAATCATTCCCAAGTTCAATAAAGACATAACGTGTGTTGTTGCATTGCAATGCATTGCCTTGCATTGCATTAAATTGCATTGCATTGCATTGCATTGCATTGCATTGCATTGCATTGGTTTGCACTGCATTGCATTGTATTGCATTGCATTGGTTTGCACTGCATTGCATTACACTGCATTGCACTGCATTGCACTGCATTGCATTGCATTGCATTGCATTGCATTGCATTGCACTGCATTGCACTGCATTGCATTGCATTGCACTGCATTGCATTGCATTGCATTGCATTGCATTGCATTGCACTGCATTGCATTGCATTGCACTAACGATCTAACGTTGTGCACTGAAGAATAACAATATGCACTTTTCGCATTGCATTGCATTGCACACCAGAACTTACTCATTTCCTTGTTCATTAACGAGATAACCTGTGTTGTTGCATTGCATTGCATTGCATTGCACTAACGATCTAACGTTGTGCACTGAAGAATAACATATAGGTTATGCACTTTTTACATTGCATTGCACTGCATTGCACACCAGAACTAACTCATTCCTATGTTGATTAAAGACATAACGTGTGTTGTTGCATTGCATTGCTTTGCATTGCATTACATGGCACTAACGATCTAACGTTGTGAACTGAATAACATATGCACTTGTGCATTGCATTGCGTTGCATTGCTTTGCACTGCATTGCATTGCATGGCACACCATAAATGACTCATTTCCATGTTCATTAAAGAGATAACCTGTGTTGTTGCATTGCACTGCAGAAACGATCTAACGTTGTGCACTGAAGAATAACATAGAGGTTATGCACTTCTTGCATTACATTGCACACCAGAACAAAATCATTCCCAAGTTCAATAAAGACATAACGTGTGTTGTTGCATTGCATTGCATTGCCTTGCATTGCATTAAATTGCATTGCATTGCATTGCATTGCATTGCATTGCATTGCATTGCACACCAGAACTTACTCATTTCCTTGTTCATAAACGAGATAACCTGTGTTGTTGCATTGCATTGCATTGCACTAACGATCTAACGTTGTGCACTGAAGAATAACATATAGGTTATGCACTTTTTACATTGCATTGCACTGCATTGCACACCAGAACTAACTCATTCCTATGTTGATTAAAGACATAACGTGTGTTGTTGCATTGCATTGCTTTGCATTGCATTACATGGCACTAACGATCTAACGTTGTGAACTGAAGAATAACATATGCACTTTTTGCATTGCTTTGCTTTGCTTTGCATTGCATTGCATTGCATTGCATTGCATTGCATTGCATTGCATTGCATTGCATTGCATTGCATTGCTTTGCACTGCATTGCACTGCACTAACGAGCTGACGTTGTGCACTGAATAACAATATGCACTTGTCGCATTGCATTGCATTGCACACCAGAACTGCCACTTCCATGTTGATTATAGACATAACGTGTGTTGTTGCATTGCATTACATGGCACTAACGATCTAACGTTGTGAACTGAATAACATATGCACTTTTCGCATTGCATTGCTTTGCTTTGCTTTGCATTGCATTGTTGCATTGCTCTAACGATCTAACGTTGTGCACTGAAGAATAACAATATGCACTTTTCGCATATCATTGCATTGCACACCAGAACTTACTCATTTCCTTGTTCATTAACGAGATAACCTGTGTTGTTGCATTGCATTGCATTGCACTAACGATCTAACGTTGTTTACTGAAGAATAACATATAGGTTATGCACTTTTTACATTGCATTGCATTGCACACCAGAACTAACTCATTCCCATGTTGATTAAAGACATAACGTGTGTTGTTGCATTGCATTGCATTGCATTGCTTTGCATTGCATTGCATTGCATTGCTCTAACGATCTAACGTTGTGCACTGAAGAATAACATATGCACTTTTTGCATTGCATTGCTTTGCATTGCATTGCTTTGCACTGCATTGCACTGCACTAACGAGCTGACGTTGTGCACTGAATAACAATATGCACTTTTCGCATTGCATTGCATTGCACACCAGAACTAACTCATTCCCATGTTGATTGAAGATATAACGTGTGTTATTGAGACCTTGAACTTTAAATTTCTAGACTAATTTCTCTTACAATTCTTCTGATGTTTCATCAGCCATACAGTATAGTTCAAATTTGACCTATTGAACATTTCTATAACCAAAGTGTCCTCTTGTCCACCAAAGGCTTGTTCTGATGTTTCATCATTGAGACAGAAGTCCATTATTGACCTACTGAACATATTTCTGGCAAAAGAATCATCAAAGTTTAACTTACTGTTCCTTCTCCTAGACTATTTTTGATTTTACATCCACCATACAGTAGTCCATATTTGACCAAGGGAACATATTTCTGGCCAAAGAGTCGTCAAAGGGTATGTTTATATGCATTCTCATCGACTACTTTTGATGTTAAATCAACCATATTGTTAGTCCAAATTTGACCATTGACTATATATCTGGCCAAAGAGACCTAGAACTTTAATTATCTATACATAATCACTATCTCCTTCTGATTTTTCATCAGCCAGGCTATTATCCATATTTGACAATTGAACATATTTCTGGCTGGAAGAGTCCTTGATCTTTCTATATACTCATAGATGCTTTCAGATAGTACTTCAGCCAAAAAAAATGATCCATAATTGACTACTAAACTCATTTCTGAGAGATGGGTTTATAATCTTGATTTCTCTATACATATTAATTGACTCCTTGTGATGTTACAATAGCAATACTGTATTGTATTGTATCAATATGACCTATTAAACCTATTTCTGACCAAAGAGTCTATGAACATTTTTCAATACATACTCAATGACTCCTGATTTTACAAAAGCAATATAGTATTTCAAAATTTGACCAAATGAACATATTTCTGGCCAAAGAGACCTTGATCTTATTCTTTATAAACCTACTCCTTCTGATGTTTCATCAGCCAAATAATTGTCCACAATTGACCCATTTAACATTTTTCTGCCCGAGGAGTCTATGAACCTTGAACTTTCTATACATAATTTACTTCTTCTGATGTTTCACAAGCAGACAATAGTCCACAATTGACCCTCTGAAAATATTTCTAGTAAAAGAGTCCTATGTCTTGAACTTTCTATAGATTCTCAGTGACTCAATATAGATAATTGACCCACTGAACATATTTCTACCTGAAGAGTCTTTGAACTTGAACTTTCTATTCATAATCGTTGACTTCTGATGTTTCATCAGCACTCCATATTTGACCCACTAAACATATTTCTGGCAAAAGAGTCCTCGATCTTGAACCTTTTAAACATACTCTTTCTGGTGTTTCATCAGCCATGCAATAGTTCTGATTTGACATAATGAACATATTTCTGACTGAAGAGTCCTCGATCTTGAACTTTCTATTCATACTTATAGACTCTTTCAGATGGTACATCGGCCAGACAATTGTAGATATTGACTATTGAACACATTTCTTTCTATACATGCTCATTGACTCCTTCCGATGTTTCATCAAGCAGTCAATATATTTCTAGTAAAAGAGTCCTTGATCTTGAACTTTCTATACATTCTCAGTGATGCCTTATTTTGTTTCTTTAGCCATACAGAAGTCCAGATTTGACAAGTTGAACATATTTCTGACTGAAGAGTCCTTTATCTTGAACTTTCTATTCATACTTATAGACTCCTTCAGATAGTACAACTGTCCATAATGACAATATTTTTTTTTTCTGGCCAACTATGTACTTGAACTTTCTATACATGCTCATGAACTTGCTTTTGATGAAGCACCTTTTAGTGCTTCATCAGCCAGAGAGTACTCCATAATTTACCTACTGAACATATTTCTAGTAAAAAAGTCCTCGATCTTGAACATTCTATACATGCTCATTGACTCCTTATGCTGTTTCTTTCTATAAATACTCGTTTACTCCATCTGATGTTACATCAGCCTTAAAGAAGTCCATAATTGACCCAAAGGGACATATTTGTGGCCAATCTTGAACTTTCTATACATACTCATAGTCTCCTTCTGATTCTATTATTATTAAAAGTTGGCTTGAGAAAGCCAACTTACTGATATTGTACTTAAACTTATTAAGTTGGCTTGAGAGAGCCAACTTACTGAAATGTTATTTCAACTTATTAAGTTGGCTTGAGAAAGCCAACTTATTGAAATCCTATTTAAACTTATTATTAAATTTCTTCTTACTCAAAAAAATCTATATGGATCTCCTCCTAGAGCTTTAACTCTACATACTCCAAACTCGGCTCAGACACTCTGATCTGACGAGTTGCTTTATCTTTTCAGACTGATCGGATTTATATTGTTATTTATATTATCATAGCAGCCCCAATATGATTTATATTATCGAGCAGCCAATAAGTAATGGCCTAAAATCTTCATAGCAACCACCCAGGACACCCTAGCAACCGCCTAGCAACCACCCAGAACACCCTAGCAACCACCCAAAATACCCTCGCAACCACCTAGCAACACCCTAGCAAACACCCAAAACATCCTAGTAACCACCCATAACACCCTAGCAACCACCCAGAACACCCTAGCAACCACCAAAAACATCCTAGTAACCACCCATAACACCCTAGCAACCGCCTACCAACCACCCAGAACACCATAGCAACCACCCAAAGTACCCTAGCAACCGCCTAGCAACCACCCAGAACACCATAGCAACCACCCAAAATACCCTAGCAACCGCCTAACAATCACCCAGAATACCCTAGCAACCACCCAGAACACCTTAGCAACCACCCAAAATACCCTAGCAACCACCTAGCAACCAACCAAAAGACCCTAGCAACCACCAAAATATCCTATCAACCGCCTAGCAACCACCCAGACCACTCTAGCAACCACCTAGCAACAACATAGCAACCACCCAGAACACCCTAGCAACCGCCTAGCAACCACCTAGAATACCCTAGCAACCGCCTAGCAACACCATTGCAACCACCCAGAACACCCTAGCAACCACCTAGAATACCCTAGCAACCGCCTAGCAACACCATTGCAACCACCCAGAATACCCTAGCAACCGCCTAGCAACACCATGATGACCACCCATAACATCCTAGCAACTGCCTAGCAAAAAACATTCTGGTCCAACCTTTCTCAAGCCATCTTAAAGTTTGTCTCGACGAACTTTCGCATCTAATTATTCTTCTTCTTCTTACTCAAAAAAAATATAAATTTAATGCAGCCTAGAGCTTTAACTCTACATACTCCAAACTCGGCTCAGACACTCAAACTGTTCTGACTCGAGTTGCTTTATCTTTTCAGACTGATCAGACTTACGATTTTCCTAAAAATGACGATCAAAACTCGGAAAAAAACCATTTGAATTAAAATTGCGGAATGTTCAGGTTTTTTAAACTGCCAAACTGCCAAAAATTCAAATCTAAATCCCTTGAAACCCTAAACTAAATCAAACTGCCATTCTATATAATATAAAAGCCATTGAGACTAATTTAAACTAATAAACTCATCTATCTATCTACTTCAAACTATTTTAAACTTCAAACTACTTTAAACTTCAAACTAAATTAAACTTTAAACTAATTTAAACTTTTTAAACGTCAAACTTATATAAACTTTAAGACAATTTAAACTTCAAACTACTAAATTTACTTCATTTTAACTTATAAACTCTAAACGCATATAAACTCTGAGTGTGTAAGTGTTATCGAGTTAGTGTGTGTGTGTGTGTGTGTGTGTGTGTGTGAGTGTGAGTGTATGTGAGTTAATGTGTGTGTGTGTGTAACTGCCTAGAACACCATAGCAAACACTGAGAACACCCTAGCAAACGCCTAGCAACCACCCAGAACACCCTAGCAACCACCCAGAATACCGTAGCAACCGCCTAGCAACCACCCAGAATAACCTAGAAACCACCCAAAATAACCTAGAAACTGCCTAGCAACCACCCAAAAGACCATAGCAACCACCCATAACATCCTAGCAACCGCCTAGCAAAAAACTTTCTGCTCCAAACTTTCTCAAGCCAACTTAAAGTTTGTCTACACATGCTAGCAGTGCATAGCTACATGCTAATAGTGATTAGTTAAGTGTTAAATCATGCTAAGAACTCTATAAAAACTCCATAGTAACCATCTGTGACAACTACCAACCACCTAGTAACACCATATCATCCGCCCTGAATACCTTAGCAACCACCTAGCAACCACCCAAAATACCCTAGCAACCGCCTTGCAACCACCCAGAATACCTTAGAAATCGCCTAGCAACACAATAGCAACCACCCTGAACACAACCCTAGCAACCACCTAGCTCCAAACTTTCTCAAGCCAACTTAAAGTTTGTCTACACATGCTAGCAGTGCATAGCTACATGCTAATAGTGATTAGTTAAGTGTTAAATCATGCTAAGAACTCTATAAAAACTCCATAGTAACAATCTGTGACAACTACCAACCACCTAGTAACACCATATCAACCGCCCTGAATACCTTAGCAACCGCCTAGCAACCACCCAAAAGACCCTAGCAACCACCCAGAACACCCTAGAAACCACCCATAACATCCTAGCAACTGCCTAGCAACCACCCAGAACACCCTAGCAACCACCCAAAATACCCTAGCAACCGCCTAGCAACCACCCAAAAGACCATAGCAACCACTGAAAATATCCTAGCAACCACCCAGAACACCATAGCAACCGCCTAGCAACCACCCAGAATACCTTAGCAACCGCTTAAAAACACCATAGCAACCGCCTAGCAACCACCCAAAATACCCTAGCAACCGCCGTGAAACCACCCAGAATACCTTAGCAACCGCCTAGCAACACCATAGCAACCACCCAGAACACCCTAGCAACCGCCTTAGCAACCACCCACAATACCCTGCAACCGCCTAGCAACACCCTAGCAACCACCCAAAATACCTTAGCAAACGCCTAGCAACACCCTAGCAACCGCCTAGAAACCACCTAGAATACCCTAGCAATCGCTTAACAACACCATAGCAACCGCCCAGAATACCCTAGCAACACCATAACGACCACCCATAACATCCTAGCAACTGCCTAGCAAAAATCATTCTGGTCCAAACTTTCTCAAGCCAACTTAAAGTTTGTCTCGACGAACTTTCGCATCTAGTTATTATTACTATTATTATCTTAATAATTCTATTATTATTTCTGGTCAAAGGTTCCTCAAAAGTTTTTAAACTATGTAAAATTATAGACTCCATCTGATGATAAATATGTCTAACCTCTCCAAGTCAAAATGTTCTAGTGACTGGTCACAATCTAAATTTTTTAATTGGCCCAAGTGCTATTCTTGTTGCAATAGTCTGTTAACATTGGCTCAATGATAAATAATACGTCAGACTAATTGAAAAATTTAGATGTGACCAGTCACTAGATATTTTTGACTTGGGGATGTAATTTTTTTTTACAGTGTAACATGAGAAAGAGTATGTATATATATATATATATAGAAAGGTCAAGTTTCGAGTACTCCTTGGCCAGAAAAAATGTCAGTATGTCAAAATGGACTTTTGTCAGGATGAAATAACATCTGTAAGGACTCTTTGGCCAGAAATATGTTCAGTAGGTCAACAGCGTACCTATGCAAAAACGATCTAACGTTGAAAATCATTAAAGAAACATAGGCTATGCACTTCTAGCATTGCATTGCATTGCACTAACGATCTAACGTTGTGCATTGAAGAATAACACACAGATTATGCACTTTTCGCATTGCATTGCATAGCACACTAGAACAAAATCATTCCCATGTTCATTATGTGTGTTGTTGCATTGCATTGCATTGCACAAACGATCTAACGTTGTGCACTGAAGAATAACATACAGGTTATGCACTTATACGATCTAAATTGCACACCAGAGCTAACTCATTCCCATGTTGATTAAAGACATTACGTGTGTTGTTGCATTGCATTGCATTGCTTTGCACTAAATTGCATTGCATTGCATTGCATTGCATTGCATTACATTGCATTGCATTGCACTAACGATCTAACGTTGTTTACCCAAAATACCCTAGCAACCGCCTAGCAACCACCCAAAAGACCATAGCAACCACTGAAAATATCCTAGCAACCACCCAGAACACCATAGCAACCGCCTAGCAACCACCCAGAATACCTTAGCAACCGCTTAAAAACACCATAGCAACCGCCTAGCAACCACCCAAAATACCCTAGCAACCGCCGTGAAACCACCCAGAATACCTTAGCAACCGCCTAGCAACACCATAGCAACCACCCAGAACACCCTAGCAACCGCCTTAGCAACCACCCACAATACCCTGCAACCGCCTAGCAACACCCTAGCAACCACCCAAAATACCTTACCAAACGCCTAGCAACACCCTAGCAACCGCCTAGAAACCACCTAGAATACCCTAGCAATCGCTTAACAACACCATAGCAACCGCCCAGAATACCCTAGCAACACCATAACGACCACCCATAACATCCTAGCAACTGCCTAGCAAAAATCATTCTGGTCCAAACTTTCTCAAGCCAACTTAAAGTTTGTCTCGACGAACTTTCGCATCTAGTTATTATTACTATTATTATCTTAATAATTCTATTATTATTTCTGGTCAAAGGTTCCTCAAAAGTTTTTAAACTATGTAAAATTATAGACTCCATCTGATGATAAATATGTCTAACCTCTCCAAGTCAAAATGTTCTAGTGATTGGTCACAATCTAAATTTTTTAATTGGCCCAAGTGCTATTCTTGTTGCAATAGTCTGTTAACATTGGCTCAATGATAAATAATACGTCAGACTAATTGAAAAATTTAGATGTGACCAGTCACTAGATATTTTTGACTTGGGGATGTAATTTTTTTTTACAGTGTAACATGAGAAAGAGTATGTATATATATATATATAGAAAGGTCAAGTTTCGAGTACTCCTTGGCCAGAAAAAATGTCAGTATGTCAAAATGGACTTTTGTCAGGATGAAATAACATCTGTAAGGACTCTTTGGCCAGAAATATGTTCAGTAGGTCAACAGCGTACCTATGCAAAAACGATCTAACGTTGAAAATCATTAAAGAAACATAGGCTATGCACTTCTAGCATTGCATTGCATTGCACTAACGATCTAACGTTGTGCATTGAAGAATAACACACAGATTATGCACTTTTCGCATTGCATTGCATAGCACACTAGAACAAAATCATTCCCATGTTCATTATGTGTGTTGTTGCATTGCATTGCATTGCACAAACGATCTAACGTTGTGCACTGAAGAATAACATACAGGTTATGCACTTATACGATCTAAATTGCACACCAGAGCTAACTCATTCCCATGTTGATTAAAGACATTACGTGTGTTGTTGCATTGCATTGCATTGCTTTGCACTAAATTGCATTGCATTGCATTGCATTGCATTACATTGCATTGCATTGCACTAACGATCTAACGTTGTTTACTGAAGAATAACATATAGGTTATGCACTTTTTACATTGCATTGCATTGCACACCAGAATTCCCACTTCCATGTTGATTAAAGACATAACGTGTGTTGTTGCATTGCATTGCATTGCACTGCATTGCATTGCATTACATGGCACTAACGATCTAACGTTGTGAACTGAATAACATATGCACTTGTCGCATTGCATTGCATTGCATTGCTTTGCACTGCATTGCATTGCACTGCACTAACGATCTGATGTTGTGCACTGTAGAATAACAATATGCACTTTTCGCATTGCATGGCACATCATAAATGACTCATTTCCATGTTCATTAAAGAGATAACCTGTTTATGTTGCATTGCACTGCAGAAACGATCTAACGTTGTGCACTGAAGAATAACATAGAGGTTATGCACTTCTTGCATTACATTGCACACCAGAACAAAATCATTCCCAAGTTCAATAAAGACATAACGTGTGTTGTTGCATTGCAATGCATTGCCTTGCATTGCATTAAATTGCATTGCATTGCATTGCATTGCATTGCATTGCATTGCATTGCATTGCATTGGTTTGCACTGCATTGCATTGTATTGCATTGCATTGGTTTGCACTGCATTGCATTACACTGCATTGTACTGCATTGCACTGCATTGCATTGCATTGCATTGCATTGCATTGCATTGCATTGCACTGCATTGCACTGCATTGCACTGCATTGCACTGCATTGCACTGCATTGCATTGCATTGCATTGCATTGCATTGCATTGCATTGCATTGCACTGCATTGCATTGCATTGCACTAACGATCTAACGTTGTGCACTGAAGAATAACAATATGCACTTTTCGCATTGCATTGCATTGCACACCAGAACTTACTCATTTCCTTGTTCATTAACGAGATAACCTGTGTTGTTGCATTGCATTGCATTGCATTGCACTAACGATCTAACGTTGTGCACTGAAGAATAACATATAGGTTATGCACTTTTTACATTGCATTGCACTGCATTGCACACCAGAACTAACTCATTCCTATGTTGATTAAAGACATAACGTGTGTTGTTGCATTGCATTGCTTTGCATTGCATTACATGGCACTAACGATCTAACGTTGTGAACTGAATAACATATGCACTTGTGCATTGCATTGCGTTGCATTGCTTTGCACTGCATTGCATTGCATGGCACACCATAAATGACTCATTTCCATGTTCATTAAAGAGATAACCTGTGTTGTTGCATTGCACTGCAGAAACGATCTAACGTTGTGCACTGAAGAATAACATAGAGGTTATGCACTTCTTGCATTACATTGCACACCAGAACAAAATCATTCCCAAGTTCAATAAAGACATAACGTGTGTTGTTGCATTGCATTGCATTGCCTTGCATTGCATTAAATTGCATTGCATTGCATTGCATTGCATTGCATTGCATTGCATTGCATTGCATTGCATTGCATTGCATTGCACACCAGAACTTACTCATTTCCTTGTTCATAAACGAGATAACCTGTGTTGTTGCATTGCATTGCATTGCACTAACGATCTAACGTTGTGCACTGAAGAATAACATATAGGTTATGCACTTTTTACATTGCATTGCACTGCATTGCACACCAGAACTAACTCATTCCTATGTTGATTAAAGACATAACGTGTGTTGTTGCATTGCATTGCTTTGCATTGCATTACATGGCACTAACGATCTAACGTTGTGAACTGAAGAATAACATATGCACTTTTTGCATTGCTTTGCTTTGCTTTGCATTGCATTGCATTGCATTGCATTGCATTGCATTGCATTGCATTGCATTGCATTGCATTGCATTGCATTGCATTGCATTGCATTGCATTGCATTGCTTTGCACTGCATTGCACTGCACTAACGAGCTGACGTTGTGCACTGAATAACAATATGCACTTGTCGCATTGCATTGCATTGCACACCAGAACTGCCACTTCCATGTTGATTATAGACATAACGTGTGTTGTTGCATTGCATTACATGGCACTAACGATCTAACGTTGTGAACTGAATAACATATGCACTTTTCGCATTGCATTGCTTTGCTTTGCTTTGCATTGCATTGTTGCATTGCTCTAACGATCTAACGTTGTGCACTGAAGAATAACAATATGCACTTTTCGCATATCATTGCATTGCACACCAGAACTTACTCATTTCCTTGTTCATTAACGAGATAACCTGTGTTGTTGCATTGCATTGCATTGCACTAACGATCTAACGTTGTTTACTGAAGAATAACATATAGGTTATGCACTTTTTACATTGCATTGCATTGCACACCAGAACTAACTCATTCCCATGTTGATTAAAGACATAACGTGTGTTGTTGCATTGCATTGCATTGCATTGCTTTGCATTGCATTGCATTGCATTGCTCTAACGATCTAACGTTGTGCACTGAAGAATAACATATGCACTTTTTGCATTGCATTGCTTTGCATTGCATTGCTTTGCACTGCATTGCACTGCACTAACGAGCTGACGTTGTGCACTGAATAACAATATGCACTTTTCGCATTGCATTGCATTGCACACCAGAACTAACTCATTCCCATGTTGATTGAAGATATAACGTGTGTTATTGAGACCTTGAACTTTAAATTTCTAGACTAATTTCTCTTACAATTCTTCTGATGTTTCATCAGCCATACAGTATAGTTCAAATTTGACCTATTGAACATTTCTATAACCAAAGTGTCCTCTTGTCCACCAAAGGCTTGTTCTGATGTTTCATCATTGAGACAGAAGTCCATTATTGACCTACTGAACATATTTCTGGCAAAAGAATCATCAAAGTTTAACTTACTGTTCCTTCTCCTAGACTATTTTTGATTTTACATCCACCATACAGTAGTCCATATTTGACCAAGGGAACATATTTCTGGCCAAAGAGTCGTCAAAGGGTATGTTTATATGCATTCTCATCGACTACTTTTGATGTTAAATCAACCATATTGTTAGTCCAAATTTGACCATTGACTATATATCTGGCCAAAGAGACCTAGAACTTTAATTATCTATACATAATCACTATCTCCTTCTGATTTTTCATCAGCCAGGCTATTATCCATATTTGACAATTGAACATATTTCTGGCTGGAAGAGTCCTTGATCTTTCTATATACTCATAGATGCTTTCAGATAGTACTTCAGCCAAAAAAAATGATCCATAATTGACTACTAAACTCATTTCTGAGAGATGGGTTTATAATCTTGATTTCTCTATACATATTAATTGACTCCTTGTGATGTTACAATAGCAATACTGTATTGTATTGTATCAATATGACCTATTAAACCTATTTCTGACCAAAGAGTCTATGAACATTTTTCAATACATACTCAATGACTCCTGATTTTACAAAAGCAATATAGTATTTCAAAATTTGACCAAATGAACATATTTCTGGCCAAAGAGACCTTGATCTTATTCTTTATAAACATACTCCTTCTGATGTTTCATCAGCCAAATAATTGTCCACAATTGACCCATTTAACATTTTTCTGCCCGAGGAGTCTATGAACCTTGAACTTTCTATACATAATTTACTTCTTCTGATGTTTCACAAGCAGACAATAGTCCACAATTGACCCTCTGAAAATATTTCTAGTAAAAGAGTCCTATGTCTTGAACTTTCTATAGATTCTCAGTGACTCAATATAGATAATTGACCCACTGAACATATTTCTACCTGAAGAGTCTTTGAACTTGAACTTTCTATTCATAATCGTTGACTTCTGATGTTTCATCAGCACTCCATATTTGACCCACTAAACATATTTCTGGCAAAAGAGTCCTCGATCTTGAACCTTTTAAACATACTCTTTCTGGTGTTTCATCAGCCATGCAATAGTTCTGATTTGACATAATGAACATATTTCTGACTGAAGAGTCCTCGATCTTGAACTTTCTATTCATACTTATAGACTCTTTCAGATGGTACATCGGCCAGACAATTGTAGATATTGACTATTGAACACATTTCTTTCTATACATGCTCATTGACTCCTTCCGATGTTTCATCAAGCAGTCAATATATTTCTAGTAAAAGAGTCCTTGATCTTGAACTTTCTATACATTCTCAGTGATGCCTTATTTTGTTTCTTTAGCCATACAGAAGTCCAGATTTGACAAGTTGAACATATTTCTGACTGAAGAGTCCTTTATCTTGAACTTTCTATTCATACTTATAGACTCCTTCAGATAGTACAACTGTCCATAATGACAATATTTTTTTTTTCTGGCCAACTATGTACTTGAACTTTCTATACATGCTCATGAACTTGCTTTTGATGAAGCACCTTTTAGTGCTTCATCAGCCAGAGAGTACTCCATAATTTACCTACTGAACATATTTCTAGTAAAAAAGTCCTCGATCTTGAACATTCTATACATGCTCATTGACTCCTTATGCTGTTTCTTTCTATAAATACTCGTTTACTCCATCTGATGTTACATCAGCCTTAAAGAAGTCCATAATTGACCCAAAGGGACATATTTGTGGCCAATCTTGAACTTTCTATACATACTCATAGTCTCCTTCTGATTCTATTATTATTAAAAGTTGGCTTGAGAAAGCCAACTTACTGATATTGTACTTAAACTTATTAAGTTGGCTTGAGAGAGCCAACTTACTGAAATGTTATTTCAACTTATTAAGTTGGCTTGAGAAAGCCAACTTATTGAAATCCTATTTAAACTTATTATTAAATTTCTTCTTACTCAAAAAAATCTATATGGATCTCCTCCTAGAGCTTTAACTCTACATACTCCAAACTCGGCTCAGACACTCTGATCTGACGAGTTGCTTTATCTTTTCAGACTGATCGGATTTATATTGTTATTTATATTATCATAGCAGCCCCAATATGATTTATATTATCGAGCAGCCAATAAGTAATGGCCTAAAATCTTCATAGCAACCACCCAGGACACCCTAGCAACCGCCTAGCAACCACCCAGAACACCCTAGCAACCACCCAAAATACCCTCGCAACCACCTAGCAACACCCTAGCAAACACCCAAAACATCCTAGTAACCACCCATAACACCCTAGCAACCACCCAGAACACCCTAGCAACCACCAAAAACATCCTAGTAACCACCCATAACACCCTAGCAACCGCCTACCAACCACCCAGAACACCATAGCAACCACCCAAAGTACCCTAGCAACCGCCTAGCAACCACCCAGAACACCATAGCAACCACCCAAAATACCCTAGCAACCGCCTAACAATCACCCAGAATACCCTAGCAACCACCCAGAACACCTTAGCAACCACCCAAAATACCCTAGCAACCACCTAGCAACCAACCAAAAGACCCTAGCAACCACCAAAATATCCTATCAACCGCCTAGCAACCACCCAGACCACTCTAGCAACCGCCTAGCAACAACATAGCAACCACCCAGAAGACCCTAGCAACCGCCTAGCAACCACCTAGAATACCCTAGCAACCGCCTAGCAACACCATTGCAACCACCCAGAACACCCTAGCAACCACCTAGAATACCCTAGCAACCGCCTAGCAACACCATTGCAACCACCCAGAATACCCTAGCAACCGCCTAGCAACACCATGACGACCACCCATAACATCCTAGCAACTGCCTAGCAAAAAACGTTCTGGTCCAACCTTTCTCAAGCCATCTTAAAGTTTGTCTCGACGAACTTTCGCATCTAATTATTCTTCTTCTTCTTACTCAAAAAAAATATAAATTTAATGCAGCCTAGAGCTTTAACTCTACATACTCCAAACTCGGCTCAGACACTCAAACTGTTCTGACTCGAGTTGCTTTATCTTTTCAGACTGATCAGACTTACGATTTTCCTAAAAATGACGATCAAAACTCGGAAAAAAACCATTTGAATTAAAATTGCGGAATGTTCAGGTTTTTTAAACTGCCAAACTGCCAAAAATTCAAATCTAAATCCCTTGAAACCCTAAACTAAATCAAACTGCCATTCTATATAATATAAAAGCCATTGAGACTAATTTAAACTAATAAACTCATCTATCTATCTACTTCAAACTATTTTAAACTTCAAACTACTTTAAACTTCAAACTAAATTAAACTTTAAACTAATTTAAACTTTTTAAACGTCAAACTTATATAAACTTTAAGACAATTTAAACTTCAAACTACTAAATTTACTTCATTTTAACTTATAAACTCTAAACGCATATAAACTCTGAGTGTGTAAGTGTTATCGAGTTAGTGTGTGTGTGTGTGTGTGTGTGTGTGTGTGTGTGAGTGTGAGTGTATGTGAGTTAATGTGTGTGTGTGTGTAACTGCCTAGAACACCATAGCAAACACTGAGAACACCCTAGCAAACGCCTAGCAACCACCCAGAACACCCTAGCAACCACCCAGAATACCGTAGCAACCGCCTAGCAACCACCCAGAATAACCTAGAAACCACCCAAAATAACCTAGAAACTGCCTAGCAACCACCCAAAAGACCATAGCAACCACCCATAACATCCTAGCAACCGCCTAGCAAAAAACTTTCTGCTCCAAACTTTCTCAAGCCAACTTAAAGTTTGTCTACACATGCTAGCAGTGCATAGCTACATGCTAATAGTGATTAGTTAAGTGTTAAATCATGCTAAGAACTCTATAAAAACTCCATAGTAACCATCTGTGACAACTACCAACCACCTAGTAACACCATATCATCCGCCCTGAATACCTTAGCAACCACCTAGCAACCACCCAAAATACCCTAGCAACCGCCTTGCAACCACCCAGAATACCTTAGAAATCGCCTAGCAACACAATAGCAACCACCCTGAACACAACCCTAGCAACCACCTAGCTCCAAACTTTCTCAAGCCAACTTAAAGTTTGTCTACACATGCTAGCAGTGCATAGCTACATGCTAATAGTGATTAGTTAAGTGTTAAATCATGCTAAGAACTCTATAAAAACTCCATAGTAACAATCTGTGACAACTACCAACCACCTAGTAACACCATATCAACCGCCCTGAATACCTTAGCAACCGCCTAGCAACCACCCAAAAGACCCTAGCAACCACCCAGAACACCCTAGAAACCACCCATAACATCCTAGCAACTGCCTAGCAACCACCCAGAACACCCTAGCAACCACCCAAAATACCCTAGCAACCGCCTAGCAACCACCCAAAAGACCATAGCAACCACTGAAAATATCCTAGCAACCACCCAGAACACCATAGCAACCGCCTAGCAACCACCCAGAATACCTTAGCAACCGCTTAAAAACACCATAGCAACCGCCTAGCAACCACCCAAAATACCCTAGCAACCGCCGTGAAACCACCCAGAATACCTTAGCAACCGCCTAGCAACACCATAGCAACCACCCAGAACACCCTAGCAACCGCCTTAGCAACCACCCACAATACCCTGCAACCGCCTAGCAACACCCTAGCAACCACCCAAAATACCTTAGCAAACGCCTAGCAACACCCTAGCAACCGCCTAGAAACCACCTAGAATACCCTAGCAATCGCTTAACAACACCATAGCAACCGCCCAGAATACCCTAGCAACACCATAACGACCACCCATAACATCCTAGCAACTGCCTAGCAAAAATCATTCTGGTCCAAACTTTCTCAAGCCAACTTAAAGTTTGTCTCGACGAACTTTCGCATCTAGTTATTATTACTATTATTATCTTAATAATTCTATTATTATTTCTGGTCAAAGGTTCCTCAAAAGTTTTTAAACTATGTAAAATTATAGACTCCATCTGATGATAAATATGTCTAACCTCTCCAAGTCAAAATGTTCTAGTGACTGGTCACAATCTAAATTTTTTAATTGGCCCAAGTGCTATTCTTGTTGCAATAGTCTGTTAACATTGGCTCAATGATAAATAATACGTCAGACTAATTGAAAAATTTAGATGTGACCAGTCACTAGATATTTTTGACTTGGGGATGTAATTTTTTTTTACAGTGTAACATGAGAAAGAGTATGTATATATATATATATATAGAAAGGTCAAGTTTCGAGTACTCCTTGGCCAGAAAAAATGTCAGTATGTCAAAATGGACTTTTGTCAGGATGAAATAACATCTGTAAGGACTCTTTGGCCAGAAATATGTTCAGTAGGTCAACAGCGTACCTATGCAAAAACGATCTAACGTTGAAAATCATTAAAGAAACATAGGCTATGCACTTCTAGCATTGCATTGCATTGCACTAACGATCTAACGTTGTGCATTGAAGAATAACACACAGATTATGCACTTTTCGCATTGCATTGCATAGCACACTAGAACAAAATCATTCCCATGTTCATTATGTGTGTTGTTGCATTGCATTGCATTGCACAAACGATCTAACGTTGTGCACTGAAGAATAACATACAGGTTATGCACTTATACGATCTAAATTGCACACCAGAGCTAACTCATTCCCATGTTGATTAAAGACATTACGTGTGTTGTTGCATTGCATTGCATTGCTTTGCACTAAATTGCATTGCATTGCATTGCATTGCATTGCATTACATTGCATTGCATTGCATAACGATCTAACGTTGTTTACTGAAGAATAACATATAGGTTATGCACTTTTTACATTGCATTGCATTGCACACCAGAATTCCCACTTCCATGTTGATTAAAGACATAACGTGTGTTGTTGCATTGCATTGCATTGCACTGCATTGCATTGCATTACATGGCACTATCGATCTAACGTTGTGAACTGAATAACATATGCACTTGTCGCATTGCATTGCATTGCATTGCTTTGCACTGCACTAACGATCTGATGTTGTGCACTGTAGAATAACAATATGCACTTTTCGCATTGCATGGCACATCATAAATGACTCATTTCCATGTTCATTAAAGAGATAACCTGTTTATGTTGCATTGCACTGCAGAAACGATCTAACGTTGTGCACTGAAGAATAACATAGAGGTTATGCACTTCTTGCATTACATTGCACACCAGAACAAAATCATTCCCAAGTTCAATAAAGACATAACGTGTGTTGTTGCATTGCAATGCATTGCCTTGCATTGCATTAAATTGCATTGCATTGCATTGCATTGCATTGCATTGGTTTGCACTGCATTGCATTGCATTGCATTGCATTGGTTTGCACTGCATTGCACTGCACTGCATTGCATTGCATTGCACTGCATTGCATTGCATTGCATTGCACTGCATTGCATTGCATTGCACTGCATTGCACTAACGATCTAACGTTATGCACTGAAGAATAACAATATGCACTTTTCGCATTGCATTGCATTGCACACCAGAACTTACTCATTTCCTTGTTCATTAACGAGATAACCTGTGTTGTTGCATTGCATTGCATTGCATTGCACTAACGATCTAACGTTGTGCACTGAAGAATAACATATAGGTTATGCACTTTTTACATTGCATTGCACTGCATAGCACACCAGAACTAACTCATTCCTATGTTGATTAAAGACATAACGTGTGTTGTTGCATTGCATTGCTTTGCATTGCATTACATGGCACTAACGATCTAACGTTGTGAACTGAAGAATAACATATGCACTTTTTGCATTGCTTTGCTTTGCTTTGCATTGCATTGCATTGCATTGCATTGCATTGCATTGCATTGCATTGCATTGCATTGCATTGCATTGCATTGCATTGCTTTGCATTGCATTGCATTGCTTTGCACTGCATTGCACTGCACTAACGAGCTGACGTTGTGCACTGAATAACAATATGCACTTGTCGCATTGCATTGCATTGCACACCAGAACTGCCACTTCCATGTTGATTATAGACATAACGTGTGTTGTTGCATTGCATTACATGGCACTAACGATCTAACGTTGTGAACTGAATAACATATGCACTTTTCGCATTGCATTGCTTTGCTTTGCTTTGCATTGCATTGTTGCATTGCACTAACGATCTAACGTTGTGCACTGAAGAATAACAATATGCACTTTTCGCATATCATTGCATTGCACACCAGAACTTACTCATTTCCTTGTTCATTAACGAGATAACCTGTGTTGTTGCATTGCATTGCATTGCACTAACGATCTAACGTTGTTTACTGAAGAATAACATATAGGTTATGCACTTTTTACATTGCATTGCATTGCACACCAGAACTAACTCATTCCCATGTTGATTAAAGACATAACGTGTGTTGTTGCATTGCATTGCATTGCATTGCATTGCTTTGCATTGCATTGCATTGCATTGCTCTAACGATCTAACGTTGTGCACTGAAGAATAACATATGCACTTTTTGCATTGCATTGCTTTGCATTGCTTTGCATTGCATTGCTTTGCACTGCATTGCACTGCACTAACGAGCTGACGTTGTGCACTGAATAACAATATGCACTTTTCGCATTGCATTGCATTGCACACCAGAACTAACTCATTCCCATGTTGATTGAAGATATAACGTGTGTTATTGAGACCTTGAACTTTAAATTTCTAGACTAATTTCTCTTACAATTCTTCTGATGTTTCATCAGCCATACAGTATAGTTCAAATTTGACCTATTGAACATTTCTATAACCAAAGTGTCCTCTTGTCCACCAAAGGCTTGTTCTGATGTTTCATCATTGAGACAGAAGTCCATTATTGACCTACTGAACATATTTCTGGCAAAAGAATCATCAAAGTTTAACTTACTGTTCCTTCTCCTAGACTATTTTTGATTTTACATCCACCATACAGTAGTCCATATTTGACCAAGGGAACATATTTCTGGCCAAAGAGTCGTCAAAGGGTATGTTTATATGCATTCTCATCGACTACTTTTGATGTTAAATCAACCATATTGTTAGTCCAAATTTGACCATTGACTATATATCTGGCCAAAGAGACCTAGAACTTTAATTATCTATACATAATCACTATCTCCTTCTGATTTTTCATCAGCCAGGCTATTATCCATATTTGACAATTGAACATATTTCTGGCTGGAAGAGTCCTTGATCTTTCTATATACTCATAGATGCTTTCAGATAGTACTTCAGCCAAAAAAAATGATCCATAATTGACTACTAAACTCATTTCTGAGAGATGGGTTTATAATCTTGATTTCTCTATACATATTAATTGACTCCTTGTGATGTTACAATAGCAATACTGTATTGTATTGTATCAATATGACCTATTAAACCTATTTCTGACCAAAGAGTCTATGAACATTTTTCAATACATACTCAATGACTCCTGATTTTACAAAAGCAATATAGTATTTCAAAATTTGACCAAATGAACATATTTCTGGCCAAAGAGACCTTGATCTTATTCTTTATAAACATACTCCTTCTGATGTTTCATCAGCCAAATAATTGTCCACAATTGACCCATTTAACATTTTTCTGCCCGAGGAGTCTATGAACCTTGAACTTTCTATACATAATTTACTTCTTCTGATGTTTCACAAGCAGACAATAGTCCACAATTGACCCTCTGAAAATATTTCTAGTAAAAGAGTCCTATGTCTTGAACTTTCTATAGATTCTCAGTGACTCAATATAGATAATTGACCCACTGAACATATTTCTACCTGAAGAGTCTTTGAACTTGAACTTTCTATTCATAATCGTTGACTTCTGATGTTTCATCAGCACTCCATATTTGACCCACTAAACATATTTCTGGCAAAAGAGTCCTCGATCTTGAACCTTTTAAACATACTCTTTCTGGTGTTTCATCAGCCATGCAATAGTTCTGATTTGACATAATGAACATATTTCTGACTGAAGAGTCCTCGATCTTGAACTTTCTATTCATACTTATAGACTCTTTCAGATGGTACATCGGCCAGACAATTGTAGATATTGACTATTGAACACATTTCTTTCTATACATGCTCATTGACTCCTTCCGATGTTTCATCAAGCAGTCAATATATTTCTAGTAAAAGAGTCCTTGATCTTGAACTTTCTATACATTCTCAGTGATGCCTTATTTTGTTTCTTTAGCCATACAGAAGTCCAGATTTGACAAGTTGAACATATTTCTGACTGAAGAGTCCTTTATCTTGAACTTTCTATTCATACTTATAGACTCCTTCAGATAGTACAACTGTCCATAATGACAATATTTTTTTTTTCTGGCCAACTATGTACTTGAACTTTCTATACATGCTCATGAACTTGCTTTTGATGAAGCACCTTTTAGTGCTTCATCAGCCAGAGAGTACTCCATAATTTACCTACTGAACATATTTCTAGTAAAAAAGTCCTCGATCTTGAACATTCTATACATGCTCATTGACTCCTTATGCTGTTTCTTTCTATAAATACTCGTTTACTCCATCTGATGTTACATCAGCCTTAAAGAAGTCCATAATTGACCCAAAGGGACATATTTGTGGCCAATCTTGAACTTTCTATACATACTCATAGTCTCCTTCTGATTCTATTATTATTAAAAGTTGGCTTGAGAAAGCCAACTTACTGATATTGTACTTAAACTTATTAAGTTGGCTTGAGAGAGCCAACTTACTGAAATGTTATTTCAACTTATTAAGTTGGCTTGAGAAAGCCAACTTATTGAAATCCTATTTAAACTTATTATTAAATTTCTTCTTACTCAAAAAAATCTATATGGATCTCCTCCTAGAGCTTTAACTCTACATACTCCAAACTCGGCTCAGACACTCTGATCTGACGAGTTGCTTTATCTTTTCAGACTGATCGGATTTATATTGTTATTTATATTATCATAGCAGCCCCAATATGATTTATATTATCGAGCAGCCAATAAGTAATGGCCTAAAATCTTCATAGCAACCACCCAGGACACCCTAGCAACCGCCTAGCAACCACCCAGAACACCCTAGCAACCACCCAAAATACCCTCGCAACCACCTAGCAACACCCTAGCAAACACCCAAAACATCCTAGTAACCACCCATAACACCCTAGCAACCACCCAGAACACCCTAGCAACCACCAAAAACATCCTAGTAACCACCCATAACACCCTAGCAACCGCCTACCAACCACCCAGAACACCATAGCAACCACCCAAAGTACCCTAGCAACCGCCTAGCAACCACCCAGAACACCATAGCAACCACCCAAAATACCCTAGCAACCGCCTAACAATCACCCAGAATACCCTAGCAACCACCCAGAACACCTTAGCAACCACCCAAAATACCCTAGCAACCACCTAGCAACCAACCAAAAGACCCTAGCAACCACCAAAATATCCTATCAACCGCCTAGCAACCACCCAGACCACTCTAGCAACCGCCTAGCAACAACATAGCAACCACCCAGAACACCCTAGCAACCGCCTAGCAACCACCTAGAATACCCTAGCAACCGCCTAGCAACACCATTGCAACCACCCAGAACACCCTAGCAACCACCTAGAATACCCTAGCAACCGCCTAGCAACACCATTGCAACCACCCAGAATACCCTAGCAACCGCCTAGCAACACCATGACGACCACCCATAACATCCTAGCAACTGCCTAGCAAAAAACGTTCTGGTCCAACCTTTCTCAAGCCATCTTAAAGTTTGTCTCGACGAACTTTCGCATCTAATTATTCTTCTTCTTCTTACTCAAAAAAAATATAAATTTAATGCAGCCTAGAGCTTTAACTCTACATACTCCAAACTCGGCTCAGACACTCAAACTGTTCTGACTCGAGTTGCTTTATCTTTTCAGACTGATCAGACTTACGATTTTCCTAAAAATGACGATCAAAACTCGGAAAAAAACCATTTGAATTAAAATTGCGGAATGTTCAGGTTTTTTAAACTGCCAAACTGCCAAAAATTCAAATCTAAATCCCTTGAAACCCTAAACTAAATCAAACTGCCATTCTATATAATATAAAAGCCATTGAGACTAATTTAAACTAATAAACTCATCTATCTATCTACTTCAAACTATTTTAAACTTCAAACTACTTTAAACTTCAAACTAAATTAAACTTTAAACTAATTTAAACTTTTTAAACGTCAAACTTATATAAACTTTAAGACAATTTAAACTTCAAACTACTAAATTTACTTCATTTTAACTTATAAACTCTAAACGCATATAAACTCTGAGTGTGTAAGTGTTATCGAGTTAGTGTGTGTGTGTGTGTGTGTGTGTGTGTGAGTGTGAGTGTATGTGAGTTAATGTGTGTGTGTGTGTAACTGCCTAGAACACCATAGCAAACACTGAGAACACCCTAGCAAACGCCTAGCAACCACCCAGAACACCCTAGCAACCACCCAGAATACCGTAGCAACCGCCTAGCAACCACCCAGAATAACCTAGAAACCACCCAAAATAACCTAGAAACTGCCTAGCAACCACCCAAAAGACCATAGCAACCACCCATAACATCCTAGCAACCGCCTAGCAAAAAACTTTCTGCTCCAAACTTTCTCAAGCCAACTTAAAGTTTGTCTACACATGCTAGCAGTGCATAGCTACATGCTAATAGTGATTAGTTAAGTGTTAAATCATGCTAAGAACTCTATAAAAACTCCATAGTAACCATCTGTGACAACTACCAACCACCTAGTAACACCATATCATCCGCCCTGAATACCTTAGCAACCACCTAGCAACCACCCAAAATACCCTAGCAACCGCCTTGCAACCACCCAGAATACCTTAGAAATCGCCTAGCAACACAATAGCAACCACCCTGAACACAACCCTAGCAACCACCTAGCTCCAAACTTTCTCAAACCAACTTAAAGTTTGTCTACACATGCTAGCAGTGCATAGCTACATGCTAATAGTGATTAGTTAAGTGTTAAATCATGCTAAGAACTCTATAAAAACTCCATAGTAACAATCTGTGACAACTACCAACCACCTAGTAACACCATATCAACCGCCCTGAATACCTTAGCAACCGCCTAGCAACCACCCAAAAGACCCTAGCAACCACCCAGAACACCCTAGAAACCACCCATAACATCCTAGCAACTGCCTAGCAACCACCCAGAACACCCTAGCAACCACCCAAAATACCCTAGCAACCGCCTAGCAACCACCCAAAAGACCATAGCAACCACTGAAAATATCCTAGCAACCACCCAGAACACCATAGCAACCGCCTAGCAACCACCCAGAATACCTTAGCAACACTTAAAAACACCATAGCAACCGCCTAGCAACCACCCAAAATACCCTAGCAACCGCCGTGAAACCACCCAGAATACCTTAGCAACCGCCTAGCAACACCATAGCAACCACCCAGAACACCCTAGCAACCGCCTTAGCAACCACCCACAATACCCTGCAACCGCCTAGCAACACCCTAGCAACCACCCAAAATACCTTAGCAAACGCCTAGCAACACCCTAGCAACCGCCTAGAAACCACCTAGAATACCCTAGCAATCGCTTAACAACACCATAGCAACCGCCCAGAATACCCTAGCAACACCATAACGACCACCCATAACATCCTAGCAACTGCCTAGCAAAAATCATTCTGGTCCAAACTTTCTCAAGCCAACTTAAAGTTTGTCTCGACGAACTTTCGCATCTAGTTATTATTACTATTATTATCTTAATAATTCTATTATTATTTCTGGTCAAAGGTTCCTCAAAAGTTTTTAAACTATGTAAAATTATAGACTCC
This sequence comes from Leuciscus idus, assembly GCA_021554675.1. NCBI lineage: Eukaryota > Metazoa > Chordata > Actinopteri > Cypriniformes > Leuciscidae > Leuciscus > Leuciscus idus. Next base: position 13,886,722 of record CM038624.1, read on the forward strand.
ATCTGATGATAAATATGTCTAACCTCTCCAAGTCAAAATGTTCTAGTGACTGGTCACAATCTAAATTTTTTAATTGGCCCAAGTGCTATTCTTGTTGCAATAGTCTGTTAACATTGGCTCAATGATAAATAATACGTCAGACTAATTGAAAAATTTAGATGTGACCAGTCACTAGATATTTTTGACTTGGGGATGTAATTTTTTTTTACAGTGTAACATGAGAAAGAGTATGTATATATATATATATAGAAAGGTCAAGTTTCGAGTACTCCTTGGCCAGAAAAAATGTCAGTATGTCAAAATGGACTTTTGTCAGGATGAAATAACATCTGTAAGGACTCTTTGGCCAGAAATATGTTCAGTAGGTCAACAGCGTACCTATGCAAAAACGATCTAACGTTGAAAATCATTAAAGAAACATAGGCTATGCACTTCTAGCATTGCATTGCATTGCACTAACGATCTAACGTTGTGCATTGAAGAATAACACACAGATTATGCACTTTTCGCATTGCATTGCATAGCACACTAGAACAAAATCATTCCCATGTTCATTATGTGTGTTGTTGCATTGCATTGCATTGCACAAACGATCTAACGTTGTGCACTGAAGAATAACATACAGGTTATGCACTTATACGATCTAAATTGCACACCAGAGCTAACTCATTCCCATGTTGATTAAAGACATTACGTGTGTTGTTGCATTGCATTGCATTGCTTTGCACTAAATTGCATTGCATTGCATTGCATTGCATTGCATTACATTGCATTGCATTGCATAACGATCTAACGTTGTTTACTGAAGAATAACATATAGGTTATGCACTTTTTACATTGCATTGCATTGCACACCAGAATTCCCACTTCCATGTTGATTAAAGACATAACGTGTGTTGTTGCATTGCATTGCATTGCACTGCATTGCATTGCATTACATGGCACTATCGATCTAACGTTGTGAACTGAATAACATATGCACTTGTCGCATTGCATTGCATTGCATTGCTTTGCACTGCATTGCATTGCACTGCACTAACGATCTGATGTTGTGCACTGTAGAATAACAATATGCACTTTTCGCATTGCATGGCACATCATAAATGACTCATTTCCATGTTCATTAAAGAGATAACCTGTTTATGTTGCATTGCACTGCAGAAACGATCTAACGTTGTGCACTGAAGAATAACATAGAGGTTATGCACTTCTTGCATTACATTGCACACCAGAACAAAATCATTCCCAAGTTCAATAAAGACATAACGTGTGTTGTTGCATTGCAATGCATTGCCTTGCATTGCATTAAATTGCATTGCATTGCATTGCATTGCATTGCATTGGTTTGCACTGCATTGCATTGCATTGCATTGCATTGGTTTGCACTGCATTGCACTGCACTGCATTGCATTGCATTGCACTGCATTGCATTGCATTGCATTGCACTGCATTGCATTGCATTGCACTGCATTGCACTAACGATCTAACGTTATGCACTGAAGAATAACAATATGCACTTTTCGCATTGCATTGCATTGCACACCAGAACTTACTCATTTCCTTGTTCATTAACGAGATAACCTGTGTTGTTGCATTGCATTGCATTGCATTGCACTAACGATCTAACGTTGTGCACTGAAGAATAACATATAGGTTATGCACTTTTTACATTGCATTGCACTGCATAGCACACCAGAACTAACTCATTCCTATGTTGATTAAAGACATAACGTGTGTTGTTGCATTGCATTGCTTTGCATTGCATTACATGGCACTAACGATCTAACGTTGTGAACTGAAGAATAACATATGCACTTTTTGCATTGCTTTGCTTTGCTTTGCATTGCATTGCATTGCATTGCATTGCATTGCATTGCATTGCATTGCATTGCATTGCATTGCATTGCATTGCTTTGCATTGCATTGCATTGCTTTGCACTGCATTGCACTGCACTAACGAGCTGACGTTGTGCACTGAATAACAATATGCACTTGTCGCATTGCATTGCATTGCACACCAGAACTGCCACTTCCATGTTGATTATAGACATAACGTGTGTTGTTGCATTGCATTACATGGCACTAACGATCTAACGTTGTGAACTGAATAACATATGCACTTTTCGCATTGCATTGCTTTGCTTTGCTTTGCATTGCATTGTTGCATTGCACTAACGATCTAACGTTGTGCACTGAAGAATAACAATATGCACTTTTCGCATATCATTGCATTGCACACCAGAACTTACTCATTTCCTTGTTCATTAACGAGATAACCTGTGTTGTTGCATTGCATTGCATTGCACTAACGATCTAACGTTGTTTACTGAAGAATAACATATAGGTTATGCACTTTTTACATTGCATTGCATTGCACACCAGAACTAACTCATTCCCATGTTGATTAAAGACATAACGTGTGTTGTTGCATTGCATTGCATTGCATTGCATTGCTTTGCATTGCATTGCATTGCATTGCTCTAACGATCTAACGTTGTGCACTGAAGAATAACATATGCACTTTTTGCATTGCATTGCTTTGCATTGCATTGCTTTGCACTGCATTGCACTGCACTAACGAGCTGACGTTGTGCACTGAATAACAATATGCACTTTTCGCATTGCATTGCATTGCACACCAGAACTAACTCATTCCCATGTTGATTGAAGATATAACGTGTGTTATTGAGACCTTGAACTTTAAATTTCTAGACTAATTTCTCTTACAATTCTTCTGATGTTTCATCAGCCATACAGTATAGTTCAAATTTGACCTATTGAACATTTCTATAACCAAAGTGTCCTCTTGTCCACCAAAGGCTTGTTCTGATGTTTCATCATTGAGACAGAAGTCCATTATTGACCTACTGAACATATTTCTGGCAAAAGAATCATCAAAGTTTAACTTACTGTTCCTTCTCCTAGACTATTTTTGATTTTACATCCACCATACAGTAGTCCATATTTGACCAAGGGAACATATTTCTGGCCAAAGAGTCGTCAAAGGGTATGTTTATATGCATTCTCATCGACTACTTTTGATGTTAAATCAACCATATTGTTAGTCCAAATTTGACCATTGACTATATATCTGGCCAAAGAGACCTAGAACTTTAATTATCTATACATAATCACTATCTCCTTCTGATTTTTCATCAGCCAGGCTATTATCCATATTTGACAATTGAACATATTTCTGGCTGGAAGAGTCCTTGATCTTTCTATATACTCATAGATGCTTTCAGATAGTACTTCAGCCAAAAAAAATGATCCATAATTGACTACTAAACTCATTTCTGAGAGATGGGTTTATAATCTTGATTTCTCTATACATATTAATTGACTCCTTGTGATGTTACAATAGCAATACTGTATTGTATTGTATCAATATGACCTATTAAACCTATTTCTGACCAAAGAGTCTATGAACATTTTTCAATACATACTCAATGACTCCTGATTTTACAAAAGCAATATAGTATTTCAAAATTTGACCAAATGAACATATTTCTGGCCAAAGAGACCTTGATCTTATTCTTTATAAACATACTCCTTCTGATGTTTCATCAGCCAAATAATTGTCCACAATTGACCCATTTAACATTTTTCTGCCCGAGGAGTCTATGAACCTTGAACTTTCTATACATAATTTACTTCTTCTGATGTTTCACAAGCAGACAATAGTCCACAATTGACCCTCTGAAAATATTTCTAGTAAAAGAGTCCTATGTCTTGAACTTTCTATAGATTCTCAGTGACTCAATATAGATAATTGACCCACTGAACATATTTCTACCTGAAGAGTCTTTGAACTTGAACTTTCTATTCATAATCGTTGACTTCTGATGTTTCATCAGCACTCCATATTTGACCCACTAAACATATTTCTGGCAAAAGAGTCCTCGATCTTGAACCTTTTAAACATACTCTTTCTGGTGTTTCATCAGCCATGCAATAGTTCTGATTTGACATAATGAACATATTTCTGACTGAAGAGTCCTCGATCTTGAACTTTCTATTCATACTTATAGACTCTTTCAGATGGTACATCGGCCAGACAATTGTAGATATTGACTATTGAACACATTTCTTTCTATACATGCTCATTGACTCCTTCCGATGTTTCATCAAGCAGTCAATATATTTCTAGTAAAAGAGTCCTTGATCTTGAACTTTCTATACATTCTCAGTGATGCCTTATTTTGTTTCTTTAGCCATACAGAAGTCCAGATTTGACAAGTTGAACATATTTCTGACTGAAGAGTCCTTTATCTTGAACTTTCTATTCATACTTATAGACTCCTTCAGATAGTACAACTGTCCATAATGACAATATTTTTTTTTTCTGGCCAACTATGTACTTGAACTTTCTATACATGCTCATGAACTTGCTTTTGATGAAGCACCTTTTAGTGCTTCATCAGCCAGAGAGTACTCCATAATTTACCTACTGAACATATTTCTAGTAAAAAAGTCCTCGATCTTGAACATTCTATACATGCTCATTGACTCCTTATGCTGTTTCTTTCTATAAATACTCGTTTACTCCATCTGATGTTACATCAGCCTTAAAGAAGTCCATAATTGACCCAAAGGGACATATTTGTGGCCAATCTTGAACTTTCTATACATACTCATAGTCTCCTTCTGATTCTATTATTATTAAAAGTTGGCTTGAGAAAGCCAACTTACTGATATTGTACTTAAACTTATTAAGTTGGCTTGAGAGAGCCAACTTACTGAAATGTTATTTCAACTTATTAAGTTGGCTTGAGAAAGCCAACTTATTGAAATCCTATTTAAACTTATTATTAAATTTCTTCTTACTCAAAAAAATCTATATGGATCTCCTCCTAGAGCTTTAACTCTACATACTCCAAACTCGGCTCAGACACTCTGATCTGACGAGTTGCTTTATCTTTTCAGACTGATCGGATTTATATTGTTATTTATATTATCATAGCAGCCCCAATATGATTTATATTATCGAGCAGCCAATAAGTAATGGCCTAAAATCTTCATAGCAACCACCCAGGACACCCTAGCAACCGCCTAGCAACCACCCAGAACACCCTAGCAACCACCCAAAATACCCTCGCAACCACCTAGCAACACCCTAGCAAACACCCAAAACATCCTAGTAACCACCCATAACACCCTAGCAACCACCCAGAACACCCTAGCAACCACCAAAAACATCCTAGTAACCACCCATAACACCCTAGCAACCGCCTACCAACCACCCAGAACACCATAGCAACCACCCAAAGTACCCTAGCAACCGCCTAGCAACCACCCAGAACACCATAGCAACCACCCAAAATACCCTAGCAACCGCCTAACAATCACCCAGAATACCCTAGCAACCACCCAGAACACCTTAGCAACCACCCAAAATACCCTAGCAACCACCTAGCAACCAACCAAAAGACCCTAGCAACCACCAAAATATCCTATCAACCGCCTAGCAACCACCCAGACCACTCTAGCAACCGCCTAGCAACAACATAGCAACCACCCAGAACACCCTAGCAACCGCCTAGCAACCACCTAGAATACCCTAGCAACCGCCTAGCAACACCATTGCAACCACCCAGAACACCCTAGCAACCACCTAGAATACCCTAGCAACCGCCTAGCAACACCATTGCAACCACCCAGAATACCCTAGCAACCGCCTAGCAACACCATGACGACCACCCATAACATCCTAGCAACTGCCTAGCAAAAAACGTTCTGGTCCAACCTTTCTCAAGCCATCTTAAAGTTTGTCTCGACGAACTTTCGCATCTAATTATTCTTCTTCTTCTTACTCAAAAAAAATATAAATTTAATGCAGCCTAGAGCTTTAACTCTACATACTCCAAACTCGGCTCAGACACTCAAACTGTTCTGACTCGAGTTGCTTTATCTTTTCAGACTGATCAGACTTACGATTTTCCTAAAAATGACGATCAAAACTCGGAAAAAAACCATTTGAATTAAAATTGCGGAATGTTCAGGTTTTTTAAACTGCCAAACTGCCAAAAATTCAAATCTAAATCCCTTGAAACCCTAAACTAAATCAAACTGCCATTCTATATAATATAAAAGCCATTGAGACTAATTTAAACTAATAAACTCATCTATCTATCTACTTCAAACTATTTTAAACTTCAAACTACTTTAAACTTCAAACTAAATTAAACTTTAAACTAATTTAAACTTTTTAAACGTCAAACTTATATAAACTTTAAGACAATTTAAACTTCAAACTACTAAATTTACTTCATTTTAACTTATAAACTCTAAACGCATATAAACTCTGAGTGTGTAAGTGTTATCGAGTTAGTGTGTGTGTGTGTGTGTGTGTGTGTGTGTGTGTGTGAGTGTGAGTGTATGTGAGTTAATGTGTGTGTGTGTGTGTGTAACTGCCTAGAACACCATAGCAAACACTGAGAACACCCTAGCAAACGCCTAGCAACCACCCAGAACACCCTAGCAACCACCCAGAATACCGTAGCAACCGCCTAGCAACCACCCAGAATAACCTAGAAACCACCCAAAATAACCTAGAAACTGCCTAGCAACCACCCAAAAGACCATAGCAACCACCCATAACATCCTAGCAACCGCCTAGCAAAAAACTTTCTGCTCCAAACTTTCTCAAGCCAACTTAAAGTTTGTCTACACATGCTAGCAGTGCATAGCTACATGCTAATAGTGATTAGTTAAGTGTTAAATCATGCTAAGAACTCTATAAAAACTCCACATCTGTGACAACTACCAACCACCTAGTAACACCATATCATCCGCCCTGAATACCTTAGCAACCACCTAGCAACCACCCAAAATACCCTAGCAACCGCCTTGCAACCACCCAGAATACCTTAGAAATCGCCTAGCAACACAATAGCAACCACCCTGAACACAACCCTAGCAACCACCTAGCTCCAAACTTTCTCAAGCCAACTTAAAGTTTGTCTACACATGCTAGCAGTGCATAGCTACATGCTAATAGTGATTAGTTAAGTGTTAAATCATGCTAAGAACTCTATAAAAACTCCATAGTAACAATCTGTGACAACTACCAACCACCTAGTAACACCATATCAACCGCCCTGAATACCTTAGCAACCGCCTAGCAACCACCCAAAAGACCCTAGCAACCACCCAGAACACCCTAGAAACCACCCATAACATCCTAGCAACTGCCTAGCAACCACCCAGAACACCCTAGCAACCACCCAAAATACCCTAGCAACCACCTAGCAACCACCCAAAAGACCATAGCAACCACTGAAAATATCCTAGCAACCACCCAGAACACCATAGCAACCGCCTAGCAACCACCCAGAATACCTTAGCAACCGCTTAAAAACACCATAGCAACCGCCTAGCAACCACCCAAAATACCCTAGCAACCGCCGTGAAACCACCCAGAATACCTTAGCAACCGCCTAGCAACACCATAGCAACCACCCAGAACACCCTAGCAACCGCCTTAGCAACCACCCACAATACCCTGCAACCGCCTAGCAACACCCTAGCAACCACCCAAAATACCTTAGCAAACGCCTAGCAAAACCCTAGCAACCGCCTAGAAACCACCTAGAATACCCTAGCAATCGCTTAACAACACCATAGCAACCGCCCAGAATACCCTAGCAACACCATAACGACCACCCATAACATCCTAGCAACTGCCTAGCAAAAATCATTCTGGTCCAAACTTTCTCAAGCCAACTTAAAGTTTGTCTCGACGAACTTTCGCATCTAGTTATTATTACTATTATTATCTTAATAATTCTATTATTATTTCTGGTCAAAGGTTCCTCAAAAGTTTTTAAACTATGTAAAATTATAGACTCCATCTGATGATAAATATGTCTAACCTCTCCAAGTCAAAATGTTCTAGTGACTGGTCACAATCTAAATTTTTTAATTGGCCCAAGTGCTATTCTTGTTGCAATAGTCTGTTAACATTGGCTCAATGATAAATAATACGTCAGACTAATTGAAAAATTTAGATGTGACCAGTCACTAGATATTTTTGACTTGGGGATGTAATTTTTTTTTACAGTGTAACATGAGAAAGAGTATGTATATATATATATATATAGAAAGGTCAAGTTTCGAGTACTCCTTGGCCAGAAAAAATGTCAGTATGTCAAAATGGACTTTTGTCAGGATGAAATAACATCTGTAAGGACTCTTTGGCCAGAAATATGTTCAGTAGGTCAACAGCGTACCTATGCAAAAAAGATCTAACGTTGAAAATCATTAAAGAAACATAGGCTATGCACTTCTAGCATTGCATTGCATTGCACTAACGATCTAACGTTGTGCATTGAAGAATAACACACAGATTATGCACTTTTCGCATTGCATTGCATAGCACACTAGAACAAAATCATTCCCATGTTCATTATGTGTGTTGTTGCATTGCATTGCATTGCATTGCATTGCACTGCATTGCATTGCATTACATGGCACTAACGATCTAACGTTGTGAACTGAATAACATATGCACTTGTCGCATTGCATTGCATTGCATTGCTTTGCACTGCATTGCATTGCACTGCACTAACGATCTGATGTTGTGCACTGTAGAATAACAATATGCACTTTTCGCATTGCATGGCACATCATAAATGACTCATTTCCATGTTCATTAAAGAGATAACCTGTTTATGTTGCATTGCACTGCAGAAACGATCTAACGTTGTGCACTGAAGAATAACATAGAGGTTATGCACTTCTTGCATTACATTGCACACCAGAACAAAATCATTCCCAAGTTCAATAAAGACATAACGTGTGTTGTTGCATTGCAATGCATTGCCTTGCATTGCATTAAATTGCATTGCATTGCATTGCATTGCATTGCATTGCATTGCATTGCATTGGTTTGCACTGCATTGCATTGCATTGCATTGCATTGGTTTGCACTGCATTGCATTACACTGCATTGCACTGCATTGCACTGCATTGCACTGCATTGCACTGCATTGCATTGCATTGCATTGCATTGCATTGCATTGCATTGCATTGCATTGCACTGCATTGCACTGCATTGCACTGCATTGCACTGCATTGCATTGCATTGCACTGCATTGCATTGCATTGCACTGCATTGCATTGCATTGCACTAACGATCTAACGTTGTGCACTGAAGAATAACAATATGCACTTTTCGCATTGCATTGCATTGCACACCAGAACTTACTCATTTCCTTGTTCATTAACGAGATAACCTGTGTTGTTGCATTGCATTGCATTGCATTGCACTAACGATCTAACGTTGTGCACTGAAGAATAACATATAGGTTATGCACTTTTTACATTGCATTGCACTGCATTGCACACCAGAACTAACTCATTCCTATGTTGATTAAAGACATAACGTGTGTTGTTGCATTGCATTGCTTTGCATTGCATTACATGGCACTAACGATCTAACGTTGTGAACTGAATAACATATGCACTTGTGCATTGCATTGCGTTGCATTGCTTTGCACTGCATTGCATTGCATGGCACACCATAAATGACTCATTTCCATGTTCATTAAAGAGATAACCTGTGTTGTTGCATTGCACTGCAGAAACGATCTAACGTTGTGCACTGAAGAATAACATAGAGGTTATGCACTTCTTGCATTACATTGCACACCAGAACAAAATCATTCCCAAGTTCAATAAAGACATAACGTGTGTTGTTGCATTGCATTGCATTGCCTTGCATTGCATTAAATTGCATTGCATTGCATTGCATTGCATTGCATTGCATTGCACACCAGAACTTACTCATTTCCTTGTTCATAAACGAGATAACCTGTGTTGTTGCATTGCATTGCATTGCACTAACGATCTAACGTTGTGCACTGAAGAATAACATATAGGTTATGCACTTTTTACATTGCATTGCACTGCATTGCACACCAGAACTAACTCATTCCTATGTTGATTAAAGACATAACGTGTGTTGTTGCATTGCATTGCTTTGCATTGCATTACATGGCACTAACGATCTAACGTTGTGAACTGAAGAATAACATATGCACTTTTTGCATTGCTTTGCTTTGCTTTGCATTGCATTGCATTGCATTGCATTGCATTGCATTGCATTGCATTGCATTGCTTTGCATTGCATTGCATTGCTTTGCACTGCATTGCACTGCACTAACGAGCTGACGTTGTGCACTGAATAACAATATGCACTTGTCGCATTGCATTGCATTGCACACCAGAACTGCCACTTCCATGTTGATTATAGACATAACGTGTGTTGTTGCATTGCATTACATGGCACTAACGATCTAACGTTGTGAACTGAATAACATATGCACTTTTCGCATTGCATTGCTTTGCTTTGCTTTGCATTGCATTGTTGCATTGCACTAACGATCTAACGTTGTGCACTGAAGAATAACAATATGCACTTTTCGCATATCATTGCATTGCACACCAGAACTTACTCATTTCCTTGTTCATTAACGAGATAACCTGTGTTGTTGCATTGCATTGCATTGCACTAACGATCTAACGTTGTTTACTGAAGAATAACATATAGGTTATGCACTTTTTACATTGCATTGCATTGCACACCAGAACTAACTCATTCCCATGTTGATTAAAGACATAACGTGTGTTGTTGCATTGCATTGCATTGCATTGCTTTGCATTGCATTGCATTGCATTGCTCTAACGATCTAACGTTGTGCACTGAAGAATAACATATGCACTTTTTGCATTGCATTGCTTTGCATTGCATTGCTTTGCACTGCATTGCACTGCACTAACGAGCTGACGTTGTGCACTGAATAACAATATGCACTTTTCGCATTGCATTGCATTGCACACCAGAACTAACTCATTCCCATGTTGATTGAAGATATAACGTGTGTTATTGAGACCTTGAACTTTAAATTTCTAGACTAATTTCTCTTACAATTCTTCTGATGTTTCATCAGCCATACAGTATAGTTCAAATTTGACCTATTGAACATTTCTATAACCAAAGTGTCCTCTTGTCCACCAAAGGCTTGTTCTGATGTTTCATCATTGAGACAGAAGTCCATTATTGACCTACTGAACATATTTCTGGCAAAAGAATCATCAAAGTTTAACTTACTGTTCCTTCTCCTAGACTATTTTTGATTTTACATCCACCATACAGTAGTCCATATTTGACCAAGGGAACATATTTCTGGCCAAAGAGTCGTCAAAGGGTATGTTTATATGCATTCTCATCGACTACTTTTGATGTTAAATCAACCATATTGTTAGTCCAAATTTGACCATTGACTATATATCTGGCCAAAGAGACCTAGAACTTTAATTATCTATACATAATCACTATCTCCTTCTGATTTTTCATCAGCCAGGCTATTATCCATATTTGACAATTGAACATATTTCTGGCTGGAAGAGTCCTTGATCTTTCTATATACTCATAGATGCTTTCAGATAGTACTTCAGCCAAAAAAAATGATCCATAATTGACTACTAAACTCATTTCTGAGAGATGGGTTTATAATCTTGATTTCTCTATACATATTAATTGACTCCTTGTGATGTTACAATAGCAATACTGTATTGTATTGTATCAATATGACCTATTAAACCTATTTCTGACCAAAGAGTCTATGAACATTTTTCAATACATACTCAATGACTCCTGATTTTACAAAAGCAATATAGTATTTCAAAATTTGACCAAATGAACATATTTCTGGCCAAAGAGACCTTGATCTTATTCTTTATAAACATACTCCTTCTGATGTTTCATCAGCCAAATAATTGTCCACAATTGACCCATTTAACATTTTTCTGCCCGAGGAGTCTATGAACCTTGAACTTTCTATACATAATTTACTTCTTCTGATGTTTCACAAGCAGACAATAGTCCACAATTGACCCTCTGAAAATATTTCTAGTAAAAGAGTCCTATGTCTTGAACTTTCTATAGATTCTCAGTGACTCAATATAGATAATTGACCCACTGAACATATTTCTACCTGAAGAGTCTTTGAACTTGAACTTTCTATTCATAATCGTTGACTTCTGATGTTTCATCAGCACTCCATATTTGACCCACTAAACATATTTCTGGCAAAAGAGTCCTCGATCTTGAACCTTTTAAACATACTCTTTCTGGTGTTTCATCAGCCATGCAATAGTTCTGATTTGACATAATGAACATATTTCTGACTGAAGAGTCCTCGATCTTGAACTTTCTATTCATACTTATAGACTCTTTCAGATGGTACATCGGCCAGACAATTGTAGATATTGACTATTGAACACATTTCTTTCTATACATGCTCATTGACTCCTTCCGATGTTTCATCAAGCAGTCAATATATTTCTAGTAAAAGAGTCCTTGATCTTGAACTTTCTATACATTCTCAGTGATGCCTTATTTTGTTTCTTTAGCCATACAGAAGTCCAGATTTGACAAGTTGAACATATTTCTGACTGAAGAGTCCTTTATCTTGAACTTTCTATTCATACTTATAGACTCCTTCAGATAGTACAACTGTCCATAATGACAATATTTTTTTTTTCTGGCCAACTATGTACTTGAACTTTCTATACATGCTCATGAACTTGCTTTTGATGAAGCACCTTTTAGTGCTTCATCAGCCAGAGAGTACTCCATAATTTACCTACTGAACATATTTCTAGTAAAAAAGTCCTCGATCTTGAACATTCTATACATGCTCATTGACTCCTTATGCTGTTTCTTTCTATAAATACTCGTTTACTCCATCTGATGTTACATCAGCCTTAAAGAAGTCCATAATTGACCCAAAGGGACATATTTGTGGCCAATCTTGAACTTTCTATACATACTCATAGTCTCCTTCTGATTCTATTATTATTAAAAGTTGGCTTGAGAAAGCCAACTTACTGATATTGTACTTAAACTTATTAAGTTGGCTTGAGAGAGCCAACTTACTGAAATGTTATTTCAACTTATTAAGTTGGCTTGAGAAAGCCAACTTATTGAAATCCTATTTAAACTTATTATTAAATTTCTTCTTACTCAAAAAAATCTATATGGATCTCCTCCTAGAGCTTTAACTCTACATACTCCAAACTCGGCTCAGACACTCTGATCTGACGAGTTGCTTTATCTTTTCAGACTGATCGGATTTATATTGTTATTTATATTATCATAGCAGCCCCAATATGATTTATATTATCGAGCAGCCAATAAGTAATGGCCTAAAATCATCATAGCAACCACCCAGGACACCCTAGCAACCGCCTAGCAACCACCCAGAACACCCTAGCAACCACCCAAAATACCCTCGCAACCACCTAGCAACACCCTAGCAAACACCCAAAACATCCTAGTAACCACCCATAACACCCTAGCAACCACCCAGAACACCCTAGCAACCACCAAAAACATCCTAGTAACCACCCATAACACCCTAGCAACCGCCTACCAACCACCCAGAACACCATAGCAACCACCCAAAATACCCTAGCAACCGCCTAGCAACCACCCAGAACACCATAGCAACCACCCAAAATACCCTAGCAACCGCCTAACAATCACCCAGAATACCCTAGCAACCACCCAGAACACCTTAGCAACCACCCAAAATACCCTAGCAACCACCTAGCAACCAACCAAAAGACCCTAGCAACCACCAAAATATCCTATCAACCGCCTAGCAACCACCCAGACCACTCTAGCAACCGCCTAGCAACAACATAGCAACCACCCAGAACACCCTAGCAACCGCCTAGCAACCACCTAGAATACCCTAGCAACCGCCTAGCAACACCATTGCAACCACCCAGAACACCCTAGCAACCACCTAGAATACCCTAGCAACCGCCTAGCAACACCATTGCAACCACCCAGAATACCCTAGCAACCGCCTAGCAACACCATGACGACCACCCATAACATCCTAGCAACTGCCTAGCAAAAAACGTTCTGGTCCAACCTTTCTCAAGCCATCTTAAAGTTTGTCTCGACGAACTTTCGCATCTAATTATTCTTCTTCTTCTTACTCAAAAAAAATATAAATTTAATGCAGCCTAGAGCTTTAACTCTACATACTCCAAACTCGGCTCAGACACTCAAACTGTTCTGACTCGAGTTGCTTTATCTTTTCAGACTGATCAGACTTACGATTTTCCTAAAAATGACGATCAAAACTCGGAAAAAAACCATTTGAATTAAAATTGCGGAATGTTCAGGTTTTTTAAACTGCCAAACTGCCAAAAATTCAAATCTAAATCCCTTGAAACCCTAAACTAAATCAAACTGCCATTCTATATAATATAAAAGCCATTGAGACTAATTTAAACTAATAAACTCATCTATCTATCTACTTCAAACTATTTTAAACTTCAAACTACTTTAAACTTCAAACTAAATTAAACTTTAAACTAATTTAAACTTTTTAAACGTCAAACTTATATAAACTTTAAGACAATTTAAACTTCAAACTACTAAATTTACTTCATTTTAACTTATAAACTCTAAACGCATATAAACTCTGAGTGTGTAAGTGTTATCGAGTTAGTGTGTGTGTGTGTGTGTGTGTGTGTGTGTGAGTGTGAGTGTATGTGAGTTAATGTGTGTGTGTGTGTGTGTAACTGCCTAGAACACCATAGCAAACACTGAGAACACCCTAGCAAACGCCTAGCAACCACCCAGAACACCCTAGCAACCACCCAGAATACCGTAGCAACCGCCTAGCAACCACCCAGAATAACCTAGAAACCACCCAAAATAACCTAGAAACTGCCTAGCAACCACCCAAAAGACCATAGCAACCACCCATAACATCCTAGCAACCGCCTAGCAAAAAACTTTCTGCTCCAAACTTTCTCAAGCCAACTTAAAGTTTGTCTACACATGCTAGCAGTGCATAGCTACATGCTAATAGTGATTAGTTAAGTGTTAAATCATGCTAAGAACTCTATAAAAACTCCACATCTGTGACAACTACCAACCACCTAGTAACACCATATCATCCGCCCTGAATACCTTAGCAACCACCTAGCAACCACCCAAAATACCCTAGCAACCGCCTTGCAACCACCCAGAATACCTTAGAAATCGCCTAGCAACACAATAGCAACCACCCTGAACACAACCCTAGCAACCACCTAGCTCCAAACTTTCTCAAGCCAACTTAAAGTTTGTCTACACATGCTAGCAGTGCATAGCTACATGCTAATAGTGATTAGTTAAGTGTTAAATCATGCTAAGAACTCTATAAAAACTCCATAGTAACAATCTGTGACAACTACCAACCACCTAGTAACACCATATCAACCGCCCTGAATACCTTAGCAACCGCCTAGCAACCACCCAAAAGACCCTAGCAACCACCCAGAACACCCTAGAAACCACCCATAACATCCTAGCAACTGCCTAGCAACCACCCAGAACACCCTAGCAACCACCCAAAATACCCTAGCAACCGCCTAGCAACCACCCAAAAGACCATAGCAACCACTGAAAATATCCTAGCAACCACCCAGAACACCATAGCAACCGCCTAGCAACCACCCAGAATACCTTAGCAACCGCTTAAAAACACCATAGCAACCGCCTAGCAACCACCCAAAATACCCTAGCAACCGCCGTGAAACCACCCAGAATACCTTAGCAACCGCCTAGCAACACCATAGCAACCACCCAGAACACCCTAGCAACCGCCTTAGCAACCACCCACAATACCCTGCAACCGCCTAGCAACACCCTAGCAACCACCCAAAATACCTTAGCAAACGCCTAGCAACACCCTAGCAACCGCCTAGAAACCACCTAGAATACCCTAGCAATCGCTTAACAACACCATAGCAACCGCCCAGAATACCCTAGCAACACCATAACGACCACCCATAACATCCTAGCAACTGCCTAGCAAAAATCATTCTGGTCCAAACTTTCTCAAGCCAACTTAAAGTTTGTCTCGACGAACTTTCGCATCTAGTTATTATTACTATTATTATCTTAATAATTCTATTATTATTTCTGGTCAAAGGTTCCTCAAAAGTTTTTAAACTATGTAAAATTATAGACTCCATCTGATGATAAATATGTCTAACCTCTCCAAGTCAAAATGTTCTAGTGACTGGTCACAATCTAAATTTTTTAATTGGCCCAAGTGCTATTCTTGTTGCAATAGTCTGTTAACATTGGCTCAATGATAAATAATACGTCAGACTAATTGAAAAATTTAGATGTGACCAGTCACTTTTTGACTTGGGGATGTAATTTTTTTTTACAGTGTAACATGAGAAAGAGTATGTATATATATATATATAGAAAGGTCAAGTTTCGAGTACTCCTTGGCCAGAAAAAATGTCAGTATGTCAAAATGGACTTTTGTCAGGATGAAATAACATCTGTAAGGACTCTTTGGCCAGAAATATGTTCAGTAGGTCAACAGCGTACCTATGCAAAAACGATCTAACGTTGAAAATCATTAAAGAAACATAGGCTATGCACTTCTAGCATTGCATTGCATTGCACTAACGATCTAACGTTGTGCATTGAAGAATAACACACAGATTATGCACTTTTCGCATTGCATTGCATAGCACACTAGAACAAAATCATTCCCATGTTCATTATGTGTGTTGTTGCATTGCATTGCATTGCACAAACGATCTAACGTTGTGCACTGAAGAATAACATACAGGTTATGCACTTATACGATCTAAATTGCACACCAGAGCTAACTCATTCCCATGTTGATTAAAGACATTACGTGTGTTGTTGCATTGCATTGCATTGCTTTGCACTAAATTGCATTGCATTGCATTGCATTGCATTGCATTGCATTACATTGCATTGCATTGCACTAACGATCTAACGTTGTTTACTGAAGAATAACATATAGGTTATGCACTTTTTACATTGCATTGCATTGCACACCAGAATTCCCACTTCCATGTTGATTAAAGACATAACGTGTGTTGTTGCATTGCATTGCATTACATGGCACTAACGATCTAACGTTGTGAACTGAATAACATATGCACTTGTCGCATTGCATTGCATTGCTTTGCACTGCATTGCATTGCATTGCACTGCACTAACGATCTGATGTTGTGCACTGTAGAATAACAATATGCACTTTTCGCATTGCATGGCACATCATAAATGACTCATTTCCATGTTCATTAAAGAGATAACCTGTTTATGTTGCATTGCACTGCAGAAACGATCTAACGTTGTGCACTGAAGAATAACATAGAGGTTATGCACTTCTTGCATTACATTGCACACCAGAACAAAATCATTCCCAAGTTCAATAAAGACATAACGTGTGTTGTTGCATTGCAATGCATTGCCTTGCATTGCATTAAATTGCATTGCATTGCATTGCATTGCATTGCATTGCATTGGTTTGCACTGCATTGCATTGCATTGCATTGCATTGCATTGGTTTGCACTGCATTGCATTACACTGCATTGCACTGCATTGCACTGCATTGCATTGCATTGCATTGCATTGCATTGCATTGCACTGCATTGCACTGCATTGCATTGCACTGCATTGCATTGCATTGCATTGCACTGCATTGCATTGCATTGCACTGCATTGCATTGCATTGCACTAACGATCTAACGTTGTGCACTGAAGAATAACAATATGCACTTTTCGCATTGCATTGCATTGCACACCAGAACTTACTCATTTCCTTGTTCATTAACGAGATAACCTGTGTTGTTGCATTGCATTGCATTGCATTGCACTAACGATCTAACGTTGTGCACTGAAGAATAACATATAGGTTATGCACTTTTTACATTGCATTGCACTGCATTGCACACCAGAACTAACTCATTCCTATGTTGATTAAAGACATAACGTGTGTTGTTGCATTGCATTGCTTTGCATTGCATTACATGGCACTAACGATCTAACGTTGTGAACTGAATAACATATGCACTTGTGCATTGCATTGCGTTGCATTGCTTTGCACTGCATTGCATTGCATGGCACACCATAAATGACTCATTTCCATGTTCATTAAAGAGATAACCTGTGTTGTTGCATTGCACTGCAGAAACGATCTAACGTTGTGCACTGAAGAATAACATAGAGGTTATGCACTTCTTGCATTACATTGCACACCAGAACAAAATCATTCCCAAGTTCAATAAAGACATAACGTGTGTTGTTGCATTGCAATGCATTGCCTTGCATTGCATTAAATTGCATTGCATTGCATTGCATTGCATTGCATTGCATTGCATTGCATTGCATTGCATTGCATTGCATTGCATTGCATTGCATTGCATTGCATTGGTTTGCACTGCATTGCATTGCATTGCATTGCATTGGTTTGCACTGCATTGCATTACACTGCATTGCACTGCATTGCACTGCATTGCACTGCATTGCATTGCATTGCATTGCATTGCATTGCATTGCACTGCATTGCACTGCATTGCATTGCATTGCACTGCATTGCATTGCATTGCACTGCATTGCATTGCATTGCACTGCATTGCATTGCATTGCACTAACGATCTAACGTTGTGCACTGAAGAATAACAATATGCACTTTTCGCATTGCATTGCATTGCATTGCATTGCATTGCATTGCATTGCATTGCACTGCATTGCATTGCATTGCACTGCATTGCATTGCATTGCACTGCACTGCATTGCATTGCATTGCACTGCATTGCATTGCATTGCACTAACGATCTAACGTTGTGCACTGAAGAATAACAATATGCACTTTTCGCATTGCATTGCATTGCACACCAGAACTTACTCATTTCCTTGTTCATTAACGAGATAACCTGTGTTGTTGCATTGCATTGCATTGCATTGCACTAACGATCTAACGTTGTGCACTGAAGAATAACATATAGGTTATGCACTTTTTACATTGCATTGCACTGCATTGCACACCAGAACTAACTCATTCCTATGTTGATTAAAGACATAACGTGTGTTGTTGCATTGCATTGCTTTGCATTGCATTACATGGCACTAACGATCTAACGTTGTGAACTGAATAACATATACACTTGTGCATTGCATTGCGTTGCATTGCTTTGCACTGCATTGCATTGCATGGCACACCATAAATGACTCATTTCCATGTTCATTAAAGAGATAACCTGTGTTGTTGCATTGCACTGCAGAAACGATCTAACGTTGTGCACTGAAGAATAACATAGAGGTTATGCACTTCTTGCATTACATTGCACACCAGAACAAAATCATTCCCAAGTTCAATAAAGACAAAACGTGTGTTGTTGCATTGCATTGCATTGCCTTGCATTGCATTAAATTGCATTGCATTGCATTGCATTGCATTGCATTGCATTGCACACCAGAACTTACTCATTTCCTTGTTCATAAACGAGATAACCTGTGTTGTTGCATTGCATTGCATTGCACTAACGATCTAACGTTGTGCACTGAAGAATAACATATAGGTTATGCACTTTTTACATTGCATTGCACTGCATTGCACACCAGAACTAACTCATTCCTATGTTGATTAAAGACATAACGTGTGTTGTTGCATTGCATTGCTTTGCATTGCATTACATGGCACTAACGATCTAACGTTGTGAACTGAAGAATAACATATGCACTTTTTGCATTGCTTTGCTTTGCTTTGCATTGCATTGCATTGCATTGCATTGCATTGCATTGCATTGCATTGCATTGCTTTGCATTGCATTGCATTGCATTGCTTTGCACTGCATTGCACTGCACTAACGAGCTGACGTTGTGCACTGAATAACAATATGCACTTGTCGCATTGCATTGCATTGCACACCAGAACTGCCACTTCCATGTTGATTATAGACATAACGTGTGTTGTTGCATTGCATTACATGGCACTAACGATCTAACGTTGTGAACTGAATAACATATGCACTTTTCGCATTGCATTGCTTTGCTTTGCTTTGCATTGCATTGTTGCATTGCACTAACGATCTAACGTTGTGCACTGAAGAATAACAATATGCACTTTTCGCATATCATTGCATTGCACACCAGAACTTACTCATTTCCTTGTTCATTAACGAGATAACCTGTGTTGTTGCATTGCATTGCATTGCACTAACGATCTAACGTTGTTTACTGAAGAATAACATATAGGTTATGCACTTTTTACATTGCATTGCATTGCACACCAGAACTAACTCATTCCCATGTTGATTAAAGACATAACGTGTGTTGTTGCATTGCATTGCATTGCATTGCTTTGCATTGCATTGCATTGCATTGCTCTAACGATCTAACGTTGTGCACTGAAGAATAACATATGCACTTTTTGCATTGCATTGCTTTGCATTGCATTGCTTTGCACTGCATTGCACTGCACTAACGAGCTGACGTTGTGCACTGAATAACAATATGCACTTTTCGCATTGCATTGCATTGCACACCAGAACTAACTCATTCCCATGTTGATTGAAGATATAACGTGTGTTATTGAGACCTTGAACTTTAAATTTCTAGACTAATTTCTCTTACAATTCTTCTGATGTTTCATCAGCCATACAGTATAGTTCAAATTTGACCTATTGAACATTTCTATAACCAAAGTGTCCTCTTGTCCACCAAAGGCTTGTTCTGATGTTTCATCATTGAGACAGAAGTCCATTATTGACCTACTGAACATATTTCTGGCAAAAGAATCATCAAAGTTTAACTTACTGTTCCTTCTCCTAGACTATTTTTGATTTTACATCCACCATACAGTAGTCCATATTTGACCAAGGGAACATATTTCTGGCCAAAGAGTCGTCAAAGGGTATGTTTATATGCATTCTCATCGACTACTTTTGATGTTAAATCAACCATATTGTTAGTCCAAATTTGACCATTGACTATATATCTGGCCAAAGAGACCTAGAACTTTAATTATCTATACATAATCACTATCTCCTTCTGATTTTTCATCAGCCAGGCTATTATCCATATTTGACAATTGAACATATTTCTGGCTGGAAGAGTCCTTGATCTTTCTATATACTCATAGATGCTTTCAGATAGTACTTCAGCCAAAAAAAATGATCCATAATTGACTACTAAACTCATTTCTGAGAGATGGGTTTATAATCTTGATTTCTCTATACATATTAATTGACTCCTTGTGATGTTACAATAGCAATACTGTATTGTATTGTATCAATATGACCTATTAAACCTATTTCTGACCAAAGAGTCTATGAACATTTTTCAATACATACTCAATGACTCCTGATTTTACAAAAGCAATATAGTATTTCAAAATTTGACCAAATGAACATATTTCTGGCCAAAGAGACCTTGATCTTATTCTTTATAAACATACTCCTTCTGATGTTTCATCAGCCAAATAATTGTCCACAATTGACCCATTTAACATTTTTCTGCCCGAGGAGTCTATGAACCTTGAACTTTCTATACATAATTTACTTCTTCTGATGTTTCACAAGCAGACAATAGTCCACAATTGACCCTCTGAAAATATTTCTAGTAAAAGAGTCCTATGTCTTGAACTTTCTATAGATTCTCAGTGACTCAATATAGATAATTGACCCACTGAACATATTTCTACCTGAAGAGTCTTTGAACTTGAACTTTCTATTCATAATCGTTGACTTCTGATGTTTCATCAGCACTCCATATTTGACCCACTAAACATATTTCTGGCAAAAGAGTCCTCGATCTTGAACCTTTTAAACATACTCTTTCTGGTGTTTCATCAGCCATGCAATAGTTCTGATTTGACATAATGAACATATTTCTGACTGAAGAGTCCTCGATCTTGAACTTTCTATTCATACTTATAGACTCTTTCAGATGGTACATCGGCCAGACAATTGTAGATATTGACTATTGAACACATTTCTTTCTATACATGCTCATTGACTCCTTCCGATGTTTCATCAAGCAGTCAATATATTTCTAGTAAAAGAGTCCTTGATCTTGAACTTTCTATACATTCTCAGTGATGCCTTATTTTGTTTCTTTAGCCATACAGAAGTCCAGATTTGACAAGTTGAACATATTTCTGACTGAAGAGTCCTTTATCTTGAACTTTCTATTCATACTTATAGACTCCTTCAGATAGTACAACTGTCCATAATGACAATATTTTTTTTTTCTGGCCAACTATGTACTTGAACTTTCTATACATGCTCATGAACTTGCTTTTGATGAAGCACCTTTTAGTGCTTCATCAGCCAGAGAGTACTCCATAATTTACCTACTGAACATATTTCTAGTAAAAAAGTCCTCGATCTTGAACATTCTATACATGCTCATTGACTCCTTATGCTGTTTCTTTCTATAAATACTCGTTTACTCCATCTGATGTTACATCAGCCTTAAAGAAGTCCATAATTGACCCAAAGGGACATATTTGTGGCCAATCTTGAACTTTCTATACATACTCATAGTCTCCTTCTGATTCTATTATTATTAAAAGTTGGCTTGAGAAAGCCAACTTACTGATATTGTACTTAAACTTATTAAGTTGGCTTGAGAGAGCCAACTTACTGAAATGTTATTTCAACTTATTAAGTTGGCTTGAGAAAGCCAACTTATTGAAATCCTATTTAAACTTATTATTAAATTTCTTCTTACTCAAAAAAATCTATATGGATCTCCTCCTAGAGCTTTAACTCTAC
This sequence comes from Leuciscus idus, assembly GCA_021554675.1. Lineage (NCBI taxonomy): Eukaryota > Metazoa > Chordata > Actinopteri > Cypriniformes > Leuciscidae > Leuciscus > Leuciscus idus. The sequence goes on from CM038624.1 coordinate 13,909,352, forward strand.
ATACTCCAAACTCGGCTCAGACACTCTGATCTGACGAGTTGCTTTATCTTTTCAGACTGATCGGATTTATATTGTTATTTATATTATCATAGCAGCCCCAATATGATTTATATTATCGAGCAGCCAATAAGTAATGGCCTAAAATCTTCATAGCAACCACCCAGGACACCCTAGCAACCGCTTAGCAACCACCCAGAACACCCTAGCAACCACCCAAAATACCCTCGCAACCACCTAGCAACACCCTAGCAAACACCCAAAACATCCTAGTAACCACCCATAACACCCTAGCAACCACCCAGAACACCCTAGCAACCACCAAAAACATCCTAGTAACCACCCATAACACCCTAGCAACCGCCTACCAACCACCCAGAACACCATAGCAACCACCCAAAATACCCTAGCAACCGCCTAGCAACCACCCAGAACACCATAGCAACCACCCAAAATACCCTAGCAACCGCCTAACAATCACCCAGAATACCCTAGCAACCACCCAGAACACCTTAGCAACCACCCAAAATACCCTAGCAACCACCTAGCAACCAACCAAAAGACCCTAGCAACCACCAAAATATCCTATCAACCGCCTAGCAACCACCCAGACCACTCTAGCAACCGCCTAGCAACAACATAGCAACCACCCAGAACACCCTAGCAACCGCCTAGCAACCACCTAGAATACCCTAGCAACCGCCTAGCAACACCATTGCAACCACCCAGAACACCCTAGCAACCACCTAGAATACCCTAGCAACCGCCTAGCAACACCATTGCAACCACCCAGAATACCCTAGCAACCGCCTAGCAACACCATGACGACCACCCATAACATCCTAGCAACTGCCTAGCAAAAAACGTTCTGGTCCAACCTTTCTCAAGCCATCTTAAAGTTTGTCTCGACGAACTTTCGCATCTAATTAAGTTGGCTTGAGAAAGCCAACATATTGAAATCCTATTTAAACTTATTATTAATATTATTATTAAGTTGGCTGAGAAAGCCAACTTACTGATATTGTACTTAAACTTATTATTATTATTAATCTTCTGTGAAAACTGTTGACTCTAACTCGTCCTAGAGCTTTAACTCTACATACTCCAAACTCGGCTCAGACACTCAAACTGATCTGAAGTTAGTTGCTTTATCTTTTCAGACTGATCAGACTTACGGTTTTCCTACAAATGACGATCAAAACTCGGAAAAACTCCCATTGACTTAACATTGGGCATTCTAAAAAAATTCAAACTCACCAACCGACAAAAATTCAAATCTAAATCCCTTGAAGACTAATTCAAACTGCCATTCTATATATATTAGCCAATGAAACTCATTTAAACTAATAAACTCTAATCTCATACACTTATAAACTAATTAACTTAAATTTAATAACTAATTAACTAATAAACTCATGAATTCATAGACTTATGAACTCTTAAACTCATAAATTAATAAACTCTGAACTCTAAACTCTTTTAAACTTATAAACTCTAAACTCATTTAAACTTATAAACTCTAAACTCAAAAACTTGTACACTTATAAACTCATCAATTTATACACTTATAAACTCTAAACTCATAAACTCTGAGTGTGTGTGTGTGTGTGTGTGAGTGAGTGTGTGAGCGAGGTAGTCTGTTTGAGTGTGTGTGTGTGTGTGTGTGTCTATCTATCTAACTTATTTATCTATCTATCTCTCTGTCATAAACTTCAAACTACTTTAAACTTTAAACCAATTTAAACTTCTTAAGTTTAAAGCTCCCAGCTCCCAAGCAACTCCATAGCAACCAAACTTGAGTATCCTAGCAACCGTTTTGCAAGACCTATATCTCTGTATCAGAACATCGTATAGGGATGAGGTTTGGCTCTTTTGACTCATGCTAGCAAACAGCACTTTCAAAATGCTACACATGCTAGCAGTGAATAGCTACATGCTTATAGCGATTAGTTAAGTAAGAACTCTATAAAAACTCCATAGTAACCATCTGTGACAACTACCAACCACCTAGTAACACCATATCAACCGCTCTGAATACCATAGCAACCACCCAGAACACCCTAGCAACCACCTAGCAACCACCCAGAACACCCTAGCAACCACCCAAAAGACCCTAGCAACCACCCAAAATATCCTAGCAACCACCCAGAACACCCTAGCAACCACCTAGCAACCACCCAAAACACCCTAGCAACCGCCTAGCAACCACCCAAAAGACCCTAGCAACCACCCAAAATACCCTAGCAACACCATAGCAACCACACAAAACATCCTAGTAACCACCCATAACACCCTAGCAACCGCCTAGCAACCACCCAGAACACCCTAGCAACCACCCAAAACACCCTAGCAACCACCCAAAATATCCTAGCAACCGCCTAGCAACCACCCAGAATACCCTAGCAACCACCCAAAACACCCTAGCAACCACCCAGAACACCCTAGCAACCACCCAAAAGACCCTAGCAACCACCCAAAATACCCTAGCAACCGCCTAGCAACCACCCAAAAGACCCTAGCAACCAGCCAGAATACCATAGCAACCACCCAGAACACCCTAGCAACCACCTAGCAACCACCCAAAATACCCTAGCAACCGCCTAGCAACCACCCAAAAGACCCTAGCAACCACCCTAAATATCCTAGCAACCGCATAGCAACCACCCAGAATACCCTAGCAACCACCCAAAACACCCTAGCAACCACCCAGAACACCATAGCAACCGCCTAGCAACCACCCAAAAGACCCTAGCAACCGCCTAGCAACCACCCAGAACACCCTAGCAACCACCCAAAACACCCTAGCAACCACCCAAAATATCCTAGCAACCGCCTAGCAACCACCCAGAATACCCTAGCAACCACCCAAAACACCCTAGCAACCACCCAGAACACCCTAGCAACCACCCAAAAGACCCTAGCAACCACCCAAAATACCCTAGCAACCACCCAAAATACCCTAGCAACCGCCTAACAACCACCCAAAAGACCCTAGCAACCACCCAGAACACCCTAGCAACCGCCTTGCAACCACCCATAAGACCCTAGCAACCACCCAAAAGACCCTAGCAACCACCCAAAAGACCCTAGCAACCACCCAAAATATCCTAGCAACCACCCAGAATACCCTAGCAACCACCCAAAACACCCTAGCAACCACCCAGAACACCCTAGCAACCGCCTAGCAACCACCCAAAAGACCCTAGCAACCACCTAGCAACCACCCAAAAGACCCTAGCAACCACCCAAAACACCCTAGCAACCACCCAGAACACCCTAGCAACCGCCTAGCAACCACCCAAAAGACCCTAGCAACCACCCAGGACACCCTAGCAACCGCCTAGCAACCACCCAAAATATCCTAGCAACCGCCTAGCAACCACCCAGAATACCCTAGCAACCACCCAAAAAACCCTAGCAACCACCCAGAACACCCTAGCAACCGCCTAGCAACCACCCAAAAGACCCTAGCAACCACCCAGAATACCATAGCAACCACCCAGAACACCCTAGCAACCACCCAAAACACCCTAGCAACTGCCTAGCAACCACCCAAAATACCCTAGCAACCCCATAGCAACCACACAAAACATCCTAGTAACCACCCATAACACCCTAGCAACCGCCTAACAACCACCCAAAAGACCCTAGCAACCACCCAAAATATCCTAGCAACCACCCAGAACACCCTAGCAACCGCCTAGCAACCACCCAGAACACCCTAGCAACCACCCAAAATATCCTAGCAACCGCCTAGCAACCACCCAGAATACCCTAGCAACCACCCAAAACACCCTAGCAACCACCCAGAACACCCTAGCAACCGCCTAGCAACCACCCAAAATACCATAGCAACCACCCAAAATACCCTAGCAACCGCCTAGCAACCACCCAAAAGACCCTAGCAACCACCCAAAATACCCTGGCAACCACCCAAAATACCCTAGCAACCGCCTAGCAACCACCCAAAAGACCCTAGCAACCACCCTAAATATCCTAGCAACCGCATAGCAACCACCCAAAACACCCTAGCAACCACCCAGAACACCCTAGCAACCGCCTAGCAACCACCCAAAAGACCCTAGCAACTGCCTAGCAACCACCCAGAACACCCTAGCAACCTCCCAAAATACCCTAGCAACACCATAGCAACACCATAGCAACATCCTAGCAACCGCCTAGCAAAAAACGTTCTGCTCCAAACTTTCTCAAGCCAACTTAAAGTTTGTCTCGACGAACTTTCGCATCTAGTTATTATTATTATTCTTCTGTGAAAAACTGTTGACTCTAACTCGTCCTAGAGCTTTAACTCTACATACTCCAAACTCGGCTCAGACACTCAAACTGATCTGAAGTTAGTTGCTTTCCCTTTTCAGACTGATCGGACTTACGGTTTTCCTACAAATGACGATCAAAACTCGGAAAAACTCCCATTGACTTAACATTGGGCATTCTAAAAAAATTCAAACTCACCAACCGACAAAAATTTAAATCTAAATCCCTTGAAAACTAATTCAAACTGCCATTCTATATATATTAGCCAATGAAACTCATTTAAACTAATAAACTCTAATCTCATACACTTATAAACTAATTAACTTAAATTTAATAACTAATTAAGTAATAAACTCATGAATTCATAGACTTATGAACTCTTAAACTCATAAATTAATAAACTCTGAACTCTAAACTCATTTAAACTTATAAACTCTAAACTCAAAAACTTGTACACTTATAAACTCATCAATTTATACACTTATAAACTCTAAACTCATAAACTCTGAGTGTGTGTGTGTGTGTGTGTGTGTGTGTCTGAGTGAGTGTGTGAGCGAGCTTGTGTGTGTGTGTGTGTGTGTGTGTGTGTGTGTGTGTGTGTGTGTGTGTGTATCTATCTAACTTATTTATCTATCTATCTCTCTGTCATAAACTTCAAACTATAAACTTTAAACCAATTTAAACTTCTTAAGTTTAAAGCTCCCAGCTCCCAAGCAACTCCATAGCAACCAAACTTGAGTACCCTAGCAACTGTTTTGCAAGACCTATATCTCTGTATCAGAACATCGTATAGAGATGAGGTTTGGCTCTTTTGACTCATGCTAGCAAACAGCACTTTCAACATGCTACACATGCTAGCAGTGAATAGCTACATGCTAATAGCGATTAGTTAAGTAAGAACTCTATAAAAACTCCATAGTAACCATCTGTGACAACTACCAACCACCTAGTAACACCATATCAACCGCTCTGAATACCATAGCAACCACCCAGAACACCCTAGCAACCACCCAGAACACCCTAGCAACCACCCAAAAGACCCTAGCAACCACCCAAAATATCCTAGCAACCACCCAGAACACCCTAGCAGCCACCCAAAATACCCTAGCAACCGCCTAGCAACCACCCAAAAGACCCTAGCAACAACCCAAAATACCCCTAGCAACACCATAGCAACCACACAAAACATCCTAGTAACCACCCATAACACCCTAGCAACCGCCTAGCAACCACCCAGAACACCCTAGCAACCACCCAAAACACCCTAGCAACCACCCAAAATATCCTAGCAACCGCCTAGCAACAACCCAGAATACCCTAGCAACCACCCAAAACACCCTAGCAACCACCCAGAACAACCTAGCAACCACCCAAAAGACCCTAGCAACCACCCAAAATACCCTAGCAACCACCCAAAATACCCTAGCAACCGCCTAGCAACCACCCAGAACACCCTAGCAACCACCAAAACACCCTAGCAACCACCCAAAATATCCTAGCAACCGCCTAGAAACCACCCAGAATACCCTAGCAACCACCCAAAACACCCTAGCAACCACCCAGAACACCCTAGCAACCGCCTAGCAACCACCCAAAAGACCCTAGCAACCACCCAGAATACCATAGCAACCACCCAAAATATCCTAGCAACCGCCTAGCAACCACCCAGAATACCCTAGCAACCACCCAAAACACCCTAGCAACCACCCAGAACACCCTAGCAACCGCCTAGCAACCACCCAAAAGACCCTAGCAACCACCCAGAATATCCTAGCAACCGCCTAGCAACCACCCAGAATACCCTAGCAACCACCCAAAATACCATAGCAACCACCCAAAATACCCTAGCAACCGCCTAGCAACCACCCAAAAGACCCTAGCAACCACCCAAAATACCCTAGCAACCACCCAAAATACCCTAGCAACCGCCTAGCAACCACCCAAAAGACCCTAGCAACCACCCTAAATATCCTAGCAACCGCATAGCAACCACCCAGAATACCCTAGCAACCACCCAAAACACCCTAGCAACCACCCAGAACACCCTAGCAACCGCCTAGCAACCACCCAAAAGACCCTAGCAACCACCCAAAATATCCTAGCAACCACCTAGCAACCACCCAGAATACCCTAGCAACCACCCAAAACACCCTAGCAACCACCCAGAACACCCTAGCAACCGCCTTGCAACCACACAAAAGACCCTAGCAACTGCCTAGCAACCACCCAAAAGACCCTAGCAACCACCCAGAACACCCTAGCAACCTCCCAAAATACCCTAGCAACACCATAGCAACATCCTAGCATCCGCCTAGCAAAAAACGTTCTGCTCCAAACTTTCTCAAGCCAACTTAAAGTTTGTCTCGACGAACTTTCGCATCTAGTTATTCTTCTTCTTCTTACTCAAAAAAAATATAAATTTAATGCAGCCTAGAGCTTTAACTCTACATACTCCAAACTCGGCTCAGACACTCAAACTGTTCTGACTCGAGTTGCTTTATCTTTTCAGACTGATCAGACTTACGATTTTCCTAAAAATGACGATCAAAACTCGGAAAAAAACCATTTGAATTAAAATTGCGGAATGTTCAGGTTTTTTAAACTGCCAAACTGCCAAAAATTCAAATCTAAATCCCTTGAAACCCTAAACTAAATCAAACTGCCATTCTATATAATATAAAAGCCATTGAGACTAATTTAAACTAATAAACTCATCTATCTATCTACTTCAAACTATTTTAAACTTCAAACTACTTTAAACTTCAAACTAAATTAAACTTTAAACTAATTTAAACTTTTTAAACGTCAAACTTATATAAACTTTAAGACAATTTAAACTTCAAACTACTAAATTTACTTCATTTTAACTTATAAACTCTAAACGCATATAAACTCTGAGTGTGTAAGTGTTATCGAGTTAGTGTGTGTGTGTGTGTGTGTGTGTGTGTGTGTGTGTGAGTGTGAGTGTATGTGAGTTAATGTGTGTGTGTGTGTGTGTGTGTAACTGCCTAGAACACCATAGCAAACACTGAGAACACCCTAGCAAACGCCTAGCAACCACCCAGAACACCCTAGCAACCACCCAGAATACCGTAGCAACCACCTAGCAACCACCCAGAATAACCTAGAAACCACCCAAAATAACCTAGAAACTGCCTAGCAACCACCCAAAAGACCATAGCAACCACCCATAACATCCTAGCAACCGCCTAGCAAAAAACTTTCTGCTCCAAACTTTCTCAAGCCAACTTAAAGTTTGTCTACACATGCTAGCAGTGCATAGCTACATGCTAATAGTGATTAGTTAAGTGTTAAATCATGCTAAGAACTCTATAAAAACTCCATAGTAACCATCTGTGACAACTACCAACCACCTAGTAACACCATATCATCCGCCCTGAATACCTTAGCAACCACCTAGCAACCACCCAAAAGACCCTAGCAACCACCCAAAATACCCTAGCAACCGCCTTGCAACCACCCAGAATACCTTAGAAATCGCCTAGCAACACAATAGCAACCACCCTGAACACAACCCTAGCAACCACCTAGCTCCAAACTTTCTCAAGCCAACTTAAAGTTTGTCTACACATGCTAGCAGTGCATAGCTACATGCTAATAGTGATTAGTTAAGTGTTAAATCATGCTAAGAACTCTATAAAAACTCCATAGTAACAATCTGTGACAACTACCAACCACCTAGTAACACCATATCAACCGCCCTGAATACCTTAGCAACCGCCTAGCAACCACCCAAAAGACCCTAGCAACCACCCAGAACACCCTAGAAACCACCCATAACATCCTAGCAACTGCCTAGCAACCACCCAGAACACCCTAGCAACCACCCAAAATACCCTAGCAACCGCCTAGCAACCACCCAAAAGACCATAGCAACCACTGAAAATATCCTAGCAACCACCCAGAACACCATAGCAACCGCCTAGCAACCACCCAGAATACCTTAGCAACCGCTTAAAAACACCATAGCAACCGCCTAGCAACCACCCAAAATACCCTAGCAACCGCCGTGAAACCACCCAGAATACCTTAGCAACCGCCTAGCAACACCATAGCAACCACCCAGAACACCCTAGCAACCGCCTTAGCAACCACCCACAATACCCTGCAACCGCCTAGCAACACCCTAGCAACCACCCAAAATACCTTAGCAAACGCCTAGCAACACCCTAGCAACCGCCTAGAAACCACCTAGAATACCCTAGCAATCGCTTAACAACACCATAGCAACCGCCCAGAATACCCTAGCAACACCATAACGACCACCCATAACATCCTAGCAACTGCCTAGCAAAAATCATTCTGGTCCAAACTTTCTCAAGCCAACTTAAAGTTTGTCTCGACGAACTTTCGCATCTAGTTATTATTACTATTATTATCTTAATAATTCTATTATTATTTCTGGTCAAAGGTTCCTCAAAAGTTTTTAAACTATGTAAAATTATAGACTCCATCTGATGATAAATATGTCTAACCTCTCCAAGTCAAAATGTTCTAGTGACTGGTCACAATCTAAATTTTTTAATTGGCCCAAGTGCTATTCTTGTTGCAATAGTCTGTTAACATTGGCTCAATGATAAATAATACGTCAGACTAATTGAAAAATTTAGATGTGACCAGTCACTAGATATTTTTGACTTGGGGATGTAATTTTTTTTTACAGTGTAACATGAGAAAGAGTATGTATATATATATATATAGAAAGGTCAAGTTTCGAGTACTCCTTGGCCAGAAAAAATGTCAGTATGTCAAAATGGACTTTTGTCAGGATGAAATAACATCTGTAAGGACTCTTTGGCCAGAAATATGTTCAGTAGGTCAACAGCGTACCTATGCAAAAACGATCTAACGTTGAAAATCATTAAAGAAACATAGGCTATGCACTTCTAGCATTGCATTGCATTGCACTAACGATCTAACGTTGTGCATTGAAGAATAACACACAGATTATGCACTTTTCGCATTGCATTGCATAGCACACTAGAACAAAATCATTCCCATGTTCATTATGTGTGTTGTTGCATTGCATTGCATTGCACAAACGATCTAACGTTGTGCACTGAAGAATAACATACAGGTTATGCACTTATACGATCTAAATTGCACACCAGAGCTAACTCATTCCCATGTTGATTAAAGACATTACGTGTGTTGTTGCATTGCATTGCATTGCTTTGCACTAAATTGCATTGCATTGCATTGCATTGCATTGCATTGCATTGCATTACATTGCATTGCATTGCACTAACGATCTAACGTTGTTTACTGAAGAATAACATATAGGTTATGCACTTTTTACATTGCATTGCATTGCACACCAGAATTCCCACTTCCATGTTGATTAAAGACATAACGTGTGTTGTTGCATTGCATTGCATTGCACTGCATTGCATTGCATTACATGGCACTAACGATCTAACGTTGTGAACTGAATAACATATGCACTTGTCGCATTGCATTGCATTGCATTGCTTTGCACTGCATTGCATTGCACTGCACTAACGATCTGATGTTGTGCACTGTAGAATAACAATATGCACTTTTCGCATTGCATGGCACATCATAAATGACTCATTTCCATGTTCATTAAAGAGATAACCTGTTTATGTTGCATTGCACTGCAGAAACGATCTAAAGTTGTGCACTGAAGAATAACATAGAGGTTATGCACTTCTTGCATTACATTGCACACCAGAACAAAATCATTCCCAAGTTCAATAAAGACATAACGTGTGTTGTTGCATTGCAATGCATTGCCTTGCATTGCATTAAATTGCATTGCATTGCATTGCATTGCATTGCATTGCATTGCATTGCATTGGTTTGCACTGCATTGCATTGCATTGCATTGCATTGGTTTGCACTGCATTGCATTACACTGCATTGCACTGCATTGCACTGCATTGCATTGCATTGCATTGCATTGCATTGCACTGCATTGCACTGCATTGCATTGCACTGCATTGCATTTCATTGCATTGCACTGCATTGCATTGCATTGCATTGCACTAACGATCTAACGTTGTGCACTGAAGAATAACAATATGCACTTTTCGCATTGCATTGCATTGCACACCAGAACTTACTCATTTCCTTGTTCATTAACGAGATAACCTGTGTTGTTGCATTGCATTGCATTGCATTGCACTAACGATCTAACGTTGTGCACTGAAGAATAACATATAGGTGTGTTGTTGCATTGCAATGCATTGCCTTGCATTGCATTAAATTGCATTGCATTGCATTGCATTGCATTGCATTGCATTGCATTGCATTGCATTGGTTTGCACTGCATTGCATTGCATTGCATTGCATTGGTTTGCACTGCATTGCATTACACTGCATTGCACTGCATTGCACTGCATTGCATTGCATTGCACTGCATTGCACTGCATTGCACTGCATTGCATTGCACTGCATTGCATTGCATTGCATTGCACTGCATTGCATTGCATTGCATTTCACTAACGATCTAACGTTGTGCACTGAAGAATAACAATATGCACTTTTCGCATTGCATTGCATTGCACACCAGAACTTACTCATTTCCTTGTTCATTAACGAGATAACCTGTGTTGTTGCATTGCATTGCATTGCATTGCACTAACGATCTAACGTTGTGCACTGAAGAATAACATATAGGTTATGCACTTTTTACATTGCATTGCACTGCATTGCACACCAGAACTAACTCATTCCTATGTTGATTAAAGACATAACGTGTGTTGTTGCATTGCATTGCTTTGCATTGCATTACATGGCACTAACGATCTAACGTTGTGAACTGAATAACATATGCACTTGTGCATTGCATTGCGTTGCATTGCTTTGCACTGCATTGCATTGCATGGCACACCATAAATGACTCATTTCCATGTTCATTAAAGAGATAACCTGTGTTGTTGCATTGCACTGCAGAAACGATCTAACGTTGTGCACTGAAGAATAACATAGAGGTTATGCACTTCTTGCATTACATTGCACACCAGAACAAAATCATTCCCAAGTTCAATAAAGACATAACGTGTGTTGTTGCATTGCATTGCATTGCCTTGCATTGCATTAAATTGCATTGCATTGCATTGCATTGCATTGCATTGCATTGCATTGCACACCAGAACTTACTCATTTCCTTGTTCATAAACGAGATAACCTGTGTTGTTGCATTGCATTGCATTGCACTAACGATCTAACGTTGTGCACTTAAGAATAACATATAGGTTATGCACTTTTTACATTGCATTGCACTGCATTGCACACCAGAACTAACTCATTCCTATGTTGATTAAAGACATAACGTGTGTTGTTGCATTGCATTGCTTTGCATTGCATTACATGGCACTAACGATCTAACGTTGTGAACTGAAGAATAACATATGCACTTTTTGCATTGCTTTGCTTTGCATTGCATTGCATTGCATTGCATTGCATTGCATTGCATTGCTTTGCATTGCATTGCTTTGCACTGCATTGCACTGCACTAACGAGCTGACGTTGTGCACTGAATAACAATATGCACTTGTCGCATTGCATTGCATTGCACACCAGAACTGCCACTTCCATGTTGATTATAGACATAACGTGTGTTGTTGCATTGCATTACATGGCACTAACGATCTAACGTTGTGAACTGAATAACTTATGCACTTTTCGCATTGCATTGCTTTGCTTTGCTTTGCATTGCATTGTTGCATTGCACTAACGATCTAACGTTGTGCACTGAAGAATAACAATATGCACTTTTCGCATATCATTGCATTGCACACCAGAACTTACTCATTTCCTTGTTCATTAACGAGATAACCTGTGTTATTGCATTGCATTGCATTGCACTAACGATCTAACGTTGTTTACTGAAGAATAACATATAGGTTATGCACTTTTTACATTGCATTGCATTGCACACCAGAACTAACTCATTCCCATGTTGATTAAAGACATAACGTGTGTTGTTGCATTGCATTGCATTGCATTGCATTGCTTTGCATTGCATTGCATTGCATTGCTCTAACGATCTAACGTTGTGCACTGAAGAATAACATATGCACTTTTTGCATTGCATTGCTTTGCATTGCATTGCTTTGCACTGCATTGCACTGCACTAACGAGCTGACGTTGTGCACTGAATAACAATATGCACTTTTCGCATTGCATTGCATTGCACACCACACCAGAACTAACTCATTCCCATGTTGATTGAAGATATAACGTGTGTTATTGAGACCTTGAACTTTAAATTTCTAGACTAATTTCTCTTACAATTCTTCTGATGTTTCATCAGCCATACAGTATAGTTCAAATTTGACCTATTGAACATTTCTATAACCAAAGTGTCCTCTTGTCCACCAAAGGCTTGTTCTGATGTTTCATCATTGAGACAGAAGTCCATTATTGACCTACTGAACATATTTCTGGCAAAAGAATCATCAAAGTTTAACTTACTGTTCCTTCTCCTAGACTATTTTTGATTTTACATCCACCATACAGTAGTCCATATTTGACCAAGGGAACATATTTCTGGCCAAAGAGTCGTCAAAGGGTATGTTTATATGCATTCTCATCGACTACTTTTGATGTTAAATCAACCATATTGTTAGTCCAAATTTGACCATTGACTATATATCTGGCCAAAGAAACCTAGAACTTTAATTATCTATACATAATCACTATCTCCTTCTGATTTTTCATCAGCCAGGCTATTATCCATATTTGACAATTGAACATATTTCTGGCTGGAAGAGTCCTTGATCTTTCTATATACTCATAGATGCTTTCAGATAGTACTTCAGCCAAAAAAAATGATCCATAATTGACTACTAAACTCATTTCTGAGAGATGGGTTTATAATCTTGATTTCTCTATACATATTAATTGACTCCTTGTGATGTTACAATAGCAATACTGTATTGTATTGTATCAATATGACCTATTAAACCTATTTCTGACCAAAGAGTCTATGAACATTTTTCAATACATACTCAATGACTCCTGATTTTACAAAAGCAATATAGTATTTCAAAATTTGACCAAATGAACATATTTCTGGCCAAAGAGACCTTGATCTTATTCTTTATAAACATACTCCTTCTGATGTTTCATCAGCCAAATAATTGTCCACAATTGACCCATTTAACATTTTTCTGCCCGAGGAGTCTATGAACCTTGAACTTTCTATACATAATTTACTTCTTCTGATGTTTCACAAGCAGACAATAGTCCACAATTGACCCTCTGAAAATATTTCTAGTAAAAGAGTCCTATGTCTTGAACTTTCTATAGATTCTCAGTGACTCAATATAGATAATTGACCCACTGAACATATTTCTACCTGAAGAGTCTTTGAACTTGAACTTTCTATTCATAATCGTTGACTTCTGATGTTTCATCAGCACTCCATATTTGACCCACTAAACATATTTCTGGCAAAAGAGTCCTCGATCTTGAACCTTTTAAACATACTCTTTCTGGTGTTTCATCAGCCATGCAATAGTTCTGATTTGACATAATGAACATATTTCTGACTGAAGAGTCCTCGATCTTGAACTTTCTATTCATACTTATAGACTCTTTCAGATGGTACATCGGCCAGACAATTGTAGATATTGACTATTGAACACATTTCTTTCTATACATGCTCATTGACTCCTTCCGATGTTTCATCAAGCAGTCAATATATTTCTAGTAAAAGAGTCCTTGATCTTGAACTTTCTATACATTCTCAGTGATGCCTTATTTTGTTTCTTTAGCCATACAGAAGTCCAGATTTGACAAGTTGAACATATTTCTGACTGAAGAGTCCTTTATCTTGAACTTTCTATTCATACTTATAGACTCCTTCAGATAGTACAACTGTCCATAATGACAATATTTTTTTTTTCTGGCCAACTATGTACTTGAACTTTCTATACATGCTCATGAACTTGCTTTTGATGAAGCACCTTTTAGTGCTTCATCAGCCAGAGAGTACTCCATAATTTACCTACTGAACATATTTCTAGTAAAAAAGTCCTCGATCTTGAACATTCTATACATGCTCATTGACTCCTTATGCTGTTTCTTTCTATAAATACTCGTTTACTCCATCTGATGTTACATCAGCCTTAAAGAAGTCCATAATTGACCCAAAGGGACATATTTGTGGCCAATCTTGAACTTTCTATACATACTCATAGTCTCCTTCTGATTCTATTATTATTAAAAGTTGGCTTGAGAAAGCCAACTTACTGATATTGTACTTAAACTTAAGTTGGCTTGAGAGAGCCAACTTACTGATATTGTACTTAAATTTATTATTAAGTTGGCTTGAGAGAGCCAACTTACTGAAATGTTATTTAAACTTATTAAGTTGGCTTGAGAAAGCCAACTTATTGAAATCCTATTTAAACTTATTATTAAATTTCTTCTTACTCAAAAAAATCTATATGGATCTCCTCCTAGAGCTTTAACTCTACATACTCCAAACTCGGCTCAGACACTCTGATCTGACGAGTTGCTTTATCTTTTCAGACTGATCGGATTTATATTGTTATTTATATTATCATAGCAGCCCCAATATGATTTATATTATCGAGCAGCCAATAAGTAATGGCCTAAAATCTTCATAGCAACCACCCAGGACACCCTAGCAACCGCCTAGCAACCACCCAGAACACCCTAGCAACCACCCAAAATACCCTCGCAACCACCTAGCAACACCCTAGCAAACACCCAAAACATCCTAGTAACCACCCATAACACCCTAGCAACCACCCAAAATACCCTAACAACCGCCGTGAAACCACCCAGAATACCTTAGCAACCGCCTAGCAACACCATAGCAACCACCCAGAACACCCTAGCAACCGCCTTAGCAACCACCCACAATACCCTGCAACCGCCTAGCAACACCCTAGCAACCACCCAAAATACCTTAGCAAACGCCTAGCAACACCCTAGCAACCGCCTAGAAACCACCTAGAATACCCTAGCAATCGCTTAACAACACCATAGCAACCACCCAGAATACCCTAGCAACACCATAACGACCACCCATAACATCCTAGCAACTGCCTAGCAAAAATCATTCTGGTCCAAACTTTCTCAAGCCAACTTAAAGTTTGTCTCGACGAACTTTCGCATCTAGTTATTATTACTATTATTATCTTAATAATTCTATTATTATTTCTGGTCAAAGGTTCCTCAAAAGTTTTTAAACTATGTAAAATTATAGACTCCATCTGATGATAAATATGTCTAACCTCTCCAAGTCAAAATGTTCTAGTGACTGGTCACAATCTAAATTTTTTAATTGGCCCAAGTGCTATTCTTGTTGCAATAGTCTGTTAACATTGGCTCAATGATAAATAATACGTCAGACTAATTGAAAAATTTAGATGTGACCAGTCACTAGATATTTTTGACTTGGGGATGTAATTTTTTTTTACAGTGTAACATGAGAAAGAGTATGTATATATATATATATAGAAAGGTCAAGTTTCGAGTACTCCTTGGCCAGAAAAAATGTCAGTATGTCAAAATGGACTTTTGTCAGGATGAAATAACATCTGTAAGGACTCTTTGGCCAGAAATATGTTCAGTAGGTCAACAGCGTACCTATGCAAAAACGATCTAACGTTGAAAATCATTAAAGAAACATAGGCTATGCACTTCTAGCATTGCATTGCATTGCACTAACGATCTAACGTTGTGCATTGAAGAATAACACACAGATTATGCACTTTTCGCATTGCATTGCATAGCACACTAGAACAAAATCATTCCCATGTTCATTATGTGTGTTGTTGCATTGCATTGCATTGCACAAACGATCTAACGTTGTGCACTGAAGAATAACATACAGGTTATGCACTTATACGATCTAAATTGCACACCAGAGCTAACTCATTCCCATGTTGATTAAAGACATTACGTGTGTTGTTGCATTGCATTGCATTGCTTTGCACTAAATTGCATTGCATTGCATTGCATTGCATTACATTGCATTGCATTGCACTAACGATCTAACGTTGTTTACTGAAGAATAACATATAGGTTATGCACTTTTTACATTGCATTGCATTGCACACCAGAATTCCCACTTCCATGTTGATTAAAGACATAACGTGTGTTGTTGCATTGCATTGCACTGCATTGCATTGCATTACATGGCACTAACGATCTAACGTTGTGAACTGAATAACATATGCACTTGTCGCATTGCATTGCATTGCATTGCTTTGCACTGCATTGCATTGCACTGCACTAACGATCTGATGTTGTGCACTGTAGAATAACAATATGCACTTTTCGCATTGCATGGCACATCATAAATGACTCATTTCCATGTTCATTAAAGAGATAACCTGTTTATGTTGCATTGCACTGCAGAAACGATCTAACGTTGTGCACTGAAGAATAACATAGAGGTTATGCACTTCTTGCATTACATTGCACACCAGAACAAAATCATTCCCAAGTTCAATAAAGACATAACGTGTGTTGTTGCATTGCAATGCATTGCCTTGCATTGCATTAAATTGCATTGCATTGCATTGCATTGCATTGCATTGCATTGCATTGCATTGCATTGCATTGCATTGGTTTGCACTGC
Source organism: Leuciscus idus (assembly GCA_021554675.1). Lineage (NCBI taxonomy): Eukaryota > Metazoa > Chordata > Actinopteri > Cypriniformes > Leuciscidae > Leuciscus > Leuciscus idus. The sequence goes on from CM038624.1 coordinate 13,926,234, forward strand.
ATTGCATTGCATTGCATTGGTTTGCACTGCATTGCATTACACTGCATTGCACTGCATTGCACTGCATTGCATTGCATTGCATTGCATTGCATTGCACTGCATTGCACTGCATTGCATTGCACTGCATTGCATTGCATTGCATTGCACTGCATTGCATTGCATTGCACTAACGATCTAACGTTGTGCACTGAAGAATAACAATATGCACTTTTCGCATTGTATTGCATTGCACACCAGAACTTACTCATTTCCTTGTTCATTAACGAGATAACCTGTGTTGTTGCATTGCATTGCATTGCATTGCACTAACGATCTAACGTTGTGCACTGAAGAATAACATATAGGTTATGCACTTTTTACATTGCATTGCACTGCATTGCACACCAGAACTAACTCATTCCTATGTTGATTAAAGACATAACGTGTGTTGTTGCATTGCATTGCTTTGCATTGCATTACATGGCACTAACGATCTAACGTTGTGAACTGAATAACATATGCACTTGTGCATTGCATTGCGTTGCATTGCTTTGCACTGCATTGCATTGCATGGCACACCATAAATGACTCATTTCCATGTTCATTAAAGAGATAACCTGTGTTGTTGCATTGCACTGCAGAAACGATCTAACGTTGTGCACTGAAGAATAACATAGAGGTTATGCACTTCTTGCATTACATTGCACACCAGAACAAAATCATTCCCAAGTTCAATAAAGACATAACGTGTGTTGTTGCATTGCATTGCATTGCCTTGCATTGCATTAAATTGCATTGCATTGCATTGCATTGCATTGCATTGCATTGCATTGCATTGCATTGCATTGCATTGCACACCAGAACTTACTCATTTCCTTGTTCATAAACGAGATAACCTGTGTTGTTGCATTGCATTGCATTGCACTAACGATCTAACCTTGTGCACTGAAGAATAACATATAGGTTATGCACTTTTTACATTGCATTGCACTGCATTGCACACCAGAACTAACTCATTCCTATGTTGATTTAAGACATAACGTGTGTTGTTGCATTGCATTGCTTTGCATTGCATTACATGGCACTAACGATCTAACGTTGTGAACTGAAGAATAACATATGCACTTTTTGCATTGCAAAGTTTAACTTACTGTTCCTTCTCCTAGACTATTTTTGATTTTACATCCACCATACAGTAGTCCATATTTGACCAAGGGAACATATTTCTGGCCAAAGAGTCGTCAAAGGGTATGTTTATATGCATTCTCATCGACTACTTTTGATGTTAAATCAACCATATTGTTAGTCCAAATTTGACCATTGACTATATATCTGGCCAAAGAAACCTAGAACTTTAATTATCTATACATAATCACTATCTCCTTCTGATTTTTCATCAGCCAGGCTATTATCCATATTTGACAATTGAACATATTTCTGGCTGGAAGAGTCCTTGATCTTTCTATATACTCATAGATGCTTTCAGATAGTACTTCAGCCAAAAAAAATGATCCATAATTGACTACTAAACTCATTTCTGAGAGATGGGTTTATAATCTTGATTTCTCTATACATATTAATTGACTCCTTGTGATGTTACAATAGCAATACTGTATTGTATTGTATCAATATGACCTATTAAACCTATTTCTGACCAAAGAGTCTATGAACATTTTTCAATACATACTCAATGACTCCTGATTTTACAAAAGCAATATAGTATTTCAAAATTTGACCAAATGAACATATTTCTGGCCAAAGAGACCTTGATCTTATTCTTTATAAACATACTCCTTCTGATGTTTCATCAGCCAAATAATTGTCCACAATTGACCCATTTAACATTTTTCTGCCCGAGGAGTCTATGAACCTTGAACTTTCTATACATAATTTACTTCTTCTGATGTTTCACAAGCAGACAATAGTCCACAATTGACCCTCTGAAAATATTTCTAGTAAAAGAGTCCTATGTCTTGAACTTTCTATAGATTCTCAGTGACTCAATATAGATAATTGACCCACTGAACATATTTCTACCTGAAGAGTCTTTGAACTTGAACTTTCTATTCATAATCGTTGACTTCTGATGTTTCATCAGCACTCCATATTTGACCCACTAAACATATTTCTGGCAAAAGAGTCCTCGATCTTGAACCTTTTAAACATACTCTTTCTGGTGTTTCATCAGCCATGCAATAGTTCTGATTTGACATAATGAACATATTTCTGACTGAAGAGTCCTCGATCTTGAACTTTCTATTCATACTTATAGACTCTTTCAGATGGTACATCGGCCAGACAATTGTAGATATTGACTATTGAACACATTTCTTTCTATACATGCTCATTGACTCCTTCCGATGTTTCATCAAGCAGTCAATATATTTCTAGTAAAAGAGTCCTTGATCTTGAACTTTCTATACATTCTCAGTGATGCCTTATTTTGTTTCTTTAGCCATACAGAAGTCCAGATTTGACAAGTTGAACATATTTCTGACTGAAGAGTCCTTTATCTTGAACTTTCTATTCATACTTATAGACTCCTTCAGATAGTACAACTGTCCATAATGACAATATTTTTTTTTTCTGGCCAACTATGTACTTGAACTTTCTATACATGCTCATGAACTTGCTTTTGATGAAGCACCTTTTAGTGCTTCATCAGCCAGAGAGTACTCCATAATTTACCTACTGAACATATTTCTAGTAAAAAAGTCATAACATCCTAGCAACTGCCTAGCAAAAAACGTTCTGGTCCAACCTTTCTCAAGCCATCTTAAAGTTTGTCTCGACGAACTTTCGCATCTAGTTATTCTTCTTCTTCTTACTCAAAAAAAATATAAATTTAATGCAGCCTAGAGCTTTAACTCTACATACTCCAAACTCGGCTCAGACACTCAAACTGTTCTGACTCGAGTTGCTTTATCTTTTCAGACTGATCAGACTTACGATTTTCCTAAAAATGACGATCAAAACTCGGAAAAAAACCATTTGAATTAAAATTGCGGAATGTTCAGGTTTTTTAAACTGCCAAACTGCCAAAAATTCAAATCTAAATCCCTTGAAACCCTAAACTAAATCAAACTGCCATTCTATATAATATAAAAGCCATTGAGACTAATTTAAACTAATAAACTCATCTATCTATCTACTTCAAACTATTTTAAACTTCAAACTACTTTAAACTTCAAACTAAATTAAACTTTAAACTAATTTAAACTTTTTAAACGTCAAACTTATATAAACTTTAAGACAATTTAAACTTCAAACTACTAAATTTACTTCATTTTAACTTATAAACTCTAAACGCATATAAACTCTGAGTGTGTAAGTGTTATCGAGTTAGTGTGTGTGTGTGTGTGTGTGAGTGTGAGTGTATGTGAGTTAATGTGTGTGTGTGTGTGTGTGTGTAACTGCCTAGAACACCATAGCAAACACTGAGAACACCCTAGCAAACGCCTAGCAACCACCCAGAACACCCTAGCAACCACCCAGAATACCGTAGCAACCGCCTAGCAACCACCCAGAATAACCTAGAAACCACCCAAAATAACCTAGAAACTGCCTAGCAACCACCCAAAAGACCATAGCAACCACCCATAACATCCTAGCAACCGCCTAGCAAAAAACTTTCTGCTCCAAACTTTCTCAAGCCAACTTAAAGTTTGTCTACACATGCTAGCAGTGCATAGCTACATGCTAATAGTGATTAGTTAAGTGTTAAATCATGCTAAGAACTCTATAAAAACTCCATAGTAACCATCTGTGACAACTACCAACCACCTAGTAACACCATATCATCCGCCCTGAATACCTTAGCAACCACCTAGCAACCACCCAAAAGACCCTAGCAACCACCCAAAATACCCTAGCAACCGCCTTGCAACCACCCAGAATACCTTAGAAATCGCCTAGAAACACAATAGCAACCACCCTGAACACAACCCTAGCAACCACCTAGCTCCAAACTTTCTCAAGCCAACTTAAAGTTTGTCTACACATGCTAGCAGTGCATAGCTACATGCTAATAGTGATTAGTTAAGTGTTAAATCATGCTAAGAACTCTATAAAAACTCCATAGTAACAATCTGTGACAACTACCAACCACCTAGTAACACCATATCAACCGCCCTGAATACCTTAGCAACCGCCTAGCAACCACCCAAAAGACCCTAGCAACCACCCAGAACACCCTAGAAACCACCCATAACATCCTAGCAACTGCCTAGCAACCACCCAGAACACCCTAGCAACCACCCAAAATACCCTAGCAACCGCCTAGCAACCACCCAAAAGACCATAGCAACCACTGAAAATATCCTAGCAACCACCCAGAACACCATAGCAACCGCCTAGCAACCACCCAGAATACCTTAGCAACCGCTTAAAAACACCATAGCAACCGCCTAGCAACCACCCAAAATACCCTAGCAACCGCCGTGCAACCACCCAGAATACCTTAGCAACCGCCTAGCAACACCATAGCAACCACCCAGAACACCCTAGCAACCGCCTTAGCAACCACCCACAATACCCTGCAACCGCCTAGCAACACCCTAGCAACCACCCAAAATACCTTAGCAAACGCCTAGCAACACCCTAGCAACCGCCTAGAAACCACCTAGAATACCCTAGCAATCGCTTAACAACACCATAGCAACCGCCCAGAATACCCTAGCAACACCATAACGACCACCCATAACATCCTAGCAACTGCCTAGCAAAAATCATTCTGGTCCAAACTTTCTCAAGCCAACTTAAAGTTTGTCTCGACGAACTTTCGCATCTAGTTATTATTACTATTATTATCTTAATAATTCTATTATTATTTCTGGTCAAAGGTTCCTCAAAAGTTTTTAAACTATGTAAAATTATAGACTCCATCTGATGATAAATATGTCTAACCTCTCCAAGTCAAAATGTTCTAGTGACTGGTCACAATCTAAATTTTTTAATTGGCCCAAGTGCTATTCTTGTTGCAATAGTCTGTTAACATTGGCTCAATGATAAATAATACGTCAGACTAATTGAAAAATTTAGATGTGACCAGTCACTAGATATTTTTGACTTGGGGATGTAATTTTTTTTTACAGTGTAACATGAGAAAGAGTATGTATATATATATATATAGAAAGGTCAAGTTTCTTGGCCAGAAAAAATGTCAGTATGTCAAAATGGACTTTTGTCAGGATGAAATAACATCTGTAAGGACTCTTTGGCCAGAAATATGTTCAGTAGGTCAACAGCGTACCTATGCAAAAACGATCTAACGTTGAAAATCATTAAAGAAACATAGGCTATGCACTTCTAGCATTGCATTGCATTGCACTAACGATCTAACGTTGTGCATTGAAGAATAACACACAGATTATGCACTTTTCGCATTGCATTGCATAGCACACTAGAACAAAATCATTCCCATGTTCATTATGTGTGTTGTTGCATTGCATTGCATTGCACAAACGATCTAACGTTGTGCACTGAAGAATAACATACAGGTTATGCACTTATTGCATTGCATTAAATTGCACACCAGAGCTAACTCATTCCCATGTTGATTAAAGACATTACGTGTGTTGTTGCATTGCATTGCATTGCTTTGCACTAAATTGCATTGCATTGCATTGCATTACATTGCATTGCATTGCACTAACGATCTAACGTTGTGCACTGAAGAATAACAATATGCACTTTTCGCATTGCATTGCATTGCACACCAGAACTTTCTAATTTCCTTGTTCATTAAGGAGATATCCTGTGTTGTTGCATTGCATTGCACTAACGATCTAACGTTGTTTACTGAAGAATAACATATAGGTTATGCACTTTTTACATTGCATTGCATTGCACACCAGAACTCCCACTTCCATGTTGATTAAAGACATAACGTGTGTTGTTGCATTGCATTGCATTGCACTGCATTGCACTGCACTGCACTGCATTGCATTGCATTGCATTGCATTGCATTGCATTGCACACCAGAACTTACTCATTTCCTTGTTCATTAACGAGATAACCTGTGTTGTTGCATTGCATTGCATTGCACTAACGATCTAACGTTGTGCACTGAAGAATAACATATAGGTTATGCACTTTTTACATTGCATTGCACTGCATTGCACACCAGAACTAACTCATTCCTATGTTGATTAAAGACATAACGTGTGTTGTTGCATTGCATTGCTTTGCATTGCATTACATGGCACTAACGATCTAACGTTGTGAACTGAAGAATAACATATGCACTTTTTGCATTGCATTGCTTTGCTTTGCTTTGCTTTGCTTTGCATTGCATTGCATTGCATTGCTTTGCATTGCATTGCTTTGCACTGCATTGCACTGCACTAACGAGCTGACGTTGTGCACTGAATAACAATATGCACTTGTCGCATTGCATTGCACACCAGAACTGCCACTCCCATGTTGATTATAGACATAACGTGTGTTGTTGCATTGCATTACATGGCACTAACGATCTAACGTTGTGAACTGAATAACATATGCACTTTTCGCATTGCATTGCTTTGCTTTGCTTTGCATTGCATTGTTGCATTGCACTAACGATCTAACGTTGTGCACTGAAGAATAACAATATGCACTTTTCGCATATCATTGCATTGCACACCAGAACTTACTCATTTCCTTGTTCATTAACGAGATAACCTGTGTTGTTGCATTGCATTGCATTGCACTAACGATCTAACGTTGTTTACTGAAGAATAACATATAGGTTATGCACTTTTTACATTGCATTGCATTGCACACCAGAACTAACTCATTCCCATGTTGATTAAAGACATAACGTGTGTTGTTGCATTGCATTGCATTGCTTTGCATTGCATTGCATTGCATTGCTCTAACGATCTAACGTTGTGCACTGAAGAATAACATATGCACTTTTTGCATTGCATTGCTTTGCATTGCATTGCTTTGCACTGCATTGCACTGCACTAACGAGCTGACGTTGTGCACTGAATAACAATATGCACTTTTCGCATTGCATTGCTTTGCACACCAGAACTAACTCATTCCCATGTTTATTAAAGACATAACGTGTGTTATTGAGACCTTGAACTTTAAATTTCTAGACTAATTTCTCTTACAATTCTTCTGATGTTTCATCAGCCATACAGTATAGTTCAAATTTGACCTATTGAACATTTCTATAACCAAAGTGTCCTCTTGTCCACCAAAGGCTTGTTCTGATGTTTCATCATTGAGACAGAAGTCCATTATTGACCTACTGAACATATTTCTGGCAAAAGAATCATCAAAGTTTAACTTACTGTTCCTTCTCCTAGACTATTTTTGATTTTACATCCACCATACAGTAGTCCATATTTGACCAAGGGAACATATTTCTGGCCAAAGAGTCGTCAAAGGGTATGTTTATATGCATTCTCATCGACTACTTTTGATGTTAAATCAACCATATTGTTAGTCCAAATTTGACCATTGACTATATATCTGGCCAAAGAGACCTAGAACTTTAATTATCTATACATAATCACTATCTCCTTCTGATTTTTCATCAGCCAGGCTATTATCCATATTTGACAATTGAACATATTTCTGGCTGGAAGAGTCCTTGATCTTTCTATATACTCATAGATGCTTTCAGATAGTACTTCAGCCAAAAAAAATGATCCATAATTGACTACTAAACTCATTTCTGAGAGATGGGTTTATAATCTTGATTTCTCTATACATATTAATTGACTCCTTGTGATGTTACAATAGCAATACTGTATTGTATTGTATCAATATGACCTATTAAACCTATTTCTGACCAAAGAGTCTATGAACATTTTTCAATACATACTCAATGACTCCTGATTTTACAAAAGCAATATAGTATTTCAAAATTTGACCAAATGAACATATTTCTGGCCAAAGAGACCTTGATCTTATTCTTTATAAACATACTCCTTCTGATGTTTCATCAGCCAAATAATTGTCCACAATTGACCCATTTAACATTTTTCTGCCCGAGGAGTCTATGAACCTTGAACTTTCTATACATAATTTACTTCTTCTGATGTTTCACAAGCAGACAATAGTCCACAATTGACCCTCTGAAAATATTTCTAGTAAAAGAGTCCTATGTCTTGAACTTTCTATAGATTCTCAGTGACTCAATATAGATAATTGACCCACTGAACATATTTCTACCTGAAGAGTCTTTGAACTTGAACTTTCTATTCATAATCGTTGACTTCTGATGTTTCATCAGCACTCCATATTTGACCCACTAAACATATTTCTGGCAAAAGAGTCCTCGATCTTGAACCTTTTAAACATACTCTTTCTGGTGTTTCATCAGCCATGCAATAGTTCTGATTTGACATAATGAACATATTTCTGACTGAAGAGTCCTCGATCTTGAACTTTCTATTCATACTTATAGACTCTTTCAGATGGTACATCGGCCAGACAATTGTAGATATTGACTATTGAACACATTTCTTTCTATACATGCTCATTGACTCCTTCCGATGTTTCATCAAGCAGTCAATATATTTCTAGTAAAAGAGTCCTTGATCTTGAACTTTCTATACATTCTCAGTGATGCCTTATTTTGTTTCTTTAGCCATACAGAAGTCCAGATTTGACAAGTTGAACATATTTCTGACTGAAGAGTCCTTTATCTTGAACTTTCTATTCATACTTATAGACTCCTTCAGATAGTACAACTGTCCATAATGACAATATTTTTTTTTTTCTGGCCAACTATGTACTTGAACTTTCTATACATGCTCATGAACTTGCTTTTGATGAAGCACCTTTTAGTGCTTCATCAGCCAGAGAGTACTCCATAATTAATAAACCTACTGAACATATTTCTAGTAAAAAAGTCCTCGATCTTGAACATTCTATACATGCTCATTGACTCCTTATGCTGTTTCTTTCTATAAATACTCGTTTACTCCATCTGATGTTACATCAGCCTTAAAGAAGTCCATAATTGACCCAAAGGGACATATTTGTGGCCAATCTTGAACTTTCTATACATAACTATGAGTATGTATAGAAAGTTCAAGATTGGCCACAAATATGTCCCTTTGGGTCAATTATGGACTTCTTTAAGGCTGATGTAACATCAGATTATCCTTCTGATTCTATTATTATTAAAAGTTGGCTTGAGAAAGCCAACTTACTGATATTGTACTTAAACTTATTAAGTTGGCTTGAGAGAGCCAACTTACTGATATTGTACTTAAATTTATTATTAAGTTGGCTTGAGAGAGCCAACTTACTGAAATGCTATTTAAACTTATTAAGTTGGCTTGAGAAAGCCAACTTATTGAAATCCTATTTAAACTTATTATTAAATTTCTTCTTACTCAAAAAAATCTATATGGATCTCCTCCTAGAGCTTTAACTCTAAATACTCCAAACTCGGCTCAGACACTCTGATCTGACGAGTTGCTTTATCTTTTCAGACTGATCGGATTTATATTGTTATTTATATTATCATAGCAGCCCCAATATGATTTATATTATCGAGCAGCCAATAAGTAATGGCCTAAAATCTTCATAGCAACCACCCAGGACACCCTAAAAACAGCCTAGCAACCACCCAGAACACCCTAGCAACCACCCAAAATACCCTCGCAACCGCCTAGCAACACCCTAGCAAACACCCAAAACATCCTAGTAACCACCCATAACACCCTAGCAACCGCCTACCAACCACCCAGAACACCATAGCAACCACCCAAAATACCCTAGCAACCGCCTAGCAACCACCCAAAATACCCTAGCAAACGCCTAACAATCACCCAGAATACCCTAGCAACCACCCAAAACAGCCTAGCAACCACCCAAAATACCCTAGCAACCACCTAGCAACCAACCAAAAGACCCTAGCAACCACCAAAATATCCTATCAACCGCCTAGCAACCACCCAGACCACCCTAGCAACCGCCTAGCAACAACATAGCAACCACCCAGAACACCCTAGCAACCGCCTAGCAACCACCTAGAATACCCTAGCAACCGCCTAGCAACACCATTGCAACCACCCAGAACACCCTAGCAACCACCTAGCAACCACCTAGAATACCCTAGCAACCGCCTAGCAACACCATTGCAACCACCCAGAATACCCTAGCAACCGACTAGCAACACCATGACGACCACCCATAACATCCTAGCAACTGCCTAGCAAAAAACGTTCTGGTCCAACCTTTCTCAAGCCATCTTAAAGTTTGTCTCGACGAACTTTCGCATCTAGTTATTCTTCTTTTTCTTACTCAAAAAAAATATAAATTTAATGCAGCCTAGAGCTTTAAATCTACATACTCCAAACTCGGCCCAGACACTCAAACTGTTCTGACTCGAGTTGCTTTATCTTTTCAGACTGATCGGACTTACGATTTTCCTAAAAATGACGATCAAAACTCGGAAAAAAACCATTTGAATTAATGTTCAGATTTTTTAAACTGCCAAACTGCCAAAAATTCAAATCTAAATCCCTTGAAACCCTAAACTAAATCAAACTGCCAAAAATTCAAATCTAAACTCCTTGAAACCCTAGACTAAATCAAACTGCCATTCTATATAATATAAAAGCCATTGAGACTAATTTAAACTAATAAACTCATCTATCTATCTACTTCAAACTATTTTAAACTTCAAACTACTTTAAACTTCAAACTAAATTAAACTTTAAACTAATTTAAACTTTTTAAACGTCAAACTTATATAAACTTTAAGACAATTTAAACTTCAAACTACTAAATTTACTTCATTTTAACTTATAAACTCTAAACGCATATAAACTCTGAGTGTGTAAGTGTTATCGAGTTAGTGTGTGTGTGTGTGTGTGTGTGTGTGTGAGTGTGAGTGTATGTGAGTTAATGTGTGTGTGTGTGTGTAACTGCCTAGAACACCATAGCAAACACTGAGAACACCCTAGCAAACGCCTAGCAACCACCCAGAACACCCTAGCAACCACCCAGAATACCGTAGCAACCGCCTAGCAACCACCCAGAATAACCTAGAAACCACCCAAAATAACCTAGAAACTGCCTAGCAACCACCCAAAAGACCATAGCACCACCCATAACATCCTAGCAACCGCCTAGCAAAAAACTTTCTGCTCCAAACTTTCTCAAGCCAACTTAAAGTTTGTCTACACATGCTAGCAGTGCAAAGCTACATGCTAATAGTGATTAGTTAAGTGTTAAATCATGCTAAGAACTCTATAAAAACTCCATAGTAACCATCTGTGACAACTACCAACCACCTAGTAACACCATATCATCCGCCCTGAATACCTTAGCAACCACCTAGCAACCACCCAAAAGACCCTAGCAACCACCCAAAATACCCTAGCAACCGCCTTGCAACCACCCAGAATACCTTAGAAATCGCCTAGCAACACAATAGCAACCACCCTGAACACAACCCTAGCAACCACCAAGTTCCAAACTTTCTCAAGCCAACTTAAAGTTTGTCTACACATGCTAGCAGTGCATGCTACATGCTAATAGTGATTAGTTAAGTGTTAAATCATGCTAAGAACTCTATAAAAACTCCATAGTAACCATCTGTGACAACTACCAACCACCTAGTAACACCATATCAACCGCCCTGAATACCTTAGCAACCGCCTAGCAACCACCCAAAAGACCCTAGCAACCACCCAGAACACCCTAGAAACCACCCATAACATCCTAGCAACTGCCTAGCAACCACCCAGAACACCCTAGCAACCACCCAAAATACCCTAGCAACCGCCTAGCAACCACCCAAAAGACCATAGCAACCACTGAAAATATCCTAGCAACCACCCAGAACACCATAGCAACCGCCTAGCAACCACCCAGAATACCTTAGCAACCGCTTAAAAACACCATAGCAACCGCCTAGCAACCACCCAAAATACCCTAGCAACCGCCGCGCAACCACCCAGAATACCTTAGCAACCGCCTAGCAACACCATAGCAACCACCCAGAACACCCTAGCAACCGCCTTAGCAACCACCCACAATACCCTGCAACCGCCTAGCAACACCCTAGCAACCACCCAAAATACCTTAGCAAACGCCTAGTAACACCCTAGCAACCGCCTAGAAACCACCTAGAATACCCTAGCAATCGCTTAGCAACACCATAGCAACCACCCATAACATCCTAGCAACTGCCTAGCAAAAATCATTCTGGTCCAAACTTTCTCAAGCCAACTTAAAGTTTGTCTCGATGAACTTTCGCATCTAGTTATTATTACTATTATTATCTTAATAATTCTATTATTATTTCTGGTCAAAGGTTCCTCAAAAGTTTTTAAACTATGTAAAATTATAGACTCCATCTGATGATAAATATGTCTAACCTCTCCAACAAAATGTTCTAGTGACTGGTCACAATCTAAATTTTTAAATTGGCCCAAGTGCTATTCTTGTTGCAATAGTCTGTTAACATTGGCTCAATGATAAATAATACGTCAGACTAATTGAAAAATTTTGATGTGACCAGTCACTAGATATTTTTGACTTGGGGATGTAATTTTTTTTTACAGTGTACCATAAGAAAGAGTATCTATATATATATATAGAAAGGTCAAGTTTCGAGTACTCCTTGGCCAGAAAAAATGTCAGTATGTCAAAATGGACTTTTGTCAGGATGAAATAACATCTGTAAGGACTCTTTGGCCAGAAATATGTTCAGTAGGTCAAAAGCGTACCTATGCAAAAACGATCTAACGTTGAAAATCATTAAAGAAACACAGATTATGCACTTTTCGCATTGCATTGCATAGCACACTAGAACAAAATCATTCCCATGTTCATTATGTGTGTTGTTGCATTGCATTGCATTGCATTGCACAAACGATCTAACGTTGTGCACTGAAGAATAACATACAGGTTATGCACTTATTGCATTGCATTAAATTGCACACCAGAGCTAACTCATTCCCATGTTGATTAAAGACATAACGTGTGTTGTTGCATTGCATTGCATTGCTTTGCACTAAATTGCATTGTATTACATTGCATTGCATTGCACTAACGATCTAACGTTGTGCACTGAAGAATAACAATATGCACTTTTCGCATTGCATTGCATTGCACACCAGAACTTACTAATTTCCTTGTTCATTAAGGAGATAACCTGTGTTGTTGCATTGCATTGCATTGCATTGCATTACATGGCACTAACGATCTAACGTTGTGAACTGAATTGCATTGCACACCAGAACTTACTAATTTCCTTGTTCATTAAGGAGATAACCTGTGTTGTTGCATTGCATTGCATTGCATTGCATTACATGGCACTAACGATCTAACGTTGTGAACTGAATTGCATTGCACACCAGAACTTACTAATTTCCTTGTTCATTAAGGAGATAACCTGTGTTGTTGCATTGCATTGCATTGCATTGCATTACATGGCACTAACGATCTAACGTTGTGAACTGAATAACATATGCACATATGTTACACATATGTAACATATGCACTTTTCGCATTGCATTGCATTGCTTTGCACTGCATTGCATTGCACTGCACTAACGATCTGATGTTGTGCACTGTAGATTAACAATATGCACTTTTTTGCATTGCATGGCACACCATAAATGTCTCATTTCCATGTTCATTAAAGAGATAACCTGTGTTGTTGCATTGCAGAAACGATCTAACGTTGTGCACTGAAGAATAACATAGATGCACTTTTTGCATTGCAATGCACACCAGAACTAAATAATTCTCAAGTTCAATAAAGACATAACGTGTGTTGTTGCATTGCATTGCTGCTTAACACTGCATTGCATTGCATTGCATTGCACTAACGATCTAACGTTGTGCACTGAAGAATAACAATATGCACTTTTCGCATTGCATTGCATTGCACACCAGAACTCCCACTTCCATGTTGATTAAACACATAACGTGTGTTGTTGTATTGCATTGCATTGCATTGCATTACAAGGCACTAACGATCTAACGGTGTGAACTGAATAACATATGCACTTTTCGCATTGCATTGCATTGCATTGCATTGCATTGCATTGCATTGCATTGCATTGCATTGCATTGCACTAACGGTCTAACGTTGTGTACTTGAAGAATAACAATATGCACTTTTCGCTTTGCATTGCATTGCACACCAGAACTTTCTCATTTCCTTGTTCATTAACGAGATAACCTGTGTTGTTGCATTGCATTGCATTGCACTAACGATCTAACGTTGTTTACTGAAGAATAACATATAGGTTATGCACCTTTTACATTGCATTGCATTGCACACCAGAACTCCCACTTCCATGTTAATTAAAGACATAACGTGTGTTGTTGCATGGCATTGCATTGCATTACATGGCACTAACGATCTAACGTTGTGAACTGAATAACATATGCACTTTTTTGCATTGCATTGCACTGCACTAACGATCTGATGTTGTGCACTGTAGAATAACAATATGCACTTTTCGCATTGCATGGCACACCATAAATGAATCATATCCAGTTCATTAAAGAGATAACATGTGTTGTTGCATTGCATTGCAGAAACGATCTAACGTTGTGCACTGAAGAATAACATAGAGGTTATGCACTTTTTGCATTGCATTGCACACCAGAACTAAATCATTCCCAAGTTCAATAAAGACATAACGTGTGTTGTTGCATTGCATTGCATTGCATTGCATTGCATTGCATTGCATTGCTTTGCATTGCTTTGCATTGCTTTGCATTGCTTTGCATTGCTTTGCATTGCTTTGCATTGCTTTGCATTGCTTTGCATTGCTTTGCATTGCTTCATTGCTTTGCATTGCTTTGCATTGCTTTGCATTGCTTTGCATTGCTTTGCATTGCTTTGCATTGCTTTGCATTGCTTTGCATTGCTTTGCATTGCTTTGCATTGCTTTGCATTGCTTTGCATTGCTTTGCATTGCTTTGCATTGCTTTGCATCATTGCTTTGCATTGCTTTGCATCATTGCTTTGCATTGCTTTGCATTGCTTTGCATCATTGCTTTGCATTGCATTGCTTTGCATCATTGCTTTGCATTGCTTTGCATCATTGCTTTGCATTGCTTTGCATCATTGCTTTGCATTGCTTTGCATCATTGCTTTGCATTGCTTTGCATCATTGCTTTGCATTGCTTTGCATCATTGCTTTGCATTGCTTTGCATCATTGCTTTGCATTGCTTTGCATCATTGCTTTGCATTGCTTTGCATCATTGCTTTGCATTGCTTTGCATCATTGCTTTGCATTGCTTTGCATCATTGCTTTGCATTGCTTTGCATCATTGCTTTGCATTGCTTTGCATCATTGCTTTGCATTGCTTTGCATCATTGCTTTGCATTGCTTTGCATCATTGCTTTGCATTGCTTTGCATCATTGCTTTGCATTGCTTTGCATCATTGCTTTGCATTGCTTTGCATCATTGCTTTGCATTGCTTTGCATCATTGCTTTGCATTGCTTTGCATCATTGCTTTGCATTGCTTTGCATCATTGCTTTGCATTGCTTTGCATCATTGCTTTGCATTGCTTTGCATCCTTGCTTTGCATTGCTTTGCATCCTTGCTTTGCATTGCTTTGCATCCTTGCTTTGCATTGCTTTGCATCCTTGCTTTGCATTGCTTTGCATCCTTGCTTTGCATTGCTTTGCATCCTTGCTTTGCATTGCTTTGCAGCATTGCTTTGCATTGCTTTGCAGCATTGCTTTGCATTGCTTTGCAGCATTGCTTTGCATTGCTTTGCAGCATTGCTTTGCATTGCTTTGCAGCATTGCTTTGCATTGCACTAACGATCTTACGTTGTGCACTGAAGAATAACATATGCACTTTTTGCATTGCACTGCTTTGCACTGCATTGCATTGCACTGCACTAACGAGCTGACGTTGTGCACTGAATAACAATATGCACTTTTCGCATTGCATTGCACACCAGAACTCCTACTTCCATGTTGATTAAAGACATAACGTGTGTTGTTGCATGGCATTGCACTGCATTACATGGCACTAACGATCTAACGTTGTGAACTGAATAACGTATGCACTCTTCGCATTGCATTGCATTGCTTTGCACTGCATTGATTGCACTGCACTAACGATCTGATGTTTTGCACTGTAGAATAACAATATGCACTTTTCGCATTGCATGGCACACCATAAATGACAGAGATAACCTGTGTTGTTGCATTGCTTTGCAGAAACGATCTAACGTTGTGCACTGAAGAATAACATAGAGGTTATGCACTTTTTGCATTGCATTGCATTGCACACCAGAACTAAATCATTCCCAAGTTCAATAAAGACATAACGTGTGTTGTTGCATTGCATTGCACTGCATTGCATTGCATTGCATTGCATTGCATTGCATTGCATTGCATTGCATTATTTTGCACTGCACTGCACTGCATTACACTGCACTGCACTGCATTGCACTGCACTGCACTGCATTGCACTGCATTGCACTGCATTGCACTGCATTGCACTGCATTGCACTGCATTGCACTGCATTGCACTGCATTGCACTGCATTGCACTGACGATCTAACGTTGTGCACTGAAGAATAACAATATGCACTTTTCGCATTGCATTGCATTGCACATCAGAACTTACTCATTTCCTTGTTCATTAACGAGATAACCTGTGTTGTTGCATTGCATTGCATTGCACTAACGATCTAACGTTGTTTACTGAAGAATAACATATAGGTTATGCACCTTTTACATTGCATTGCACACCAGAACTTACTCATTTCCATGTTCATTAAAGAAATAACCTGTGTTGTTGCATTGCATTGCAGAAACGATCTAACGTTGTGCACTGAAGAATAACATAGAGGTTATGCACTTTTTGCATTGCATTGCACACCAGAACTAAATCATTCCCAAGTTCAATAAAGACATAACGTGTGTTGTTGCATTGCATTGCACTGCATTGCATTGCATTGCATTGCATTGCTTTGCATTGCAATGCATTGCACACCAGAACTCCCACTTCCATGTTGATTAAAGACATAACGTGTGTTGTTGCATTGCATTGCATTGCATTGCATTGCATTGCATTGCATTGCATTGCATTGCATTACATGGCACTAACGATCTAACGTTGTGAACTGAATAACGTATGCACTCTTCGCATTGCATTGCATTGCTTTGCACTGCATTGCATTGCACTGCACTAACGATCTGATGTTGTGCACTGTAGAATAACAATATGCACTTTTTGCATTGCATGGCACACCATAAATGACTCATTTCCATGTTCATTACAGAGATAACCTGTGTTGTTGCATTGCATTGCAGAAACGATCTAACGTTGTGCACTGAAGAATAACATAGAGGTTATGCACTTTTTGCATTGCATTGCCTTGCACACCAGAACTAAATCATTCCCAAGTTCAATAAAGACATAACCTGTGTTGTTGCATTGCATTGCATTGCACTAACGATCTAACGTTGTGCACTGAAGAATAACATATAGGTTATGCACTTTTTACATTGCATTGCATTGCACACCAGAACTTACTAATTTCCTTGTTCATTAAGGAGATAACCTGTGTTGTTGCATTGCTTTGCACTAACGATCTAACGTTGTTTACTGAAGAATAACATATAGGTTATGCACTTTTTACATTGCATTGCATTGCACACCAGAACTCCCACTTCCATGTTGATTAAAGACATAACGTGTGTTGTTGTATTGCATTGCATTGCATTGCATTACATGGCACTACCGATCTAACGTTGTGAACTGAATAACATATGCCCTTTTCGCATTGCATTTCATTGCTTTGCATTGCTTTGCATTGCATTGCTTTGCTTTGCATTGCATTTTATTGCATTGCATTGCATTGCATTGCATTGCATTGCATTGCATTGCATTGCATTGCATTGCATTGCATTGCATTAACGGTCTAACGGTGTGCACTGAAGAATAACAATATGCACTTTTCGCCTTGCATTGCATTGCACACCAGAACTTACTCATTTCCATTTTCATTAAAGAGATAACCTGTGTTGTTGCATTGCATTGCAGAAACGATCTAACGTTGTGCACTGAAGAATAACATAGAGGTTATGCACTTTTTGCATTGCATTGCACACCAGAACTAAATCATTCCCAAGTTCAAAAAAGACATAACGTGTGTTGTTGCATTGCATTGCATTGCTTTGCATTGCTTTGCATTGCTTTGCTTCATTGCTTCATTGCTTTGCATTGCTTTGCATTGCTTTGCATTGCTTTGCATTGCTTTGCATTGCTTTGCATTGCTTTGCATTGCTTTGCATTGCTTTGCATTGCTTTGCATTGCTTTGCATTGCTTTGCATTGCTTCTTTGCATTGCTTTGCATTGCTTTGCATTGCTTTGCATTGCTTTGCATTGCTTCATTGCTTTGCATTGCTTTGCATTGCTTTGCATTGCTTTGCATTGCTTTGCATTGCTTTGCATTGCTTTGCATTGCTTTGCATTGCTTTGCATTGCTTTGCATTGCATTACATGGCACTACCGATCTAACGTTGTGAACTGAATAACATATGCACTTTTCGCATTGCATTGCTTTGCATTGCTTTGCATTGCTTTGCATTGCTTTGCATTGCTTTGCATTGCTTTGCATTGCTTTGCATTGCTTTGCATTGCTTTGCTTTGCATTGCATTTTATTGCATTGCATTGCATTGCATTGCATTGCATTGCATTGCATTGCATTGCATTGCATTGCATTGCATTGCATTGCATTGCATTGCATTGCATTGCACTAACTGTCTAACGGTGTGCACTGAAGAATAACAATATGCACTTTTCGCCTTGCATTGCATTGCACACCAGAACTTACTCATTTCCATTTTCATTAAAGAGATAACCTGTGTTGTTGCATTGCATTGCAGAAACGATCTAACGTTGTGCACTGAAGAATAACATAGAGGTTATGCACTTTTTGCATTGCATTGCACACCAGAACTAAATCATTCCCAAGTTCAAAAAAGACATAACGTGTGTTGTTGCATTGCATTGCATTGCTTTGCATTGCTTTGCATTGCTTTGCTTCATTGCTTCATTGCTTTGCATTGCTTTGCATTGCTTTGCATTGCTTTGCATTGCTTTGCATTGCTTTGCATTGCTTTGCATTGCTTTGCATTGCTTTGCATTGCTTTGCATTGCTTTGCATTGCTTTGCATTGCTTTGCATCATTGCTTTGCATTGCTTTGCATCATTGCTTTGCATTGCTTTGCATCATTGCTTTGCATTGCTTTGCATCATTGCTTTGCATTGCTTTGCATCATTGCTTTGCATTGCTTTGCATCATTGCTTTGCATTGCTTTGCATCATTGCTTTGCATTGCTTTGCATCATTGCTTTGCATTGCTTTGCATCATTGCTTTGCATTGCTTTGCATCATTGCTTTGCATTGCTTTGCATCATTGCTTTGCATTGCTTTGCATCATTGCTTTGCATTGCTTTGCATCATTGCTTTGCATTGCTTTGCATCATTGCTTTGCATTGCTTTGCATCATTGCTTTGCATTGCTTTGCATCATTGCTTTGCATTGCTTTGCATTGCTTTGCATCATTGCTTTGCATTGCTTTGCATTGCTTTGCATCATTGCTTTGCATTGCTTTGCATTGCTTTGCATCATTGCTTTGCATTGCTTTGCATTGCTTTGCATCATTGCTTTGCATTGCTTTGCTTCATTGCTTTGCATTGCTTTGCATCAGTGCTTTGCATTGCTTTGCATCATTGCTTTGCATTGCTTTGCATCATTGCTTTGCATTGCTTTGCATCATTGCTTTGCATTGCTTTGCATCATTGCTTTGCATTGCTTTGCATCATTGCTTTGCATTGCTTTGCATCATTGCTTTGCATTGCTTTGCATCATTGCTTTGCATTGCTTTGCATCATTGCTTTGCATTGCTTTGCATCATTGCTTTGCATTGCTTTGCATCATTGCTTTGCATCATTGCTTTGCATTGCTTTGCATCATTGCTTTGCATTGCTTTGCATCATTGCTTTGCATTGCTTTGCATCATTGCTTTGCATTGCTTTGCATCATTGCTTTGCATTGCTTTGCATCATTGCTTTGCATTGCTTTGCATCATTGCTTTGCATTGCTTTGCATCATTGCTTTGCATTGCTTTGCATCATTGCTTTGCATTGCTTTGCATCATTGCTTTGCATTGCTTTGCATCATTGCTTTGCATTGCTTTGCATCATTGCTTTGCATTGCTTTGCATCATTGCTTTGCATTGCTTTGCATCATTGCTTTGCATTGCTTTGCATCATTGCTTTGCATTGCTTTGCATCATTGCTTTGCATTGCTTTGCATCATTGCTTTGCATTGCTTTGCATCATTGCTTTGCATTGCTTTGCATCATTGCTTTGCATTGCTTTGCATCATTGCTTTGCATTGCTTTGCATCATTGCTTTGCATTGCTTTGCATCATTGCTTTGCATTGCTTTGCATCATTGCTTTGCATTGCTTTGCATCATTGCTTTGCATTGCTTTGCATCATTGCTTTGCATTGCTTTGCATCATTGCTTTGCATTGCTTTGCAGCATTGCTTTGCATCATTGCTTTGCATTGCTTTGCATCATTGCTTTGCATTGCTTTGCATCATTGCTTTGCATTGCTTTGCATCATTGCTTTGCATTGCTTTGCATCATTGCTTTGCATTGCTTTGCATCATTGCTTTGCATTGCTTTGCATCATTGCTTTGCATTGCTTTGCATCATTGCTTTGCATTGCTTTGCATCATTGCTTTGCATTGCTTTGCATCATTGCTTTGCATTGCTTTGCATCATTGCTTTGCATCATTGCTTTGCATCGTTGCTTTACATTGCTTTGCATCGTTGCTTTGCATTGCTTTGCATCATTGCTTTGCATTGCTTTGCATCATTGCTTTGCATTGCTTTGCATTGCTTTGCATTGCTTTGCATTTCACTAACGATCTAACGTTGTGCACTGAAGAATAACATATGCACTTTTTGCATTGCACTGCTTTGCACTGCATTGCATTGCACTGCACTAACGAGCTGACGTTGTGCACTGAATAAAAATATGCACTTTTCGCATTGCATTGCACACCAGAACTCCCACTTCCATGTTGATTAAAGACATAACGTGTGTTGTTGCATGGCATTGCATTGCATTACATGGCACTAACGATCTAACGTTGTGAACTGAATAACGTATGCACTATTCGCATTGCATTGCATTGCTTTGCACTGCATTGATTGCACTGCACTAACGATCTGATGTTTTGCACTGTAGAATAACAATATGCACTTTTCGCATTGCATGGCACACCATAAATGACAGAGATAACCTGTGTTGTTGCATTGCTTTGCAGAAACGATCTAACGTTGTGCACTGAAGAATAACATAGAGGTTATGCACTTTTTGCATTGCATTGCATTGCACACCAGAACTAAATCATTCCCAAGTTCAATAAAGACATAACGTGTGTTGTTGCATTGCATTGCACTGCATTGCATTGCATTGCATTGCATTGCATTGCATTATTTTGCACTGCACTGCACTGCATTACACTGCACTGCACTGCATTGCACTGCACTGCACTGCATTGCACTGCACTGCACTGCACTGCATTGCACTGCATTGCACTGCATTGCACTGCACACCAGAACTTACTAATTTCCTTGTTCGTTAACGAGATAACCTGTGTTGTTGCATTGCATTGCATTGCACTAACGATCTAACGTTTTGCACTGAAGAATAACATATAGGTTATGCACTTTTTACATTGCATTGCATTGCACACCAGAACTTACTAATTTCCTTGTTCATTAAGGAGATAACCTGTGTTGTTGCATTGCATTGCACTAACGATCTAACGTTGTTTACTGAAGAATAACATATAGGTTATGCACTTTTTACATTGCATTGCATTGCTTTGCATTGCTTTGCATTGCTTTGCATTGCTTTGCATTGCTTTGCATTGCTTTGCATTGCTTTGCATTGCTTTGCATTGCTTTGCATTGCTTTGCATTGCTTTGCATTGCTTTGCATTGCTTTGCTTTGCATTCCTTTGCATTGCATTGCATTACATGGCACTACCGATCTAACGTTGTGAACTGAAGAATAACAATATGCACTTTTAGCCTTGCATTGCATTGCACACCAGAACTTACTCATTTCCATGTTCATTAAAGAGATAACCTGTGTTGTTGCATTGCATTGCAGAAACGATCTAACGTTGTGCACTGAAGAATAACATAGAGGTTATGCACTTTTTGCATTGCATTGCACACCAGAACTAAATCATTCCAAAGTTCAAAAAAGACATAACGTGTGTTGTTGCATTGCATTGCACTGCATTGCATTGCACTGCATTGCATTGCATTGCATTGCACTGCACTGCATTGCA
The DNA here is from genome assembly GCA_021554675.1 of Leuciscus idus. Classification (NCBI taxonomy): domain Eukaryota; kingdom Metazoa; phylum Chordata; class Actinopteri; order Cypriniformes; family Leuciscidae; genus Leuciscus; species Leuciscus idus. The sequence goes on from CM038624.1 coordinate 13,948,557, forward strand.
TTGCTTTGCACTGCTTTGCATTGCTTTGCATTGCTTTGCATTGCTTTGCATTGCTTTGCATTGCTTTGCATTGCTTTGCATTGCTTTGCATTGCTTTGCTTTGCATTGCTTTGCATTGCATTGCTTTGCACTGCATTGCATTGCACTGCATTGCACTGCATTGCATTGCACTGCACTGCACTGCATTGCATTGCACTGCACTGCACTGCACTGCATTGCACTGCACTGCATTGCATTGCATTGCATTGCACTAACGATCTAACGTTGTGCACTGAAGAATAACAATATGCACTTATCGCATTGCATTGCATTGCACACCAGAACTTACTCATTTTCTTGTTCATTAACGAGATAACCTGTGTTGTTGCATTGCATTGCATTGCACTAACGATCTAACGTTGTGCACTGAAGAATAACATATAGGTTATGCACTTTTTACTTTGCATTGCATTGCATTGCATTGCATTGTATTGCATTGCATTGCATTGCATTGCATTGCATTGCATTGCATTGCATTGCATTGCATTGCACTAACGATCTAACGTTGTGCACTGAAGAATAACAATATGCACTTATCGCATTGCATTGCATTGCACACCAGAACTTACTCATTTTCTTGTTCATTAACGAGATAACCTGTGTTGTTGCATTGCATTGCATTGCACTAACGATCTAACGTTGTGCACTGAAGAATAACATATAGGTTATGCACTTTTTACATTGCATTGCATTGCACACCAGAACTTACTAATTGCCTTGTTCATTAAGGAGATAACCTGTGTTGTTGCATTGCATTGCATTGCACTAACGATCTAACGTTGTGCACTGAAGAATAACATATAGGTTATGCACTTTTTACATTGCATTGCATTGCACACCAGAACTAACTCATTCCGATGTTGATTAAAGACATAACGTGTGTTGTTGCATTGCATTGCTTTGCATTGCATTGCATTGCATTGCATTGCATTGCATTGCATTGCATTGCATTGCACTAACGATCTAACGTTGTGCACTGAAGAATAACATATGCACTTTTTGCATTGCATTGCATTGCATTGCTTTGCAGCCCAATTCCATGTTGATTAAAGACATAACGTGTGTTGTTGTATTGCATTGCATTGCATTGCATTACATGGCACTACCGATCTAACGTTGTGAACTGAATAACATTTGCACTTTTCGCATTGCTTTGCATTGCTTTGCATTGCTTTGCATTGCTTTGCATTGCTTTGCATTGCTTTGCATTGCTTTGCATTGCTTTGCATTGCTTTGCATTGCTTTGCATTGCTTTGCATTGCATTTTATTGCATTTTATTGCATTTTATTGCATTTTATTGCATTTTATTGCATTGCATTGCATTGCATTGCATTGCATTGCATTGCATTGCACTAACGGTCTAACGGTGTGCACTGAAGAATAACAATATGCACTTTTCGCCTTGCATTGCATTGCACACCAGAACTTACTCATTTCCATGTTCATTAAAGAGATAACCTGTGTTGTTGCATTGCATTGCAGAAACGATCTAACGTTGTGCACTGAAGAATAACATAGAGGTTATGCACTTTTTGCATTGCATTGCACACCAGAACTAAATCATTCCCAAGTTCAAAAAAGACATAACGTGTGTTGTTGCATTGCATTGCACTGCATTGCATTGCATTGCATTGCATTGCACTGCATTGCATTGCATTGCACTGCATTGCATTGCTTTGCACTGCTTTGCATTGCTTTGCACTGCTTTGCATTGCTTTGCACTGCTTTGCACTGCTTTGCATTGCTTTGCATTGTTGCTTTGCATTGCTTTGCACTGCATTGCATTGCATTGCACTGCACTGCATTGCATTGCACTGCACTGCACTGCATTGCATTGCATTGCATTGCATTGCATTGCATTGCATTGCATTGCACTAACGATCTAACGTTGTGCACTGAAGAATAACAATATGCACTTATCGCATTGCATTGCATTGCACACCAGAACTTACTCATTTTCTTGTTCATTAACGAGATAACCTGTGTTGTTGCATTGCATTGCATTGCACTAACGATCTAACGTTGTGCACTGAAGAATAACATATAGGTTATGCACTTTTTACTTTGCATTGCATTGCACACCAGAACTAACTCATTCCCATGTTGATTAAAGACATAACGTGTGCTGTTGCATTGCATTGCTTTGCATTGCTTTGCATTGCTTTGCATTGCTTTGCATTGCTTTGCATTGCTTTGCATTGCTTTGCATTGCTTTGCATTGCTTTGCATTGCTTTGCATTGCTTTGCATTGCTTTGCATTGCTTTCATTGCTTTGCATTGCTATGCATTGCTTTGCATTGCTTTGTTGCACTAACGATCTAACGTTGTGCACTGAAGAATAACATATGCACTTTTTGCATTGCATTGCTTTGCACTGCATTGCATTGCACTGCACTAACGAGCTGACGTTGTGCACTGAATAACAATATGCACTTTTCGCATTGCATTGCATTGCACACCAGAACTCCCACTTTCATGTTGATTAAAGACATAACGTGTGTTGTTGCATTGCATTGCATTGCATTGCATTACATGGCACTAACGATCTAACGTTGTGAACTGAATAACGTATGCACTCTTCGCATTGCATTGCATTGCATTGCTTTGCACTGCATTGCATTGCACTGCACTAACGATCTGATGTTGTGCACTGTAGAATAACAATATGCACTTTTCGCATTGCATGGCACACCATAAATGACTCATTTCCATGTTCATTACAGAGATAACCTGTGTTGTTGCATTGCATTGCAGAAACGATCTAACGTTGTGCACTGAAGAATAACATAGAGGTTATGCATTTTTTGCATTGCATTGCATTGCACACCAGAACTAAATCATTCCCAAGTTCAATAAAGACATAACGTGTGTTGTTGCATTGCATTGCATTGCACTGCATTGCATTGCATTGCATTGCATTGCATTGCATTGCATTGCATTGCATTGCATTGCATTACTTTGCACTGCATTGCACTGCATTGCACTGCATTGCACTGCACTAACGATCTAACGTTGTGCACTGAAGAATAACAATATGCACTTTTCGCATTGCATTGCATTGCACACCAGAACTTACTCATTTCCTAGTTCATTAACGAGATAACCTGTGTTGTTGCATTGCATTGCATTGCACTAACGATCTAACGTTGTGCACTGAAGAATAACATATAGGTTATGCACTTTTTACATTGCATTGCATTGCACACCAGAACTCCCACTTCCATGTTGATTAAAGACATAACGTGTGTTGTTGCATTGCATTGCATTGCATTGCATTGCATTACATGGCACTAACGATCTAACGTTGTGAACTGAATAACGTATGCACTCTTCGCATTGCATTGCATTGCTTTGCACTGCATTGCATTGCACTGCACTAACGATCTGATGTTGTGCACTGTAGAATAACAATATGCACTTTTCGCATTGCATGGCACACCATAAATGACTCATTTCCATGTTCATTAAAGAGATAACCTGTGTTGTTGCATTGCATTGCAGAAACGATCTAACGTTGTGCACTGAAGAATAACATAGAGGTTATGCACTTTTTGCATTGCATTGCACACCAGAACTAAATCATTCCCAAGTTCAATAAAGACATAAAGTGTGTTTTTGCATTGCATTGCATTGCTTTGCTTTGTTTTGCACTGCATTGCATTGCATTGCATTGCATTGCATTGCATTGCTTTGCACTGCATTGCATTGCACTGCACTGCATTGCATTGCATTGCATTGCATTGCATTGTATTGCATTGCATTGCATTGCACTAACGATCTAACGTTGTGCACTGAAGAATAACAATATGCACTTTTCGCATTGCATTGCACACCAGAACTTACTCATTTCCTTGTTCATTAACGAGATAACCTGTGTTGTTGCATTGCATTGCATTGCACTAACGATCTAACGTTGTTTACTGAAGAATAACATATAGGTTATGCACTTTTTACATTGCATTGCATTGCACACCAGAACTAACTCATTCCCATGTTGATTAAAGACATACCGTGTGTTGTTGCATTGCATTGCTTTGCATTGCATTGCATTGCACTAACGATCTAACGTTGTGCACTGAAGAATAACATATGCACTTTTTGCATTGCATTGCATTGCTTTGCATTGCTTTGCACTGCATTGCATTGTACTGCACTAACGAGCTGACGTTGTGCACTGAATAACAATATGCACTTTTCGCATTGCATTGCATTGCACACCAGAACTCCCACTTCCATGTTGATTAAAGACATAACGTGTGTTGTTGCATTGCATTGCATTGCATTGCATTACATGGCACTAACGATCTAACGTTGCTTTGCTTTGCATTGCTTTGCATTGCTTTGCATTGCTTTGCACTGCATTGCATTGCATTGCATTGCATTGCATTGCACTGCATTGCATTGCATTGCATTGCACTGCATTGCATTGCGCTGCTTTGCACTGCATTGCAATGCATTGCACTAACGATCTAACGTTGTGCACTGAAGAATAACATATAGGTTATGCACTTTTTACATTGCATTGCATTGCACACCAGAACTAACTCATTTACATGTTGATTAAAGACATAACGTGTGTTGTTGCACTGCATTGCACTGCACTAATGAGCTGATGTTGTGAACTGTAGAATAACAATATGCACTTTTCGCATTGCATGGCACACCATAAAGGACTCATTTCCATGTTCATTAAAGAGATAACCTGTGTTGTTGCATTGCATTGCAGAAACGATCTAACGTTGTGCACTGAAGAATAACATAGAGGTTATGCACTTTTTGCATTGCATTGCACACCAGAACTAAATCATTCCCAAGTTCAATAAAGACATAAAGTGTGTTTTTGCATTGCATTGCATTGCTTTGCTTTGTTTTGCACTGCATTGCATTGCATTGCATTGCTTTGCACTGCATTGCATTGCATTGCATTGCATTGCATTGCATTGCATTGCTTTGCACTGCATTGCACTGCACTGCATTGCATTGCATTGCATTGCATTGCATTGTATTGCATTGCATTGCATTGCATTGCACTAACGATCTAACGTTGTGCACTGAAGAATAACAATATGCACTTTTCGCATTGCATTGCATTGCTTTGCATTGCTTTGCACTGCATTGCATTGTACTGCACTAACGAGCTGACGTTGTGCACTGAATAACAATATGCACTTTTCGCATTGCATTGCATTGCACACCAGAACTCCCACTTCCATGTTGATTAAAGACATAACGTGTGTTGTTGCATTGCATTGCATTGCATTGCATTACATGGCACTAACGATCTAACGTTGTGAACTGAATAACATATGCACTTTTCGCATTGCATTGCATTGCTTTGCACTGCATTGCACTGCACTAACGATCTGATGTTGTGCACTGTAGAATAACAATATGCACTTTTCGCATTGCATGGCACACCATAAATGACTCATTTCCATGTTCATTAAAGAGATAACCTCTGTGTTGTTGCATTGCATTGCAGAAATCTAACGTTGTGCACTGAAGAATAACATAGAGGTTATACACTTTTTGCATTGCATTGCATTGCACACCAGAACTAAATCATTCCCAAGTTCAATAAAGACATAACGTGTGTTGTTGCATTCATTGCATTGCATTGCATTGTACTGCATTGCATTTCATTGCACTAACGATCTAACGTTGTGCACTGAAGAATAACATATAGGTAATGCACTTTTTGCATTGCTTTGCACACCAGAACTAACTCATTCCCATGTTTATTAAAGACATAACGTGTGTTATTGCATTGCATTTCTAGACATGAGACCTTGAACTTTAAATTTCTAGACTAATTTCTCTTACAATCCTTCTGATGTTTCATCAGCCATACAGTATAGTTCAAATTTGACCTTTTGAACATTTCTATAACCAAAGTGTCCTCTTGTCCACCAAAGGCTTATTCTGATGTTTCATCATTGAGACAGAAGTCCATTATTGACCTACTGAACATATTTCTGGCAAAAGAATCATCAAAGTTTAACTTACTGTTCCTTCTCCTAGACTATTTTTGATTTTACATCCACCATACAGTAGTCCATATTTGACCAAGGGAACATATTTCTGGCCAAAGAGTCGTCAAAGGGTATGTTTATATGCATTCTCATCGACTACTTTTGATGTTAAATCAACCATATTGTTAGTCCAAATTTGACCATTGAACATATATCTGGCCAAAGAGACCTAGAACTTTAATTATCTATACATAATCACTATTTCCTCCTGATTTTTCATCAGCCAGGCTATTATCCATATTTGACAATTGAACATATTTCTGGCTGGAAGAGTCCTTGATCTTTCTATATACTCATAGATGCTTTCAGATAGTACTTCAGCCAAAAAAATGATCCATAATTGACTACTAAACTCATTTATGAGAGATGGGTTTATAATCTTGATTTCTCTATACATATTAATTGACTCCTTGTGATGTTACAATAGCAAAACTGTATTGTATTGTATCAATATGACCTATTAAACCTATTTCTGACCAAAGAGTCTATGAACATTTTTCAATACATACTCAATGACTCCTGATTTTACAAAAGCAATATAGTATTTCAAAATTTGACCAAATGAACATATTTCTGGCCAAAGAGACCTTGATCTTATTCTTTATAAACATACTCCTTCTGATGTTTCATCAGCCAAATAATTGTCCACAATTGACCTATTGAACATTTTTCTGCCCGAGGAGTCTATGAACCTTGAACTTTCTATACATAATCATTTACTTCTTCTGATGTTTCACAAGCAGACAATAGTCCACAATTGACCCTCTGAACATATTTCTAGTAAAAGAGTCCTCTGTCTTGAACTTTCTATAGATTCTCAGTGACTCCATATAGATAATTGACCCACTGAACATATTTCTACCTGAAGTGTCTTTGAACTTGAAATTTCTATTCATAATCATTGACTTCTGATGTTTCATCAGCCAGACAGCAATCCATATTTGACCCACTAAACATATTTCTGGCAAAAGAGTCCTCGATCTTGAACCTTTTAAACATACTCTTTCTGGTGTTTCATCAGCCATGCAGTAGTTCTGATTTGACATAATGAACATATTTCTGACTGAAGAGTCCTCGATCTTGAACTTTCTATTCATACTTATAGACTCCTTCAGATAGTACATCGGCCAGTCAACTGTCCATAATGACAATATATATTTTTTTCTGGCCAACTATGTACTTGAACTTTCTATACATGCTCATGAACTTGCTTTTGATGAAGCACCTTTTAGTGCTTCATCAGCCAGAGAGTACTCCATAATTTACCTACTGAACATATTTCTAGTAAAAGAGTCCTCGATCTTGAACATTCTATACATGCTCATTGACTCCTTATGCTGTTTCTTTCTATAAATACTCGTTTACTCCATCTGATGTTACATCAGCCTTAAAGAAGTCCATAATTGACCCAAAGGGACATATTTGTGGCCAATCTTGAACTTTCTATACATACTCATAGTCTCCTTCTGATTCTATTATTGTTAAGTTGGCTTGAGAAAGCCAACTTACTGATATTGTACTTAAACTTATTAAGTTGGCTTGAGAGAGCCAACTTACTGATATTGTACTAAAATGTATTATTAAGTTGGCTTGAGAGAGCCAACTTACTGAAATGCTATTTAAACTTATTAAGTTGGCTTGAGAAAGCCAACTTATTGAAATCCTATTTCAACTTATTATTATATTTCTTCTTACTCAAAAAAATCTATATGGATCTCCTCCTAGAGCTTTAACTCTACATACTCCAAACTTGGCTCAGACACTCTGATCTGACGAGTTGCTTTATCTTTTCAGACTGATCGGATTTATATTGTTATTTATATTATCATAGCAGCCCCAATATGATTTATATTATCGAGCAGCCAATAAGTAATGGCCTAAAATCTTCATAGCAACCACCCAGGACACCCTAGCAACCGCCTAGCAACCACCCAGAACACCCTAGCAACCACCC